>VWZU01012519.1:471063-590711 GCA_013397095.1 Sterrhoptilus dennistouni
GAACCGGGCCGGGCAGGGCAGGGCAGGGCAGGGCAGGGCAGGGCCGGGCCGGGGGACGGGATCCGTGCCGGGCAGTGCATCCCCCCGCTCCTCGCTCACGGACAGTCAGCAGCCCCTCAGCAGCCGCGGGGCCGGTGACACTGACTCCGCTGTCAAACGGGTCCCCGTTCAAAACGCTGCCCCGAAAGTGTCATAAATAACAGGAAAAGTTTCATTAGCACAGCAAGGCTCGCTGCAGAAATGAGCTGTAGTGCTGTGGAGCTATCGGAAGGCGGGGGGTCCGGCTCAGAGGGTTTTAAATGCCTGACTTTTGGAAGTCCTGGGCTAGTCCAGCTGGTTGTGTGCATCAGCAGGGACTGCCTTAGACTGCTTTTTCAGGGCACTCGCGAGCCTCACAGCACGACCTGTAAAGCGTTTTTGGCAGGACACAAGTGCCGTGTACCGCTGCGGGTCCCGGTGGGTTCGCTGCCTGTCCCGGCTCCTGCCGGCGGGCGGGAATGCAGGGAGCCCTGGGAACGCTGTGCCAGGGAAAACACTGCCGGGAGCGAGAAATGCCGCTCTCTGAGGTGATGATACGGGTGCAACAGGTGCTCCAGTGGTTTCAAGCGTGGGATAAACTTCTGTATGCCAGCAGGTAAATGTATCTGTGACTAAAAAAGGCAGCCTGCTCTGAATACATGAAATATTTAGGATTATGAAGGTTGTGACTCCCATAAAACTTTGTAACAGATGAAGATTTTTGTCAGTTGGGTAAAACCAGCAGAATATATGGGCTTGTACCAGTTTTGAATTGGCCTGCTGTCTTCATAGTAAAATATGGGCTATCCCTGTTTCTACATGCTCAGCTTCTATTGAAAGCATTGAATTAAATAGAATAAATTTGTTTTACTGTCTTTATATTTGAGTTACTTTCTTCACTGAGTTCTGCTGTAAACAACTTTTTTCCTGAGGACTTGCACTTGCTCCAGATAATTAATTTTCATTAAGAAAGTTGGTCTGTTAGTCGTTTAATTATGAAGTGTACTACTGAGTGTGGCTGATAAAATTCAAGTTCATCCTCTTCTCATAACAAATAGGTATTCATTCTAGTTTTTAAATGCTTGAGAGGGTCTTTCAGTCATCACTTTGGGTAATGCTCTCTTAAATGTGTTAGGGAACCTGTGATAGGCTTGGAAAGTACCGAGTGCCCTTGTTTTCCTCTGTTTTTGGCAGTGTTGAGATTCTCAGATGCTCAGTTGACTCCGTGATCATGTGTAAACAAAACTTTTAGAAAGCAGCACACACGGAAAAACCACAGATGCTCTAAAAGCAGCACCTCTGTCACTTCATGTGGAGGTTGTGTGCTTGATGTTTGTGAAAAGGACTTAGCCAAATCCCAGATATTACAGAAGTTAAAACAAAAGTTCCCCATAACTCTCCCTGGGCAAACCTCCTACCATATCAGGTAGGGACAGAATCATATAAGCTCAATTGCTAAAAAGTAAACGTGTGAAACCGTTCTTATATTGTTCTGCAAACAAATTGCTTTTCCAGATTGCTTCCTTGTAGTCTAACAAATTATGAGAAAAGACCGAGAGACTTCTTAGCATGTCCTGTACCAAGTTTAAATGTGGCTGGTTTCACCTGTGCCATTTAAAGAGTGTTAAAAGATCTGTTTAAAAAGCTGAATTTTCAGGTTATTTTCTGTAAGCTGCTTTAGAAATTACTGAAGGACAATTTAATCCATTTAAAACATTGAAATAGTGTATGTTTTTTAAATGTCTATCTTCATATTTTTTTATGGATTATAATAAAGCTGTTAACATCTAACTGGAGACTGAATTTCTCCAGGAGTAACAGCCTAGGTATCAGAAAATGCAGGCTACTTTTTGAAAATTGTGGTTAATATTATAAAAATTGTCTATAAAGGCTGTACTGATGGCATCTCTACAAGATTTAAGCTGATAAAATGACATTTTTGGAAAATGCTGACTGAAATTTTATCTTGGACTCACAAATAGTGAGAAGAATGTAAGATGGCAAGGCTGGTGTAATTTTCTGTATTTTTTTGGGTTTGTCAGCTAGCTCATCTTCTGTGGGATGTAAAGTTTTTCCACAATGAGAACAATCAGCCATTGGAATAATTTCCCAAGGGAAGCAGTGGATTCCTCAACACTGGGCAATTTTAAGATTTGGCTGGACAGGCTGCTGGGTCATCTTGTCTAGACCACGCTTTTGCCAAGAAAAGCTGGACCAGATGATCCTTGAGGTCTCTTCCAACTTGATATTCTGTGTTGCAGTCTAAGTATTTCTGTTCTTGTTTGTATAATCAACAGGTGTTTTCTTAGGAAAAATTGCATTACATGATAACATTAATTGTACTACAACAGAGAATATAAAGTTTTGGCTTTAAATGTAATAATGGTTAATACAAAAATACAGACCAGTGCACATCTTCATAAAGTGACTGGTACAGGTTAGAGTAGCATCCCTGTGATTTTGCAGGAATATTCAGATTACAAAAACTAATCTGCAGGCTTTACCAGTAATTCAGACTGTCTCCATTTGCTTCACATTTACTTCTAATGATAATGCTGCACAAATATTGCCATCATATTTGTATCCCAATTATGCTTTTCCTTAGTTTGTGGTGGTTTTTTGTTTGTTTTGTTTTATATGGACTGGTCTCTTACACAATCATCTCTAGCAGCTGCCTTTAACCTGTGATTCTGATTTCAAGTAAACACATGACCTTTTCTTTCAAATTAAGCCAGGATGAGTTCTGTTCAGCTATTTTAGCTATTTTCAGACAAAAATTTCTCTTGTAGGAAACGCCTGTTTTCATCTGAAACGATCATGTTTTTTATCCATTCGTAGCTAAACAGATCGAGTTCTGGGAAAAATGAGGAGAAGAAAGGGAATAAGGGAAATGGGAAAAGTGAATCTGCATCTGAAAGTGGAAAGACAGCTGTGGTGTTTTCCTTGAAGAATGAAGTTGGTGGATTGGTGAAAGCTCTCAGACTCTTCCAGGTAACGCTTACAAATCATTTCTGCTGGCTGGACTGAGGACGGCTACTGAGATCAGGCTCTTTGTTGATATCAATCTAATGGACCGTGGCAGGAGGAGTCGAGTGCAGCTACACTCGTTCTGCAGAGCTGAATAAAAGTAACTTAAAATTTTATGGACCGTTGAACAAAGCGTTTTGGGCTTGTGAAGAGTTTTCTGGAATAAAGTTTGACAGTGATGCTGATGTTCACCCGACTCACTTCAGGTTTCTGACGTGATTCTCAACACTCTAAATTAGATTTGAAGTTGTCTGTGCAGGCCACAATGAAAGGAGGCACTTTCAGAGAGCAGTTTGGAATCTAAGTCACATACAATCGGGTGATGCTGGTGGCAGTCTTGCTTGGTCTTGAAATCAGAGACACCTTTAAGTGTTTGCAGGGTCAGGGTTTTATGTGTCTAACGGGAATGTAAATTGTGAGGTATTGGTTCCCACACAGATCCCCGTGCAATCAGTGCTTGTTGGTCAGACTCCTGGTCAGAATGCTTGGAGGTGTGTCTGGGAGTCATTAAAGCAGCATGATAAAAGTCTTAGGCTGTTCAGTCTGTGCAGTGAAGAGCAAGTTAGGAGGTGGGTTGGAGCCTACCTCTCAGGCCAAACCATCAGAGGGATGTAAATGTGGGATAACTGGTCTTTATCAGTCCTCACTCATAGTAGCTGGCTCTGGGAACCAGCTGGCTCTGGTTCTCAAGGCTGGTGTAGATTAGGTATACAGATTCTCCAGCCAAGTAAAAGAGGTGGGTTAGACCAACAGGAGTGAGTCTGCCAGGAAGCAGTGTGTTTGACACAAAGAGGGGAAACCTAAGGGAGTGGACAGAAGTTGCAGTAGGAGTTGTGTTTTCAATGCAGCTGTTCTCCAAGGGTTAAGGGTCTAACTGCAGCTCTGGCTGAAATGCTGGTATGGGTTCATACCTGAAATTCTGGATTTAAACATCTGCTGCTCCTTCTTGGGAATAGGCATAGAACTCACTCTGGTCTCTTAAAATGTGTCTGGAAGATGTGGCAGGGATATCCACCCTCATCCGTGTAGTCACTTAGTGATTTGAGTACTGCAGAGGGGAGTGCAGGGTTTTGTTCTCAGCTTAACCTAGGGAAGACAAAATTGAATTTGTTACATGATTGGGTTGCTACACTGCACACACAGTTATGGAGCATGCCAGTGAAAGAACTATGTCGACATTTTAATTTGTGTAAAAACAGACACTGCTGGTTGGCTCTACCAGAGGAGACATCCACCTGAATTTTATGTAAAATACAGTGGGCAAGTGGAAATACAGACACGAATTTCTTCCCATTTGGAAGTCAACAAATGTTTTATTGGCTTCACTGAGTAAGTGCAAGAATAGTTGTGGCAAGTAGTAGATAGTTTCTGTCTAGCAAGAAAAAGGAAAAATCGGAGTCCATAGGAGGTTGGTCATGTTGCAAACAGCCATCTAATCCAACCTCCTGTTTTGAAGCAAGGCTGTCACTCTAGATCAGGTGAGCCGTAGCACATTATAGTTATCTATCTTTGATACCCTCGGCACACCAATAGTTGTGGTGGGAAAGAGAGCCCATTGGAAAGTTTGATACTAGAAGTTTTTACACTGTGATGTTTGTTGCATGATTTGTGTTTGACGGGGACATCGCAATAGAGAATAAATTGAGTTAGATTTTAATTATATAGCTGTTAACACTTCATGTTACTGATAATTGCACAGTAGGTAGGCGAGGATTGATGCACATGTATTCTAGTAAAAATATTTTCTTACTCATGTAGTAAGTAGTATGTCTAATAACATCTGTTTAAGAAGCACACTCAAATATATTATAATTATTATGCAAATTGCCAACTAAAATTGCATTAGAACTTAATCTTTATAGCAAAGATAAATATAAAATTGCATTTAAAAATTGTGTTATACTGTCCTCTGTAAGAGATTGTTTTGGTAAATAAAATGAAATCATTACCTGGTTTTCTTCATTAAAAATAGAGAATAATTATTTTAAAAAGATAAGATTTTTTATTATACTAATTATATAAAATAGAATAATTTATAATTATATAGAATAGAATAGAGAATGGTTATATAAAAAATTATTTTGACTTTCCATGTAAGATTTTTTTTTTGTCATCAGTACTTAACTAAGCCTATAAATAGAAAGAGGAAATACTTTCAATAAAAAAGCCTTTTAGTAACCGGAAAAACTTTCCTGAGGAATATATCACCAATACTGCTCTTCTGGAATTGCTCTTCTAGGTCTGTCTGTATTTCATCTGTTATTTCATTTTTCTGCAGGAAAAACACGTGAGTATGGTTCATATTGAATCACGAAAATCAAAGAGAAGGAATTCAGAGGTGGAAATTTTTGTGGACTGTGACTGCAGTAAGAAAGAATTTAATGAACTAATCCAGTTGCTCAAGTTTCAAACTAATATAGTATCTCTCAATCCTCCGGAAAACATCTGGACTGATGAAGAAGGCAAGGCTGGTTTTGTATCACTTGGGTTGGACATTGGCAGATGTTTTGCACAGGTGTCTCCATGATCTTACACTCCAGTACATTCAATTTGCATTCTGTCTCCTACAGATCTCGATTGTGTCCCTTGGTTCCCCAGGAAGATCTCTGAGTTAGACAAATGCTCTCAGAGAGTTTTGATGTATGGATCTGAGCTGGATGCTGATCACCCTGTAAGTGTAACACAAAATTGTCCAGTAGATGATTTGTCAGGTTATTTGCCAGTCAAATAAAAAGCCTGTTGACTGCTGCTTGTTTTCAGAAGATGAGGACTGGTTTCTCTTTGGTAGCTTCAGTGAATTTATTTTCCTTTTCTGTAGAAAGATACACAAAATGCAGGTCCTCCACAAAACTTATTAATTGTTTAGCAAGCAATCCCCTTTTGTACTGCTTGCATTTAAAAAAAATTAATTGGTTGATAGAAAAGTTTCAAACTTTAGAATTTAGATCAATACGGCCTCCAGTTCAGCCAGAAGTAGCTCTTGGGTAAGTATTGCTATTGTCAATAGGTATCAGAGAAGAAAGATTTATGAAGGAATTATTTGGCACTCAGGAGGTAATTACAACATAAAACAGAGAAACATGTTCCTGTTTTCGATGAATGCAGCAGATGGGAAGGTGTCTCTCATTGTTTCCTGACTTTGGTGGCAAGAGACAAGCCTGCATGAACAAGTTTTATCTGTAGTAGTGTCAAATGGTCAATGCAAAAGACAGAAGAAAGGGTTCTTTATTGTTTTATTTATTTTGGCTAGTAGCTATAAATGCGTAACCTCTGAGTCTTTACATGGCAGATGATTGCAAGCATTTTTGTTACAATATTTTCCCTTTCTATAAATCCAAGTTTCTACCTCTGAATGACTTGACTGAAAGATACTGGTGGTAGATAGTTATATTAATTCTTAAAATAGGCTGGATTAAACTGGTATTGTCAGAAATTTCCACCTGAAAGGAAGTAGGTAGTGAACAAAGATATCTGACCATAAGACTGTCTTGTAATAGAATCAGATTAAACTCCAGCTGTAGATGATAGTCTCTTTTGATTTTTGTTGCACATTTTGTGCTGTGTGTGAACTCAGGCACAGAATTCTCACCTCTGTGCACACAAGCCAAATGGACACCATCACAAAGATCCATGGCAGCCCCACTGTCTCTGGTGTCACCTGCCCCAATACCAGCCACAATCATCATCATCATCATCACTTTGCTTGGTTCTCAGGCTTCTGTATCATGTGGGAGCCCTTCCCACAGTCAGGGAGCACGTTCCTGAATCCTGGTTTCCGCCATGTACTTTTTGATGACAAACTAGGATTTAATTCACATTTTCTCCAAAAGGAAAAGCCTGTTGATTATCTTCAACCATATGCCATGATTTGGTTCAAACAGAGGTTGTAGAGACAGCTCATTCCAGCTTTAAGTTTATGGCTGTGACAGGCCATTAGATGCTGTTTTATGTTTTGAGCTGGTACCTTCATTAAATACTTGAGCGCTCTGCTGAAAATTTGCCTTCAGTTTTACAGAAAACAAAAAAAGACATTTGCATTATATGAATATATATTTTACACTTGGGAAGACTCTTACAAAAACAATTTACACACCATTTGTTAGCCTATGCAGTGTGCTAGATGTTAGAAATGGCGTAAGAACCCTTAAATCTGTGACTGGCCTTTGAAAGGCCGCTTCAGGTATCTGCCCTGTTCTGTAACAGTGGCATGTATGTGTCAGAGGACCAAAGAGAATTATCCTATTACAGAACCTGTAAGGATAGCTCCACTTCAGCAGCTTAGCCTTAACCCACTCCATAATGGCTAATGATTGCACTCTCAGTTTCATTACACTTGACAGGCGTTTAAGTTCCCTGTACTGTCTTCCATCACTTTCCAGGTCTCTTGAATGGTCTTTAACATTTACCCCAAAAGATATTAAGGAGACAAGGAGGCTCCCCCAGATTACAGCAGCTTTTTGCCAAAGAAGCTTTTCTGTGTAGGAGTGGAAGTTTGAAGGCTTTCTGTAGTCCTGTGAAATCCTCCTGTACTCTGCCCCAGCAGCACAACTTTGGTTATGGAGCAGTAAAATCTCTTCTGTGTTTTATGGAAGCTCATACAAGTATTTCAAATCAAGGAATGCTATCTTTTCATTTGTTCCAGTGTTTTGCATTTGTCTATGTGAGCAGTAAGGAAAAAAGACATTTTAATTTTCAGCTTTGACTGGGGGAAACTTAAATGCACTTTCTGGGCTACTAACTGGGTAACTTAGACAACTCTTTACCCTTTTTTATATTCAAGAGGTTGGCAGTTCTACTTTGAAAATGGTTTACTCTTCTTGTAGTCCAAACCTGAACTGTCTTTATATTTTATAGATATAGAAGAGATCTTGTTCTAATTTTGAATAGCTCAAAGAGCTGTAACTGGCCAGCGTGTATGTGTTACACAACTCTTTTGCTCTTAATATGGAAAAGGTGTGAGCCTACTCTAGCCCATGAGGCAGAGCCCTTCCCTTGTAACTCAAACTGGTGCTGGGAGCTGATGATTCAGTTCCCAATGTGTTGGTTAAGATGGCAACTGGTGAAATAAGAATCTTCAAAATGAGTTGCATATGATCTTTAGATGCTTGATTCTAGTAAAGAAAGATGTATTAAGAATAGGAAGATTATTGTGTTATGTAATTGTCTGTAGATCTCAGTTCCGACCAAGGAAAACATGAGTGACATAAAACAACGGGAGAAAAGTGTCCCTTTTCAACTGGACTGTACCTTTGCACAAAACTCTCCTGAAAGAACTCTTGTGGAACTCTGGTGAAGAAAAAAAAGAAAAAAAAAATCCTTTTCTCTTGCAGTCCAGTAAAGGTGTTAATCAAAATACAATGCAAATAAGTACTAAATAAGCACTTCCATGATTTATTTTAGAATTCTTACAGCTAATTTTATGTCCTTATTGTAAATTACTCTCTTCTTCCTTGTTTAAGGGATTTAAAGACAATGTCTATCGACAGAGAAGAAAGTACTTTGTGGATGTTGCCATGAGCTATAAATAGTAAGTACTGGCATAATTCTTCCCTGTGCTGCTGACTAGTTAGAATTCATGCTCTACTTAATTCTGTAGGATGAAGTCTAACAGTAGACAAAGTCATCCTTTAAACTTTGACTAGTTTAGTGTAGCTGTAAATTACGAACCTGATGCTTGGAATCCCGTTACATTTTTGATATAGCTACAGGCAAGTAAAGCATTCGAAAGGCAAGAACTCTTTCTTTTGGCATTTTATTCACAGCTGCTTAAGCTTTGGAAAATATTTTACAGATATTTGCATGTGTCACTGACAAACTGCTGCACTGCTCAATCACACATAGTTGAAAGAGCTCACTAAACCACAAAATTATTATTTTCTTTTGAAAAGCAGTATAGCACGTACTATACTGAGCTGAGGCCAATGGCATGAGGTTCAACAAACTGGGTGCCAGGTCCTGCATTTGGGTCTCAACAACCTGCAGTGCTGCAGGCTGGGAGAAACTCAGCTGGAAAGCTGCTCAGAGGAAAAGGATCTGGAGGTGCTGGTTGGCAGCATCTGAACATGAGCCAGAATGTGCCCAGATGGCCAAGAAGGCCGGTGGCATCCTGGCCTGTGTCAGCACTGATGTGTCCAGCAGGACTAGAGCAGTGATTCTACCTGTGTACTCAGCACTGGTGAGGCCACACCCTGAGTCCTGTGTCCAGTTTTGGACCCCTCAGTGTAAAAAGGACATTGAGGTGCTGGAGCATGTCCAGAGAATGGCAATAGAAATGGTGAAGGGTCTGGAGCACAAGTCTGATGGGGAGTGGCTAAGGGAGCTGGGGCTTTTTAGCCTGGAGAAAAGGAGGCTCAGGGAAGACTTTATCACTCTCTAGAACTGCCTGCAAAGAGGTTGTGTGAGGTGAGGGTTGGCCTCTTCTCCCAAATAACAAGTAACAGGATAAAAGAAAATAGGATCAAGCTGCACAAGGGTTTTAACTGGGTATTAGGAAACTTCTTTATTTAAAGGGTGGTCGAGTGTTGGAGTAGGCTGCCCAGGGAAGTGGTGGGATCACCACCCCTGGAAGTGTTCAAAAGATGTTTGGATGTGGCACTTTGGGACAAGGTTTAGTGGTGAACATAGAAGTGCTGGGGTAACTGTTGGACTTAGTAATCTTAGAGGTCTTTTCCAACCTTAACAATTGTATGATTCTATGATTCTGCTGGATGCTGCAAAATGCCATTTATCAGTTTTGCCAGTACATCTCCAAATTTCTTATAATTTAATCAGTGCATTTCTATGTAGTTAGATAAGCTGGTGGCTGCGCACAAGTACACTGCAAGTGTTTTCTCATTTTGATTTTTTTTCCCCCATTTCAAGTCAGTATTTTCAATTTGCCACAGTCCCTGGAAGTTAGGAAACTTGCTGTTCTACCTACAAACACTTACTGTGTTGCAATTTTCTTGTCACAGAAGCACTCAACTAGTTCTAATCCTACTCTAGGTTTTATTTGCAACAGGTTTAAGCCCTCATTCTCTAGGGAAAGAACATATTAATTTCATTTCTTTTCCATTTTCTTCTGTACACTTCTTCAGGTTTTTAATTTTTTTTTCTTTGAGATTTCTACCAATACAGTTTAAGAATATGAAATATGCAAATGTTCTTTTCCACTTACAGGAGACACATCCTGTCAGGAATCAAGTCAAAAGTGAATTTTTGAAGGTTTTTCAGCATAAGACTGCAGAAGGCTGGGAGTACAGAAGGATTAACTCTGCTTTGTGACCATAAATAATTCTGAATATATTTTTCTTTTACTTTTGTCCCATGCCAGTCATTAAGTTATAAGCAGTCTTAAACATGTGTAGGTGCTATTATTGTTCTTTCCCCTTTCTGCCCACAGTGGTATTTGTTTGGCTGGGTGTTCATGACATCCATCCAGCACACTGAGCTGCTGCCTGCTGGGGCAGGTATTTATTAGTAGAGAAGCTCTCTAGGCTGCCCAGCTAAGCCCTAAGTTTAGCCAGCTCTCAAATGTAAATTGAGATAGCTTTTTTGTTAGAATGTTTGTTTAAAGCTGATTGATTTATTATCTTTCTTTGAGTCTAATGCTTGCAGTGAAGTTAGTGCTTCTTGCCTAGCATTTACTGCAGTGTGAAATGTCAAGTGGATACCTGTGGATGAGTGCAGGCTGTGTGTGCTCTTAGCCTCTTTCAGTAAGTGGGATAGTTCTCCATTTATCCATGATGGTAGCAGTAGTGCCATGCATTTCACAGCTCTAACTTGCTGGCAAGATCTTCCTTCCTTCTCCCTCTCAGGTGCCTAAGTGCTGGAAAGGCGATGCAGCTGGCTTACTAAGCAGCAGTTGGTCTTTTGCTTCCAAGTGTGGCATTTTTTTTCACCCTGAAACCAGAAGAGAAACACCTTTTTGCAAAGTAACATAAAATAATCCTGCATATTTCCAGAAAATTAGGGAAATAAAGGAACGGGAAACCTTTTCCTTCTTTAGATTTTGAAGGCTTAAGAACATTTTTGCAGGCACATTACAAAAATTATACAATCCAAACCAGAGGCTATTTGAGGACCAGATCTTGTACTTCAGCAAAACTGCTCAGATGTACTCCTTCATTCCAGTCATCTTTTCAAACCTTTAAAAGATTTCAAACTTGTCCTACTGTTACCAGCAAAAAGAAAAGAAGAGGCTCCAAATACTCTTAGCCAGGGACCAGAAAAACTGGGAGACCAGTGCTTAGGGCAGTTACCTAACCTGTGTCAGAAATCTCATTCGTTCTTCAGGTCTCCTGCACTGGTTACCCTTACCCCCATGACATGCTCTATCTACTGGTCTGTAGAGTCAGTCTGCCTCTGGGTATCCATGGAGAGACAGCCCAGGGAGACAACCTCAATATCCTGGTGCAGCACAACCCAAGCCATGCTGAGGAAAGGCATAACAGCTGGGCCGTTTCTGCTGCCGACAGTGTTGAGCTCAGAGTTACTATAGGTGTCTTGACACTACATCACAGTCTCATCACACTCTCTTCTGTTGTCTAATGCCTATTTACTTATTTCTGCAATAACAACAGCTCTTTTACAAGGGCTGCTCTCCTTGGGGATAAGCATCTCTTAGTTCTTCCAGGCAAGTGACCTTCTTAATCACTTACTGAGGCTTGATGTGTTTCTACTTCTAATTTTCCATTGTAAAAAAACCCAACAACCCACGTTTGTTTCCTTAAAAAAATGCAGAGATTTGGCTGCAAGGAATTGGCTCCATAAAAAGTTGAATTGAAAATCCCACATCAGCATTTCCTTTATGAATTGGTACTGTTCTATAGTGGTAAATGTTTTGCTTTGCTTGAACATAAAATGGTGTCTGTAATAAACAGAGAGAGAAAAAAAACATTACTAAGTGAACTTGGAGGAGCAGGTATTTGCTAGAGCTGGCTGTTAAAGGAAAAAGCATGTTAATGGCACACAGCAGTGAAGATCAGCTGTATGAAATAAATGGACCAGAAAAGCCATAAAAAACCATATTCCTCCCTCCTTCACTTAGCTTCTATCCTAAAGATAGTGAAAATGTGTTAATCTTGTTAATTAGTCCTTTGAGACTGATTAGGGTTTGGAAAAGTGTTGCGAAAATTAAATCTGTAGGAAACATACGATGTTTAAGAGGGAATTAATAATATGAGTTGATACCTCATGACCATGGCAAAATGGAAAGACCCTATTTTAATAAGGAGAAATAAAAATTCAGATTAGGTTAGCTTGTAGAGTCATCTTAACCACAAGGAAACTGGCTATGCAGATTGGCCATTTCCATGATTTATTGAGATGTTTGAGTATAAGGTGGGACTTGCATGTTGAAATAAGAAGTTTGCAGAGCTGAAGGGAAAAGGCATAGATCGTCACACAAGTCTGGCTGCCTTGAATCTCTCTATAAAGAAAGCAGTATCTTGATCAGCTGGAAATAAGATCAGCTCTCCTAGGCATAAAGCGTATTAAGGAATTAATGTTCAGTGAACCTTACTTCAGTACTAATGAATTAATTGAGACAATAACTAAGTTACAAACTTTTTAGTGAGCAGTGAACAAGCTTCAGATCCTTGATTGTGTTTATGCCTTTCTAGTGACAGGCTAAATAGAAATGTGAGCTTTTCTACTGGCGAAATATATCTTCCTCCTTGATGTGCCAGTGCTGACCCATACTGGTAGTATCCATAGTAGAGGTCAGGCCTAGGCAGGGGGCATGAGGCTGGATATTCTGGCAAATGCAAGTGTGTGGAGTAGCAACCTGTTTGTATCTGTTGTGTATAGTACAATTCAGAATAGCTGTGCTATGCTTTCCATGAGCTGGCAGGCAGCTTAAAGCTGATAAAATGTTAAGGGGGAGGACAGATATGAGACCTGAAGGACTGTCTCACACTGCAGGATGGGCAACAGACCCAGTGCAGCTTCTCTGGATGAGAAATACTTCACTTAATGCGTTGCAATTCTTGTCATGTCTGCAAAAGAAGCTGACAGGGAACTAGTGCATGTATTGGATATTCAGCAGTCCCTACCAAGTACGAGCACCTCATACAAAGTTGCCTTTGACTGACAGATAACTGCCATGGATCAAAATCCTTTGATATCATGAAAAGCGAGGGGATTAAATGGTAAGTTTTAATAAAGATGAGGGGACAACCACAATGAATGTAGGGCAGATGATCCTCTCTTGTGCATGTAGGGACTGCATAGCAGCAATCAAATGTGACATGAGGGTTTATTCCTTGTTACGTCGTACAGTGGAGACAGGATTATGGATTGAGCAAAAGCCCAGCACTGCGGTTCTCCTGCTGCAGTGGAGTTGCCTGTGCCTGATATGCCTGTTCAGCTGCTGTCTGTGGTACTGGGGAAGCTGCAGCACTGGGCTGGCTGTGCCCACATTGCCAGCCCTATGGCAGGAGAGATAATGAATAATGGAGTGGAGAAGGATGCTGTGAATCCCTTTGCCAATCTGTACATTGTTACAGTATGGCAGAAGAAGATGCCTGAGGAGAAGGCAGATTGCAGAGATTACATATTTTAGATTGTGAATATTAAATCCAGAGGAGCATTATAACATTTCTAGGGGGAATTAATGACATGAGATGATGGCCCATGACCATGTCATGGGAAATTTCTTACAGCCAAATACAAGGCAGTGCAAGTTGGAAGGCGCTCTTTGCAATGTTCACACTGTCAGTCAGTTTTGAATTAACTGTAACTCCTCAAGGCAAATCTTAGATGTCAGAAACAGATTTGCAAGTATCCTGGAAGGCTCCTGCTTTCTGGTGTCTGTACATCTGTGCAAGTGGGAGGGAGCAGAGGAACAGGACAGAATTAAAACAAAAGCAGAGATGTCTTTAAAGACTTAGTGTCCTCTAGGCTGGGCTGCTGGCTCTGAGATGACCTCCCTCATAATATAGTCCTGCATGAATTTAGGGTTCTAAACATACCTGCACATGTAAGCAACTGTCTAAGCAATAAGTGCACGTTTTTTTTAAATTGGATCCATACATTTTTAAGCATCTATGTAATTGCCTAATCTTCACCCAGCATTTGATGCTGTGTGAATATTATTTATCTTAAAGAATGGATAGAGAATGCAGTCTACTGAAGGTCTTACTCAATCTGCATGTTAGACTGAATCAGGATCTTCTCCATTTGCAAAGGTATCAGTGTCAGTAAGTGGAGAAATGTTAATCTGGTATAGGAACATGGTACATAAGAAATCCATCTTTCTACTATGATACATACAGAGATAAAGAAGTAATGAGATTGCTTAGAAAGAAACACAGTTCTTAAGGAAATGATAGAATATGTACATCATAGCATCAAGAAATAATTCTAAGGAAGAAGCATCAAGCTGTCAATTAAAAATAGTTCAATTAGTTTTAATAGTCTCACTTGCCTTTATTTAAATAATACTTTTTGTGGAAATGTTGCTATCTACATTCTGTCTACAGTCTGGTTGTATTCAGATGCATTTTGTATTTTTTTTTCCCAATAGTGGTCAACCCATTCCCAGAGTGGAGTACACAGCTGAAGAAGTTAAAACTTGGGGTGTGGTATTTAGGGAACTCAGTAAACTCTATCCCACCCATGCTTGTCGTGAATATTTAAAAAACTTTCCTCTGCTGAGCAAGTACTGTGGATACAGAGAAGATAATGTCCCTCAGTTGGAAGATGTTTCTGTTTTTCTTAAAGGTAAGATTAATATTTGGTTTATCAATATGGTTTAATGAAAACACTCTTTTTTCTTAGTATGGATTACGAAGCACATTCAATGAAAAGACTTGCAGAGCATTGTCAGTGGCCTTTAGTTCAGCCTGAAATATCATTCTGGTTTTGGTGTTCTGTCTGGCAGGGAGTTTTTCTGAGTCAAGACAGTTTTATGTGGGTATTTGCAGGTATGAAATGGAGAAAATGAATGAGCTGAACATATAAAGCTCTCTGTAGATCTTGTACAGAGAGAAAATTCTTCAGTATGGTCAAAAGGAAGAGCTGAGTTAACGCTGCTCTCTCATTGCCACAGATGGGGACTTTTGGTTACCTAACTGGGAATCCTCCAAATATCCAGGCAGGAAAAAGAGGGTGTCAAATGCCAAGATAACTGAATCAAAAGAGGAGAGCAGGTTTGGCACACTCTTGTGTAGCCTGATGAATATGAGGCTTTCCTGAATGCTCAAGACCTCATGAAACTAGTCCTTATATTTGTATGTTGAAAAAGATGTGTTGGACACCATAGGTGATGTGGTGCTTCTCTTTAATTTTATTTTTTAAAGGATCAGTGTATTACGCATTTAAGTTTGAAAATAAATTCATATTTTTTGTTTGTAATGTAAATGTATCCCATGTGGACAACATGGCAGACATGGAGCTGTTGTTTTAACTCTAGAAGAAAAGCCACCAAAGAGTTAATTTAAGAGTTTAATTTCTCCTCAAAGGTCCCTTCAGATACATATATTCGTTTCTTAAACCTCTTACTTGGGAACTAAAATGTTATTAAAGGTGGATGTTTGAAAAAACCCAACTTCTGTGCTGGTAAGAGAATAATTAGCAAAGCATATTATCCAAACATATATATGGACAAGCTAAAGGAAATACAGAATTTGTAATGACAAGACTACTTTCCTCCACCCGTGCTTCATCCATTATTCTTGTTTGTGGAAACCTGCATTTCCTAGTAGCTGACTCATCATTCTTTGAATTTGATTGTGTCCTTCTGGGTGTCTCATGTGTTGTGTTATGGTCTCTAAGGAATAATGCCAAATGCCAGATTTTTTTCTCCCTAGCTAGAAATTCAAAATCTCACTCTTCTTTCAGAAATATGCTTTCAGACTACATAGAGCAGGTAGTAGTGCCTGTTAGAGAAGAACTTGAAACACTGTACTGCAAAAACTTTGAAAGAATAAAGAATTAATTTTTGAGAGAAATATACCTTTTGAAGTCACTGAGTCTGAAGCTGTTTCACTCTGGGACTAATGTGAAAAAGGAACACTGTTAAATATTTTAATGAGGACCTCAGCTATAAAAATTAGTATTTTATTGACACAAACAATATTTTATCTGTAAAAATAAGGACAGATTTGTTTTAATTCTATTCTGTTAGTTTTTTAAAGTAGTTTGCATTTTCCAATATGGAAACTTCTCTCCCATTTGGTACCAGACATAAAAATTTTAAGAACACTTACAGGAGCTTAGCATTTTTTTTTGACAAAGATATTAAGATCAACTTTAAAACACCTCAAGCTGTTTTCATCATAGCAATGCAAAATCCTTCTTGTACATAATAATTGAAAATTATGTGAGATGATTATCAAAATTCATTGTGTCATGCTTCTGGTAGAATAATTAACAACAGATCTGTCACCAGAAAGTGATACAGTCATATGTGTAATGTGATGCTTTATTATCTCCTTCACTTCAGAAAGGTCTGGCTTCACAGTGAGACCAGTTGCTGGGTACCTGTCTCCCCGTGACTTTCTAGCTGGCTTGGCATACAGAGTCTTCCACTGCACTCAGTACATACGGCACGGCTCAGATCCCCTCTACACACCTGAACCGTAAGTTGCCGCCTTTGCTTTAGCACTGAAAAAATATGCTCACCAGTTTCTTAAAAGAAACAAGTGAATTTGCCCTGATTGAAAAGAGGAACTTCTCTACAAAATGCAAAATTCTTCTTACATGGTTGATGACAAAATCCTTCACACTGGTGAAACAGAATTTAATTCAAAGACTTTTTTGTTGACTTTTTACAAGGGTCTTAAATAACTGAGTTATTTACATAGAGGGTCAGAAATACTATTTAAATTATATTTCAGTGGAAAATAAGTTTTCACCTAAAATTTTTGAAAAAGTGTCTACAATTTTATTTTCTGATTGACAACTAGAAAGAAGTGCTTGAAAAAAACCCAAACCCTGAATATCCTGAAAAAAAACCTGCTTTCAGAATTTTAATTTGATCTTCTGTGTTCCCATTTTTATTTTTTTGGACCAGGTTCCATAGCTAAACTTCATTTTGCTTCTGTAACACAACGCAAGCAAGACATGGGGCACTGTTCTCTTACCAAGAGAGAATGTTAGATATGAAGCCTGTTACAGGGAAATCATGACAGAAATAAGAAACACTTTAATTATGACTTTTATGGAACTGCATTGCAGCTTTTCCAAAAAAGAATATTGTGAGTTAGTATAAAGTATTTTGACATATGGTCTTTTGATGAAAAGAGGGGAAGAGGAAGATCAAAGAAATTGTAGTTCTTGTCCTGTGTTATATGTGTTGTATCCTGTGCAGTAACAGCAGAACAGTACATATCATTTAGATAATATGGAGATAGTTTTACCAAAGGTATCTGCTGATCTTGTAACCACAGGAATGACATTTTTGCAGCGAATCAGTCATCAGGCAGTTAGCATGAAATTGTAGCTGTGGTTTAATCAGCTTGGACTACTTGAGTGTGTTTGATTTTTTTTCCAAATTTACACAAAGGATTCATACATATATATTCAGCTCCAGTTCTGTAAACATTTGGATTCATCCCTAAGTTTGATTTCCTGAACTGACTGCCAAAACCATGGAGTAATATTTTTGAATATAAAAGGTTTAATGGCACAACATCAACATACTGAGCTGTATCTAAAAATACAGTGGCTTTATTCTGGCAGGAGTCACCAGGTGGTGCTGTTAGACACTTATCTGCCTTTTTCCTCAGCCTCTGAACTGCGGGAGTACTTGCTGAAATACTCTGAGGCTAGCTTTGTGTGCGTGTTTCTTTTGGAAAGCAGGTGGTGACCTCTGAAGGAATTCAATCACTTCTATAACCTCTAATTGGGTCTTAAATCTCTTAAATTTGTAGGCAAATTATAGAATGGAAAATCTTGAAAGAAGAGCTTGGATGGAAGGAAGGACTGAACCACTTCTGGTCTATTTAAAAGTATCTGTAGATATTTCAAAAAAATAAATGATACAAGGGAAGTACCAGGCTTTGCATCAATGATTCCCCTCCTGTGGGAAGCCAGTGTTTCAGGCTGCAGCATATACCAGTGTTCAGCAAAAGAATGATGACATTTATTAACTTAGTACAAACTAGAAGAACTAGAATTAGAACTGGAATTTTCATCTACTGATAAGAGATTTAGGTACATAACTCCAACAGAATAAAAACAGTAACATCTTCCAGGAAGCAATTAAGTGTGTCTATGCATATCCTGATGTTCTTTGGTTCATAGTTTTTTGTATTTGAGAGCCTTGCAATTTTCAGGGTGCTGCTTACATTCAGAATTATGCAGTGGATCACGGCTGATCCTTAGTAGTAATGACAGCTGCTTTTTTGGTAACCTTTCTGGTCTTACTGGAAAGTAGCTGAGTAATAATAACAGTTAAGTTAGAATGAGGGTTTTATTCCTTATTTGGGATGAACTTTAAAATAGAGGTTGTGGTCTTAACACCTCTAAATATGACTAAGAGAGGATTTCAGTTGTTGTTTTCTAATGATGTTATACCCTCTTCTTGCAGACCTACTGGTTCACATTAATTAAGTAATTCAAAATGACTATCAAGAACTCCATTGGAAAAATTTGAAACTCCCTTTTAAAAATGTGTTTAGGTTTTTTCCATAACATAGAGCACACAGTAAGTGTTACCATAAGCGTGGAGTGAAAGCCTGGTGCTTTTTCAAATCAGTGGCAAAACTAAATTGACTTGAGTAGGGACAGCTCTTCATCTTCTGCAGTAGCTGCAATGCCCTGAGATCTCCTGGTTGATATATGGGGCCATAATGAGGTTTGCTGCAGGTCCCTGGCTGGTGAATGTTGCATTTCAATGATATAAACCTGGTAAAAAGGCTCCCCTTGACTTCAGTGGGCTTTCCGTCAGATTTAACACCCAGGCTACAGGGCTAGATACAAATTAGAGAGTTCATTTGGTTTGATCTGTATCACTACCGTATGCATTTTAAAAGATATTTCTTCCTGATTTTAATTATGTTTCCACTACATTCACAGAGCTATGTAGATTTCTTCTGCTTTACTAACTAATTTACTCCAAGAAAAATCTTTTGCTGTGAAAAGTGCATTACAAAAATCTTATTTTCTCTGAGCAATGTGTGTGAATAAATTAAAGGAACTTAATTATTTTCAGAATAAGACAAAACAAAAGAATCAAGCCTTGGTAGTTAAGCGAAGAATTATATTGTTTAGACTATCTATAAAGGGCCAGACTGGCAGGGAAGTCTAAAAGACTCCAATGACAATCTCAAATGCTGGTTCATGTTTCTGCCTGAAAGATTTTGTGGGTTTGGGGATTTTTTTTGTTCATATGCCTTTTGCTTTAAGCTCCCCTCTTTGTAACTGCACATTGAAAATGCTACTTTGCATAGCTTTAATGGAAGAATCTACAAGCTAAAGGCGTGAGAGAAGTATCTTCTGCCTCCTCGTTCTTTTCCCTTTGCCAAGAGAGACAAGTTAATGGGATTAGGCTTTGTCTGTTCTAATTTTTTCTGCAGGAGTGGACGTAACAAAGACCATGTATCCCAGTGCAGAACTGGGAATAAATAGTCTTTGCTTATTTGTTTCTGGGGGTTGTGGGTTCAGCACAGGAAAACAGAGATGTAGGCACTTGTTCAGGTGTCAGTAGTAGTGGTGCTGATGTAGAAGCCTGTCTACAGATCAGTGTACTTACCTGGAGCCAAGAACTTGGAGCCAGTTTCGCTGTTTTCTTCTGCTTAAACTACTGATACAAAGCTAAATATGTCTGGACTGATAGAGTGTAGCACAGATGCTCAGCAGTTAGTGTTGCTTTGCCTGGTGGAGGTTAAGATTTGTTGTGCTGGGCTTCCAGAGAGTGGGCTTTGTGGCCCATTTTTATGTTGTAACCTGAGGGTTGGAGAAATCAGGTTCTTCCAGTGAACCGCTTGCTACTGGGAAGTGGTGTGTCTGTCAGACTGCAAAGTATATTTCCCAGCTGTCCTTTGCATTGCTAATGAGCTAAATCTTGCGGGAGATGATAGAAGAAATTGTTGTGATTGGAACTGAATTAATTAAAGCAGGGCCTTTAGCTTTGATAATTATCCAGTCAAACGATGCAAACCACCCGCTGAGCAAAGAAATGGAGGTATGCAGAGCTAGCCAAATTTTCCAGTCTGAGTTCCAAGGAGAAAGGGACTCCCATCTAGACTATGAGTCTCGTTGAATGAATTGCTCACATGTGAAGTTGGCTCAAACTTGTCACACACAACTTCAGAGAGGTGCTTTTCTAACCAAAAAGTGTGACTATAACATGAGCAAAAGTTGCTCTGGATCTGTCAGTGAGACCATTTGAGCTGAGAAGGAAGACTTGTACTTGTCCCTCCAGTATTGGAACTGTATTTGATACACTTTCAGTGAGGCAAACTAGGAATACCAAAAACTTTAATGTTCATTTGTATACTCAGAAACTTCTATTTACTACTATCTACCTACACGCTATTGGTTCAGACTTCTTGGTGAGGATACTGAGTAAGAAGACTTTAAATTATATAGAGGGTTGCTTTTCTGTTCGTAATTTATCTGAAATGTCATGTTCTGTGACTTTTCAAACAAGAATAGTTTGTAAAAGACAAATTGGATGATTTTGGGTAGAAGGCAGAAAACTCAATGTTTTCTCCCTGCCTTTAAAACATTTGTTTACAGCTTCGGATAAAAAAAAAAAAAAAAGAAAAAGAGAAATGTCTTTGAAGAGACAAAAGCAAAGGAAATGTCAGATTGGATTTTTATAGTGAACTTTACTACCAAGTCCATTATTTCCTGTGAACAAATGCAGCAAAACTCTCAGAATTGTTTGAAAGCTTTTGTAGATGATGCATGTGCACTTCCGTTAGCAGTTTTTTGTACACTTATGTCTACACTTTGTCATGACTAACAATGCACTTACAGATGTGAACAGCTGTTCTTTTTGAAATGATTTGGATTCTCTGCTTTTTCTGAAATCTGCTTGCTGAAAAGTAGACTGCGTAAGAAGAGTACCCAGTAATTGCAGTAGGATCTTGTGACTAAATGAGAAATTAGGCACACAGAAACCTCTGTAAATATTGCCCCATATTTCTGGGGGCAAGTGGCAAAATGTTTGATGTGGAATGTTACCCAGGTACAGAAAGAGGAATGGACAAGAGGAAGAGGGAATGTCTTGGATTTTGGTTTATGTTGAGAGAAAAGCTGAACTGTACTTGTAGGACATCTGGCTTTCCCCTGGGCAGTTCAGTCTTCATGTCACCAAGTCTGAAAGATTGTAGTGATCAGGCTCTTCCATTCAATCTGGAGATGATGAGCAAATCACAGAACAGCTGGGGTTAAATGACATATAACCTATTTAACAGAAGCACATGTGTGTGTTTCTACCTACATGTAGAAACCATATGCACAGGGAAGAACTACACTGTAAAAACCATGTTTCCTTGTAAGACTTCTAAGGTAGGGGTCAGACCCGTGTAAAATGGCTTATGTTAAATTGATTATGGAATTATGACGGTATTAATTTCTGTAATGACTCTCTTTTCATTTCCATTCCCTTAGGGATACATGCCATGAACTCTTGGGACATGTGCCTCTACTTGCTGATCCCAAATTTGCACAGTTTTCACAAGAGATAGGACTTGCTTCACTGGGAGCATCTGATGAAGATGTTCAGAAATTAGCCACTGTGAGTCAAAATCTTTTTGTGGCATGCTCTCATCTCTCCTCCTTTTTAGCTGATGAACCGATATGCATTGTCTTATTAGAGCTGGCTACATTTTCAGATTCCAGGTGACTATGATGTGACAGCCACAGAACTTTATGTGTTTTTCCATTGTTTTTAAGAAGACCAAAGCTGGTCACACTAAGTAATCAGTTTCGATTTTATTTTCAATAATCATCGTTTTTCAGGGCTAACTGAGATGAATTTTATCTGCTTTAAGGTGCTGGAAATGAGTAAGAAATGTAAATTTGTGGGAAAAAAAAAAAAAACAAACCAAAAAGATTTTGATGTCTGCTCTGATCTCTATACTGTTAGCTCCTCCACAGGTGGCCACTTTGGCTTTTAGAACTGATATTTCTGTACTGGCTGTTCAGTTTTGCAGCTCTTAATTGTATTCCAGTGTGTGATGGATTTTAAGATGCATCCTTGCCTGTTGCTCCCTTTGGAGAATATGTAGTTACTAAGCCAAGGCTGTGCAGCAGTAGATCTAGATCAAGACCAAGTGCGTCAGCCAGGAGACAGATTCTCTGTTGCATCAAGTGAGGCACAAGTCAGCAGACAGTGTGACCTGTCTGTGTGTTAAAGCTGCTAGATGCTGCTGAGACTGGAGCCTTCATGGCCTTTGTGTGAGGGACCCCATCAAGTATCACCACTACAGTCAAGCTGTCATGAGCCTCTGCTCCTGAGCACCTGTCAGCTCTGCTCTGTTGCATATTCCATAACTGGGGTGCAACCCTTGGCATCATTACATAACTTAGTGATCACTGGTCTTTACCACTTGCTTTGTTCCGTTGTTTTGACTTACTGTCTATTTCGTTTGGTGGATCCTGTTAAAATTAAAGCAGCAAGTAATTTAAGGAACTATATTGGATTAAAAAACTCTGTATTTATAAAGCTCCACATTTAAACATTTTATCTTCTAAAATATTCTGTGAGATCGAGTGGGGGAGTTGGTTACTCTAAAACATTTGCAGTGTACTGCTGTTCTTCTACACAAAAAGTGCTGTGGGGATTTAAAGGCTTGGAAATAAGTGTTGGATGTGGAGTCAAATTAGCTTCAATTAAGCTGCAGAAGTTTTGATGGGCTGGCTTAGCAGAGGCTTAGAGTCCTATCTGCCAGAAAAGCTGTTTTTACCCCTTTATTTGATTTGAATCTTCTGGCTCGTTCCAGAAGAAGCCATTAAATTTAATCGGTCTTCACTCCTTAGTTAGACAGGCTCGATGCCTTGCTCGAGGCCAACTCCTCTGACATGGTTGTGAGTGTGTTCTCTGTTTTTCTAATGGATGTCTGTGGAGAAGAAAGCATTGTTTGTATGCAGGAATCACGAAAGTTGAGTGGGTATTTCCACATTTGCTTGGGAGGGACTTAGTAGGAAACAGACCTACAGTGCCATAACATACAATCTCAGGAGAAACTACCTAACTGGCTGTCCCTTACAGTAACCTGTAAGTACTTTGAGGAAAATGGTATGTCCAAATATTTCACCCCAAAATAACCTTGGATGACATGGGCCTGTTGCAGAGGACGAAGTTGGTACTGGGCTGCTTGGGTAGAGATATTAATATAAAGTGACCTCTGAATATTATATAAATGCTTGTACTCATCCCCCTCACTGAAGTTCCCAGTTATGACTGACTGTGTCATCTGAACAATGAGCTGCTCCTGAATCATAAAGCAAAAAATAAAAGAAGACAACTGAATCACATTCCCTTATCACACTGAGATTCTGATATCTGAGTCAAAGTTGATTTCTCCTCCCATGCTGGAAATAGCTCTCTCAGGTGGAAGAGACATTTAGAAAGAGTCAGCCGGTGTTATTTTTTGTTGGAGCACAATAAGGGGCCGTGCTCCCCTGGGGTAGATGCTTGACAAACACAGAGATGTTACTTGTTCTAAAATGTGCAATGTAAACAGCCAACTTGAGAACAAGTAGGAAGAATACCTCTCAGTGGTGAGGGTGAGGAGGCCAAGAAATTCATTCAGCTGGGCACCAAATGTCACCTCAGGTGCCATTGACTAACAGTCCCATTTCCATCCTAGATAAAAAACAGACGCAGCAAGCTGAGAAATGCCAGCCAAGAGTCTTAACACAGAAAAGCATTGCAGGTTCCAGTGAGGCGACTTCAAAGTAAATAGAGAAATGAATGGAGAGAGAGTATGCATATTAATGAGCTTGAATCAATATGCCCAAAGCAAGCCTGCCATTAGCCTGACCTGTTGCAAAAGATAGTGACATTAAGTGCTGAGCCATTACAGGGAGGACAATGGCATTAGGAAGAGAGGAAAACACCTCTTAGGAATGAATTCAGACCAGAAAGAGAAGACTTATTACAGCTGATTTCATAATCTTTTGCTGCATTCCGCTCTCGAAAAGACACTGTGTATCAGCTTTGATAGATCTGCGCTTTGTGCCCTGCCCTGAGCTGCAAAGGAAATGTCTGATGTTTTTGTCCCTGCAGGGCTGACACATTGGATGTAGAGCAAGCTGGAGCCCGATGCCTGGGCAGACTAGAAGTGTTTTGTAAATTGCAATTAGTCATGTCTGTGCAGCCCCATCAAGGGCAGGAATTAAATGGGAGAGCATTGCAGGGGCCCTGGTGCTGGCCAGCTGGAGGGAGAAGAATGGCTGCAGGGGAAGAGAGCTGAAAAGACAATATGCAAGTTCCCTTCATCCTCTTGGGGTCTTGTAGTCAGATGGGGGAAAGAAGAAAGGAATTGCTTCTGCTTTGTCATGAGAGTGGAATACTGAAAGAGCCAAAAGACTGTCTTTGCAGTGGTTTGTTGAAAGATTCCATTTTCATTTACAATCTTTTATGAGAGTAAGAAAGAGGAAAGAGCAAAGACACAAAAAAAAGGTGACAAAGATTATGTTATTGAAACAGAGCAAAATATTTGCATCATCCTCTTATTTTTGTGGAGTGTGGTATAATGCAGTTACTGGTTGAGGAAATATACGATTGACCATGCATGTCTGGGTTCTAATTATTATCATCATCATTACTCATGTCTTGTCCTGTTCTGATTGATTTTCTAAAACTGTTTTGAGCTGATTTTTCAGCATGTCTGGTCTTCCTATTTTCACATAGTACAGAAATAAAAAAGGCTGTCTTTTCTGCTTAACTATCAAACCATAAACCGTAGAGAGGACTTGACATGAGGTGTTTCAACTAATTTATATAGTATATAATTTACAACATTTAACAGCATATAACATAAGGTTTTGTCACAAAAATTGTACCAAAAA
Source organism: Sterrhoptilus dennistouni (assembly GCA_013397095.1). Lineage (NCBI taxonomy): Eukaryota > Metazoa > Chordata > Aves > Passeriformes > Zosteropidae > Sterrhoptilus > Sterrhoptilus dennistouni. The sequence goes on from VWZU01012519.1 coordinate 496,063, forward strand.
ATACATCTTGATTTACGTTTCAGTATTAACTTGTAATTTGTGGACTTGGGAGCTGTCTCTGTAAGCTGCAAGTTGCTAAGCAGGAACCTGCTTATTTTGCTAATGACAGAAATGACTCCTGACTCCTGTTTCAACACAGCTCAGGTTGCCCCTTCAAGATGCAGTATGTATAGGATGTGTTTGTGTAGGTGAAATTCAGTGGGTAGCAGTTCAGAAAAGGCATCAGCAGAGTGTCTTTTTCATGCAGTTCATCATCAGATCGTTCCTTCTAAGAATTTGGTCATTAGGGCCTAATTAATTTCACTAAGTTTTTTCCCAGTTGTTACTCCCTGCAAGTTATAGTTAAACATTAAGTTCTTTAGAGCTGTAAAACTTTCACCTTTTCATCTTTCTTGATAATATTTGTTCTTGAATTTTAACAGCATGATAGAGTACAAATCAAGAAATTTCTTTAGTTCTGGCTGTCCTTTAAGTAGAAAACCACAAAAATTGCTTCTAAATTTGAAGGAATTGTGTGTGATGAGATCTCAAAAATGCATTTCTGACTTCTTATGAATCTAAAAGTTTTACTATGCCTGGATGGTGATTGAGGCCAATGGTTTGTTTCTAAAGCTAGCTTCAATTTATCTGGATATGTATCACAAACAAAATATTTTAGAATTATATACTGAGATAAAAATAACATCCAGAACCATCTTTCTCTGGGTTGTGGTAATTCTTGTGACTTTACTTGCCTGTCTTACCTTAGAATCTATATATTCCTCTCTTGTTGACATCATTCTAGTCCTTTTCCCATGCTGAAAATCTGGCACATAATTCAGGACAGTTCTACAGTATGTTTGCTGAGGAGGTAACCAGAGTGGAAGAAATGGGAGCATTTTGGATAAGGACTGAGTAGCATTTGGTAACTAAGGGAAGACTCAGCGTTTGTGGTCTCACTAGATAGAATAGCCTCTCCTCTTCACAAATAACAGATTAGATTTCCCATAGGGGCTATTTAGTACTGCTAGGCTGTAAGTACAGTTTGTGAACTGGCTTACTGTCTACCTCCATGGATGAGCAAATGGAGCTGAGAAGGAAATCTGAGATTTTGAACATTCCCACTGTACATCTAAAAAATCAAGACCACCTGTGTGTTTCTCATTTATAGTTGTGAAATGATTGATAGGGAACTAGCCATCATTGTAAGTCTGTGACCATTTCCCCTGCTGAAGCTATTCTGACATATAAAAATAATTATGTATTGGCCAACTGAAACCTAGTATTACAGACCAAGAGCTATGGCAGTCACAGAGGATGTTGAAATCTGACATTCAAATCTCTGCTTAGTCTTTTTTCTGCATGCCATGTATATGTCACAGATGCCAAGAGTGAGCATAGTGAGTACCTTAAATCCAGTGGTGACATAATGGAGTTTCTTGCAAAAGTGTTACTTCTGAGTACACCCATAGTTAGTGAATAAAAGAGCAGCAGCATGAAGAGCTGAGAGTGAATATGACTTAAAACTGCTTGAGTATATTTTGATGGGCTTATGGGAGACATATGAAATTACTCTGATTTGGGCTGTATGTCACTTGAGGGAGAGAAATCAATTCCCAGGGTAAAAGCTAGGATGATAAAGCTGAAATCAGGTATGATGGATCCCTACAGACAGACATTGTCCTGCTGTACTATGATCTATATTGCTTATCAGTGGATGGCCTGGGCAATGTTTCTGTTCCTGACTTTGACCAGGCAAAACCACCCATATGAAGATGTATTTGGAAATTCCCAAAATATGAAAACTGAAACTTTAATGAGGAGCGAAAGTGGAAGCAGATGAAATTTTGTGGCTTTCTTGACCGTTACAAAGTCACACAGGTGTGCTTGAATCAGGAGGAAAGGATAACTTACTGATGGATTACTTTGGTGAGGTGTTGCTGAGCTCAGTGACTGCTGCCCTAAAACTGTTCTGTAATTTGTGGGATTGCTCTGAAAAGTGTTCTAAAGGAATTAATAAAAAGTAATGGTCTCCATTTTTAAGGGTTTGTTTCAGCAATACTTTTGATAAAGTAGCTGAAGCACTGATGTGAAGTCCTTCCCACGTTATGCATAATCAAAAAGGTGGGCAGAAAAGATAGTACAGATGTCACAGGACTAGGGGGGAAAAAAACCAACTATAGATTCCAGAGATCAATATTTAATATTTTAGAATATTGCAGTGGTCTCCTGAAGTGCATTTTTACAGTCATTCTGTCAGATACTTTTGGCACAAGAAGAAAAATATCAGCAGGGATACTTAACCATCTTTAAACTAGCCCTGCCGATTGAAGAGTTCCATTACTGGAATTGGGAGCTAATGCTCAGTATTTTCTGTAGGAATTGTTGCCACAAGTCTGCTAAGGTCTTTTTTCTGGGTATGGAGTCTGTTCCCAGGTTTGGATCTATAAGAATTGCCGTGCTGGTCAGGGCTATGGCTGGTGACTTGTGCCCATCCTAAATTGCTGCTAAGGGAGATGAAAGAACAGGATGACCATATCTCATTATTTTCAAATGTTTTCCAAACTTCTCACCAATCAGAACTTGGGGAACTCTTGTTCCCACAAATGTAGCTTCTATATATATCTAATTATCCTATGGATGGATTTCTGTCTGGGGACAGCCATTTATGTTCAAAGACACATAAATTTTTAGTACCTGCAGTAACTTTGTCAATGACATCTATGGCTCAACTATTCACTGTCTGGTGAACTGTCTCATTTTGTTGCTTTTAAGCTGATTCCTACTAGGTATTTTGTATGTGAAGAGAGAATGATGAAATCATCCCTGGAGGCTTTCTATATGCCATCATGACTACAGAACACATTTTCTTGCTTAGTTGTCTCTTTTTCTTTTCCTGGGTAGGAAACCAATCATATGTTTAGTCACTCCTCATGCTATTGAGGATGCTATTCCTCCCCTGAATCCTTTCTGCCTTTCCAGCTAGAACTGGAAAAGAGAGAGGATATATTAGTCACCAAGCTGTGGAACAGTAAATCAGCAGCTTGAATGGTAACCTGAGTTTTGATTAAGAGTAACACTGTGGTGTCAAGTCAGTTTTGGATGTGCTTGCTATAGAAGCGGGACCTTTTGTATGATAGGAAGACTGGACCTGGTGTTGTAGAGCTGACACAAGTTGTTGCTTAAGGGTGAGAGAAATAGGCTGGATGAAGAAGGAAAGTAGGATCCATCTTGCATCACCATATAAGGATGTGAGTCCCTCCGGTCTGTGATCAGAAACGCATAGGTCAACAAAAGATGTTTTAATCTCAAAAAGAAACATCTTGTGCCTTATACTGGGTGTCTCAAAGCTAAGAAGGTGAAAGAGGGCTCACCTGTTGCTACAAGGGTGCCCAGCTGGTCAAGTCAGTTACCTGCTTCTTGAAAGGATATCATATTGCCCTAAAAGACAAAACTTTGTGCTCACAAGTAGCTAGAAACAGTGTTGTTCTATAAAGTACTTATAAATATGTATCCCTGTGCCCAGCCCTGTAATGAGGAAGCTAGATGAAAGAGAGAGCTAATTTGACTTAATTGGGAGCAGGGAAGAAATTAGAAACTTTACTGTAGAAATAATATAGTTCAGTTTAGACAGGATGTGATTTATGAAGATCAAGCCCTAAGGAGTTAGAAACACTAAAGAAAAAGGTTCTATTAAAATAACAAATTGCAGCCAGAGACTGAGTTTGCTTCTATTTCTTGTAGCATTTTGTTTCCAAAAGTGGTTAGATCATAATCTGTGAGGTTACTGAACTGCAAATGCAAATTTTTGTGCTCACAAGTAATACATTTTGACATAGAGGTTAACAAGAGAATGGTGCAAATTTCACACAGCACTGGCTTGCTAATTACATTTGTTTATTTTCAGAAGCAACTTCATTTTCATTAAGAAATTGCAGATTCTATAATAGTAATCTTTGCCAGTAGTTCAATAGCTCACACTCTGAACACTTGCTCTGCTACAGTAGTAATGAAAGTGAGCCTGAAAAATAGCTTAGGAAAAAAAAAGTGGAATTTACAAGTGCATGCAAGTGGCAAGCATCTTCCAATTCAGTGTTGGATCCAGTTGAGAAAGGTTGAGGAATGGGTGAAAGGAGTCTATGAATTTTGATAGGATTTTTTGCATATTTTTTTCTCTTTTGACCTAGAGTTGATAATGTATTAGCAAAGAGACATGAAGTGTCTTTTATAGAAATATGTAACCAGGAAAAAATAAAATATTCAGCATAGGCTTCCAGGGAGCAACAATAATACAAATCTTTTGGATAACAACTACTAACAAATCACTCATAAGTTACTGGAATAAAGGTTTAAATGTCGGGGAAAAAGAGCAATAAAGGAAAGGTTTGGAATAAATTGCTGCTGCTGTTCCCAACTGCCCCTGTGCTGTCACCAGTATGTGAAGGAAAGTGAGAATCCTGGGTTCTGTGTGGGTATTGTTCGCTCTCTAACATATTATTTAAGTCATTTGTACAAGACATGGCCATCCTCCAGCAGCAGCACACGGGTATATGGGGTAGTGAAGGAGTTGAGAGTGTGGGAGCTCATTTCAGCCATGTCTAGGTCTTGCTTAGGACTGAGGGAATGTCTGTGCTGTGTGTGCACAGGTGGAGGAGTTGGAGCCATGGAGCCAGAGCAGCAGAGGAGTGCTGTGCAAAAATATCTTTGGTGGCTGCAGCAAGGATTCTCTTTGGAGCAGCTCCCAGAATGCAGCTGTCTGATTACCTGGCTGGGACTCACAGTGGTGTTAGGATGGGCCAGCTTCAGGCTTCCTTTGCTCAGGGATCTGTCCATCCTGCTGCATTGTGCTGTGCAACTATGGCTGCTACCCTGCATACCCTACCCTCTTTTCAGGGGTCAGTGACTCCATCAGGAGGAGGAAGCCAGGAGATTCTGCACTCAGGCAGAAACCAAAACTGTTATGTGTAATCACAGAGTCAAAGTATCACAGAATGGGTAAGGTTGAGAGGGACCACAATGGATCATCTGGTCCAACTTCCCTGCTCAAGAATGGTCATCCTGGATCACATTGTATGGAATCGTGTTCCAGATGGTTTTTGAATGTCTCCAGTGAGGGAGACTCCATGACCTCTCTGGGGAATGTGTTTCAGTGCATGGTTATCCCCACAGTAAAGTTCTTCCTCAAGTTCAGGTGGAACTTGCTGTGCATCAGTTTCTGCCTATTGTCTCTTGTCCTATTGCTGGGCACCACTGGGAAGAGCCTGGAAACCTCCTCTTGACACCCTGCCTTCAGATACTGATAGACATGGATGAAGTACTCTCTCAGTCACCTCCTTTCAAGGCTGAATGGGCCCAACTGCCTCAGTCTCTCATCACAATGCTCGAGTCCCTGAGTCATCTTCATAGCCTTTTGCTGAACCTGCTCCAGGACCTCCATGTCTCTCTTATATGGGGGATCCCAAAACTGGACACAGCACTCCAGGAGCAGCCTCACTGATGTCCTCAAACTGTTCACTATTCTTTTTATTGTCTGGGATAGTTCAGTAAATACTTTTGCTTCCAAAAGAACATCCATACATGTAGCTATTATGCATAACCCAATCGTATGGAAAGAGTCTTAAAATACATACTTGTACAGAGCTGAACAGATGCCAACTTAATGTTCACAATCACAGGACTGGACATACTTCATGTGTTTAGTCTAATTATCTCACCCAGAATGTTTGAGTGCTTTCTTCATATGCACAGATTAGGGTATGGAAGTAAGACAAAATACTTCTGGCATCCATAACTACGCTGAGGGCTAAATTCCTTAATGCTGCAACTTTGGAAGTGGTTCTTATGCGTGTCGTCACCTTTCTATCAAATGCCATCAAAGTGCTGAATGGAATATGGTCCCATAAATTTTTAATTGAAATATTTTTGGGAGATCTACAATAATAATTTTGCAAGTATATCTTAATTATATATTTATAAGTCCAATGCTGATGCTACAGAGGGCCGGGGGCAGTTTGCTATTGCTTTCAATAAGCTAGGTCCGTGGGCTAAATACTAACCTCATTTCCATCTGTACCATCTCCTAAAAGATGTAGAGTTGTACACATGCAAATGAAAGTAGAATTTGTTGCTGTAAAATTAATTTTTATAATTTACTTTCCAAAACATCCTATTTAGAAATAATGGTTTCTGTGGGGATTGAATTGATTCTGGAGGACACGTGATTTCACAGTTGTCTCTTCCTTTGTCCAAACTTGTGTGGTACAGCATGCAACATTAGCTATTCATGTTAGCTATTTCTTAGAGCTAGGAGGCCTTCTGAAGTTATTGCATAAAGGTTTTTGTTTTATTTTTTGATGATTTGGGAAAGTTAAAGCAAGTACTCTAAACATGAAAGCATTGTTGAAGCCAAAGACATGGTTACCGAGAAGGGCCCTGTGACTGTTAATTTTGGTTATTTTGGTTTGATTCCAGCTGTGGCTGAAATTGTTGCAGCTCAAGGTCAACAAAACCTCAACATGGTGATGCCCTTTCAGGCACACTTTGAACAACTCCTCCACTCTCTTAGTCTCTTAGTTTGCTTTTGTATCAGATATAGCATTAGTTTAGACTGAAGAACCTGGTTTCAGTTGAAAGAAGAACCTGATTTCAGTTGTCAGCTGTAAGTTTTATATATTCTGTACCTTACAGAGAATTTTCAATAGACATTCACAAAGATGGCACCTACTAATAGTGCTAGATAAAGCTATTTGAGCTCAGAAATTTTTCAAGACATGCTGGAAAGAGTGGGTACTCACAGATTATTATTATTATTTTTCCATGTAAAGCATATTGCTCTTTTTTCCCCCTAGAGATTTTTGTTCCCTACCTTGAATCAGTAGGCTGTAATTGTGATAATTATATAGTTTGACTACATAAAAGTAGCTAAAATTGTAGTTTAACAAGACATTTTACATCTCTCAAATGTAAACACCTTTATAGGATTAATTTTTCATCTTTGAATAAGCATATTAGCTTATATACAGATCTATACTTTATATCTGCAATGACTTTAGGACCTATGCAAGCACAGATTCTTGCATATCCATGGGAATCTGATCACTAGTGACAATTTTGGAGTGATCTTCACATTTGGTAAGTCACTTGCAGACCACAGGCACTGTAAATTCCTTTGAGTTTGTTACACTGTATAGCCACGATCTCTCTGCTCACAGGTATTTGCTCAGTATATTTTTCCACCTTGCTGAATGCATGTTCGTGTGAATTTCTTTGTGTTTGCACACTGCTGGCAAGTAAGTCAATGGTGACTCAAGTTGACTACTGTGTGGTTAATATCGATTCATTTTACATGCCGTCACTGCTGAAAACCAGGGTGCTGCAAGAATGTGCTCAACTATACTTGAAAAAGATTTTGTTTGGGGCTGTGAAAAACATCTTCAATTTGGATATATTTTTAGTAGCAAAATTAATAGATATTTAAAATTCCCTGAGCTACTTTTCTTCTTTGATCTGTCTGTCAGCTTGACATGAATAGAACTTACACTTTTGTGCTTATGCCTACTATCTTTTTTGCTTCTTTTTTGCCAAGCAGGTTGAGTTAATGCAATAAGAGTCACAAAAGCTTTTGGGAGTCCCTTGGCATTTATGTGATTAAAAGAACATTGGGTTTAAATGCAGTGTCGCTGTTAGAAACTGTGATGTTTGGAAACAAGTCTTAGCTATTAAATCCATTTTCAGTAAACAGATACAAAACCTTAATTTTCTTTTTAAAATGTTTAGAAAATCAGTGTGGATGTTGGTAATTTTGGGATGAAGTCCTCTTTTTTGTTCTTCAGAAATAAATTTGAAATGAATATGAGTCTGAAGAAATAGTGCATTTTTTTCCTTGAAGTTAGAATTTTAAAACTTCACTGGTCAGTTGTCCCTGTCTCCTCTCTCAACGTGTTTTTGCCCCCATAGTTAGATATAGCCTTCCCTCATTAGTAGATACATTAGGAGTTTTGCAGCTGATCATGTACATGACAGGCTCATACTCTTCCTTGGCTAAAATGACATGGGAGGCTCAGTGGCTCTCCTGCATCACTCCCTGCAGTACAACTGTAATAGGCAGTGACTGGCCTGGCAATTAGTGGGGACACAGCCTGCTTCAGGGAATGACATCAGGAGAAGCACCACACGAGCCTGGTGCCTTCCCCAGAGGAATGCCTGTTAGGGAGGACACCAGGGGTCTGTCTCTGGGCTGGCTGAGGGTAGTTTCTAAAGTGGCCTCACAGCATTAATTCTAACAGTGGGTGAGCACAGGGCAGTGGTTCAGTAAACTCCTTGCTTATAAAAGTGAGGGTTGCCTGTACTGTGATTAGTTGCTTCATCTTTGTGACTGGATAATCTGTGGATTTACTTAGCCAGTCTGTCGAAAGCTTCTCCCAGGATAAGTGGAAGAGAATCCTGTGCCAGTTTTCCCCTTTTGCAGTTTCCTTGGAGCATTGCAGCATTTTCAAAAGGATGAACCCTGCCTCCCCAGCCTGAAGGATATTTCATGGAGTGCTGCAAGTTTATGCTTTCTCTTCTTAGTCGCCTTCTTAGCATGCTTGCTGTGGAATGAAAGATGGCCTCAGAACGACTGGTGCTGAGGTCTACAGGTAACTGTGGTAAATGTGTCCTGAGGACCCAGCTAGGCTTCTGTAGAGATTCTGGCTCAATGCTGAGGGAGGAAAAGTGTCTGAGGTGGTTCTTGTCTATTCTTCTAAGCAAGGCAGTTCACAATTTGGGGTAACAGTCCTAGGGTCGAAGACACCCAAAAAATGAGTGTGCTGTCAGGCAAAGGACAGACAAATGATCTCTTTGTATGTGTATTTGTTTCAAATTTTCTCTCCCTTGTGTGATGCCTCCTGTCACTGTTCAAGTCCCTGACTCTGCTGGAGGAACCATACTCTCCAAGCTGTAGCAGAAGCCACAAGGCTGAGGAGAACACTGTGGGGTGCTAGCCCTTGCCCCTGTAGCCTAGCAAATCAGGACAAATTTGATAGATTGTGTTAATGCCAAGTCCTCATCTGTAAGAGTAGCAGGACAAAGAGGCGTAAAACAGGAATGGAAAAGCTGTAAAGACAGTCCCTGCTTGCAGCCTGTGAATTTTGAAGGATCTTAACAAATCAAATGTATCATATGAGATAGCATAGACTGAAGAGTGTGGTTGGACAGCAGTGATATGTTTGCTCAGGTTTTTGGTATTTTTTTCTAATTTGACTTTCAGAGGACCCCATCTCTTGTAGTCCCAGATAACATGTCAAAAAACCTCACTGTCCCTGTTACGTTACCTATGTGAAATCTCTGGATGACTGAGATTTGAACCAACAACTGGAAAAAGAAATGAGGGAATACTCACTCCAGCTAAAATAGGAAGCACTGAACATGAATTTGAGTTACATGTTGTAAAATAAAGTGGAAAGAGAATGGCTCATTATTGCACATCATTTTTTCTTAATAACTCTGCATGAAATTAATAAACCTTAAACCCCCAGGTTTTAGAAGTTGTTCTAGATAAGAGTCAAATGACAGGGAAGGGGAAATAGGAAGGGCAAAGCATTAGGGCTTCGATGACTTATGTTTAACAATTATCTAAGCAGCAGTTTCTAGTTTCAGTGATCTCATCTTCTTAGCTGCATATTAAGGTTCAGCACTGTTAGTTAATTATGTTGAAAAAGCTAGTTCTTTTTGTGGCAGTGTTAAGCAAGTGTGCTTTTTGGGGCATTGATTTTTTTGCCCCATCTCTGTGACCACTAGCTTTGGTGAAAGGGAATTTCTGCCTTGACAGGAAATACCAGACTTTCTGCATAAGTATTGAGGTTCCTGATTCTTGACCTCCAAAGCGCTCCAGGGTTTTCAAGTGAGATAAAACAAGCAGGCTGGACAGACATCATCTTTGCACAGAGCAAACCTAAGTTCAGATTACTTTGAATTCAAACAGGGAGTGGGAATATTATGTGATTTCAGCTGTGTGGGAACTAACATCTTTTGCAACATCAGAAAAATCCCGGAAGTGCTTCATCCTCCTCTCCCTCTGCTTGCTCTTTAGAGTAGCAAGAGGGCCTCCTTCATGTGAGAATGAATGACAGAAATATTCTCTCAAGAGATACAAAATTGTTAGTAGGAGCATCCTCCAGGTCTTATTCTGGAAGTCATGTTGCACCTGCAGGGTTGGCAGCTGCCATACCCATTGTCTTATCTTGGCTGGGCTCCCCAAAGTTGGAGATATAGCGTTACCTCCTTACTTGTGCTGTTCAAGGTACATTTTCTGCTCCCTAACAAATGCATGATGATAATTTTATTTTGGTTACCATTATGAGTTTTTCTACAAAAACTCCTGAAAAATCAAGCATAATTTCAAAATATTCACAGAGCTCCTGAGCTCACTGTAGTGCTTTCTCTGAGTATGTCAAGGCTTGCATTAGAGGAATTTGCATGTAGTGGTACTGTGGGCTGTGACTGTCAACAGAAGTGTGAAGGCTGGTGTGTGTCTACCCCAGAGTGCTCTAATGAGCAGCACTACATCTATTCAAACTATTGTTTATAGAGAGTTCCAAGCATTCACCCTTAGTGAACGGTCCGAATGTGAAGAAGTGAGATGAGGGAAAAAAGGAGGCTATTGTTAAATATATTCACTTTGAAATCCCTGAAGGAAACCTCATTTCACTGAGCCTAAATGCTGTTCAAAATGCCAGACTAAACAAAATTCTTCAAGAAGGTAAATCTGAAGAATTAAACTTTGGTTTTTTATTTAGAAATGCTGTTAGTTGTGAATAGGGTTGCTGCCTTTGTTGTAGGTAGGTGAATCATCTATAATGAGACTTGGCTATCGAATTTTACTCCTTCTCTGCTTTTGATCTATTCAGAAGCTCATCATGAGATTTATTTGTTGTTCAAAAATCTCCCTGCATTTCTACTCAATAATGTTCCCGCATGAATAGCTGTCAAATAGCTGGTATTGCTTGAGGTCTGGATTCCAACACTGGGCTGTGTTGGCTAGTTGCCTGGGTTACCTGTAGTTACATCTATCTGTTTCTTGTAGTAGAGCATTCCTGATACTACTCAACAGACTGTGAATTTTGAATAATTCAGTCAAATGTGAAATACCAGCTGGGGTTTGGGTTTTTTTGTGACTATTCATGTTTCTGAGATTGAAAAATAAGCAAGTATTCAAAAATTTATTTGCCAGCTCTGAATGAAGAAAGAAAGCACAAAGGAGAGTCACACATACTTCTGACTTGAGAGTTGCTTGCAATTTGAGTACCTTTTACAGGGGGAATGAAAACACTTTTATTTAATTTATTCTCAGGATTAATTTCTAACAATGGGATTTTTAAAAGTCTTTCCGTGGCATATAATTATTTAGTTACGAGGGAATTACAACTATATGAGAGATTTAATCTCTAGGTGAATATTTTTTGAGCTAAAATACCAAAGGACTCCTAAAGAAAAAGGGATTAATCTTTGCATACTGTGAACATATCACATGCATTTGATTTGAGTGGTCCATTCAAATATCCTTTATTTTACAAGGTAAATATATTTTCTTAAGCACATTTATTTGGCACTGGTCTTTCAACTACTTACATATATTAATAGTTATATTGTCTTCATAGCAACTAATTTTATATACATGCAAAGTGATTGTGCTACTACACATCAGCTTGGGCTATGTAGGCCTATGACATTGGCAGTTTATGTAGTGGTGAGTCTTCTGCTCATGCACCAGGATTGCAGTCATGCAATTACAGTCTCTCATTCTTCCCCCCTTGTGGCAGGGAGCACAAGTGAATCAGCTCTTGACATGCTTGATGTTGTCAGGGTTCATCCTGACAACATTTTCATGAAGTGCTTTCAGACAACAGATAAAATCTCATGCTATTCATCGTGCTGAAAATTGCTGAGTGAACATAAGTATTGGACTCCAGCTATGCAATAAGAAAATTAAGCAAAGTGGGATGGCTTGAAAGGCCTTTTTATGAGCAAGTCAGATTTTCTACTACTGACTCTGTGACACTAGGACTCAACACCATGCACAAGCTCTTTGCACAGGTCCCAGGAGGGAGATTCTCAAATGCAAAGTGATGTGGTGTGAGAAGGGATTTTCAAAGGCTTAGAAACCAGACAGGTGAGGAGAACTGAGCCTATCAGACCTTTTTTTCCTGCTTTTGAAAATATCTAAGCAACCTCAAATAGCGATTTTTTCTGTTAGCTGTCATAGCTGTCACTGATTCTTTTTCTTATGGTAGTCCAGTTTGTAAAGCAGGGCAGTATCTGAATGCAAAGAAGAAACACTGTATTTATCCTGGAGACCAGGTTTGGAGTTTGCCAACACTTGATGTTCTCTATATCTTTCCTATCAATAACAGGGCAACTGATCTGACTCCTAAAATCACACACACACTTGGCCAGACAAGCTACCCCAGTATCTTTGACACAGACAATTGCAGACATCTGCAGGACAGTGTATGTCGAACGCCATACAGTGCTATTTTCCTGATGTACTGCTTTACTTGCCAATGACTTTTGATTCAAGGGCTCTGAAAGAAGAAATCTGCTATATTAGTGTTTTATAGCCCTTAATTGGATTTTCTTCCATACATCTGTTGAATAATTTTTGAACCCACTAGATAATGTTTCATGAGTATAACTGTAAAGTATCTTTCGTATTTTTTTAATAAATAAGAGAAATAGAATAAAATTATACTGAAGACTGTCTTGTGTTCCTGGCACAGTCTTGATTGATGTCACTTGGCATAAAAATTATTTCTAATCCATCATTTGGCATTTTGATTCTTCATCTCATTTTGCTGATTTGACTAACAGGGCAGTGTTTTACTGTGAGGCTCTTTGAGAACTTCAGAATTTATAGAACATGGAAAGCCACCTTTCCTACTTCAACAGCCTATCTATAGGTTGTAGCAAATGCACACTTCACCCCAAAGATGAGGAAATGAATGAAAAGGCAAATAACCGAATATTGCTGCAGTTTATAGAGGAACCAAATATCTGGGGCCACAGTCCCTGGGAGTATGCCAGAGACATGTCCAAGATTTCAAATCAGAGTGGGAGAGCCTAGATGCCCCTGTTCGTGCCTGCATTCACCAGCCTACATGTAACAGCAGTGCAATAATAAACTTTGTCTTCAGGTGAAGCTTCAAAAAATGTATTCATCTCAACAGCCACTGCTTTGTTCAGTCATTCCCACTCCAGTGGACTTACCGTGTGTGTAATATAGAGTATCACAACTGTAGTTTACCATACAAAGAGATGCATTTACTGTGGTATCTATGTGTCTGGTCTATAAAAAGTGTCCTTATATGGTTAATATTTAAACTCCTTATCAGCATACCTCGATGTTTGTGGGCTTGGGATCACAACTCACCTAAGCCTGCAAACTCCAGTGCACTGAGCCACCTTTGCGTGTCTGAGCAGGCGGGTGGGGGGAACCGTGTGCTGCTGACTGATGGGCTGAAGATGGCAGCATTGGGTGAGCTTTGCACTTTCTTGGTTAAGCAGGGCACTCCTAATTACAAAAATGTAGTTGTTGCATATGGCAAATCTATAAGTCAGCTTTTAATTTGAAAGGCTTTTCTTAATGCTGTAGTTTGATCCCACAAGTTAATAGTAGGCAGACATACTGCCATTTATATGGTTTTTTTTAGTTAGTTATACTGAGAGTACAAGTCTTACAAATACTAAAGATTGGCTTTCACCAGCAAGCATTAGCTTATGACTCCCTTTTATAACAGTAACAATTATAATAATTTTTGAACTAACGTAAAAGAAGTTCCCTCTTTATGTGCTGTCTCTCCATGAAGGAGGAAGTGGAATCAAGTCCTACCTGTCATGTGGCCGGATACTTTAACTCTGGACAGCAAGGATCGCTCTCTCCAGTGCCCATGTTAGCTGCCTTCTGCACTTTCCAGCCCCTTGGGGTGCACATCCTCAGAGGAGTGGAGAACTCTTCTCCTCCTTTCCTCTGCTGGCCCTAATAAATTGCTAAGTGGGCATTTGACTTTCTCCTGGGAGCAGTGTGACATTGGTTTGGTCTTCCTCAGCTTAAGAAAGGTCAACATATGGGGACAAAGTGCTGCTCCTTATAGATTAAAACATACGAAGACTCCTTTTTAGCTGCTGTTGGTTTTAAGAATGAAAATTAGCATGATCACAGTGTTTTATCAGGAGTCAAATCCTGCTGTATGTCTGTCAGAATGTTAGTGTTCACAGCGTAAGAACTACTACCTGATAAATTCCTTTAAGGAACCTGCCTTGAGGGAGAGGGGGACAAATTTGTAGATGTTAGTAGGATGTAAGTGTAAAGCTGAGTACTTATCTAACAGTGTCAGCATGTATACAACCAGGACTGTGGCCTACTGTTAGCTCTTCTGGCAAAATATTTAGGCAGGGAAGTGAAGTTTGTACTCTTTGTGATTGGTCTCTCAGCTCCACTCATTACTTCTGTGATACCTTTGTCATTTTGTGTACCTGGCTTTTTGTCCCTGAGACAACATTTTTAGAAACCAGTTGTCATGCCTGTACTGAAAAATTTTATGCCAGCTTGATTTACCTGAGACAATAGCAAAGCCAGAGTTGGAAACTTGATTTTTTTGGGGTTTGTTTCTTTATTTTGTTTTGTTTGATGATTTTGTGTTTTCACCTCCCTTTGTGGATATCCATGCATTTGACTACTGTGACTGAATCTGAGTTGAGACATTTGAAGTCTCTGCCACTGGTCCTTCTCTCAGATGACCAAGCAGGTTTATATCAGACACAGGGCTCATGGTGTTTTTCTTTTTTTTATTTTATTAAACCCTTCTGCATTGTGCTATGCTGTATGAATCACTAGCTCTACAAAAACTTCAGTGAGGCTAAGCAATTAATAATATCTGAATTTCTAAAGATTTGTTGAACTTAAAAGAGCTGTTAATTTCTGGTCTTCTACATTTAACATGATACCCAGTCTGGAAGAGGAAGGAGTTAAGGAGGAAGTGAATGGAAAAAAAAAACCCAAAACCTTGTATTAGGATGTATTCTGAAGTTACTTAAAACAATTAAAATTTAGTACAATATATTGGGTACTTTCTTATCCTATATTCATATCCCCTGTAAAGACATGTAAGTCTTCTAGGTTCAATGGAGTTAGGCCCCTTTGCACAAAACCTGAAATTGTCAGATAATGTAATAAATACAAACATATATAGGGATATATGTATGTATATGTGCAATATTTTTATATAGCTTAGAACTCAACTTCCTAAAACTTTCATATGTAGAAATAGTTGCTACTTAATGTCAGCTGTTTGATCTAACATCAAAAAGCATGTGATGTGTCATAACAAAACCAAAGTAAAACTCAGTACTGTAGGAGCAGAAGTGACTGATCTTTTGCATATACTGGGCAGTGGGCTGTCAGGGCTTCTTATGATTTTCCTAACATTTTACTTTGTTAGAGGAGTACAGCAAAGTTAGATACAATACTGTTATGTTGATCTAACACATCTCTTTTCACAGCTTGTCATTAGTTTTACAGGTCAGATACATTACCTGATTGAATGTAGACCTAAAAAACAATGGTTATTGTTCAAGTGAATTCATTGGTCAAGTGAATTCATTTGACTGAATGTATATATTTTTTTCTGCAATTTAAGAAGCCAAGGGCCATATTCATTCTTTATTTATGACAGAGTAAAATCTAGTGAAGACTAAAACCTCAACTCAAGAAGGCTCTTAAGCACATACATACAAGTAAATTCATTTTAACTCAAGACAGCTCTTAAGTATGTTGCAGACTTTAAAGTGATATATCTACTTGAGCTTACAACTGAGTGCTCTGAACTACAGCTTAGAGATCTTCAGATCTTCCTAGACGGTCAGACCAGCTACCTTGCAGGATTTTATTTTAAGGCATCTCATTTGATTTTGAACATCTCAAAAATCTCTGTAGGTTACTATCAGCACCTTTGATACCTAAAAATGATCTTTCTTGTCTGTTCCTAACTGGCCATTCCTGTGAACTACTCGGGTACCCAGACAAAGAACAAAATCCCAAATTTTTGTGCAATGCTTCCTTACTACTGAACATGACATTTAAATTACTTAGCAGCAATAATATACTTTATCTGAGATTATATTCAAAGTAGGTAATTCCAAAGAAGTGGGACAGGCAAGTGAATATGGTACTGATTGTTATTTCTGAAGTGCCTGTTTGCAACTCTACTATTTGTATCTGAATATCTGTATATTTCACAGTGCTATTTCTTTACAATTGAATTTGGCCTTTGCAAGCAAGAAGGACAACTGCGTGCTTATGGGGCAGGACTTCTGTCTTCTATTGGAGAGTTAAAGGTATGTACCCTTAAAGCATAGTAAACTCTTAATCTTAACAAAATTATAGTTGGATATAAATATATTGACTGTCAAATAACAGTTAAAATTCTCAAGATAAAAAGCTTGTATTTAAAATACAGTATTGACCTAAAAGCTTTGTTTGAAATATCAGCTGGCCCTTGAAGCATGAAATGGACTTGTAAGGCTCAAAGTACCAAAGCAACTATAAACTAAAAAACTGATTTCTGTTTGAATTTTCATTTCTTGTCAAAGGAGGCTCAAGGGTTCTAACAGGTAAGAGTGCCTTGGGCTCTAAAATCTTTGTTTAGATGAGGAGCACGTATTTTTAACACACACAAAAAAGTGTTAGAAATCAGACATGATTCTGTTCTAAGTAATCCAGTGTACTCGAGTGGATTCATTATTGATATGAAAAGAACAACATTCATTAAGGTCCTGACTCAGTAGGTTAACCATATTTAAAATTAAGGAATGCATATAAACTCACATTGAACTTGCCTATGTGACAATACATAGAGCCCTATTCTTTTAAGGGTGAAAGGGTTTAACCTTGTATGGTGTGAGTAGTTGAAGTGGATAATTTATTGCCTCTTTTAATGCCTAGAAAACATGGGGAACAGGCAAAAGGTATTTTGTCACAGCTGTAGTTTTTTGGGGCATAATACATCTCTCTGTTGGCAAGACGGGAGGGAAGGGTAAAGAGAGGGAGGAGTACTATCTTCAGAGACACAAATGAACACTTGGTGGCTTTGCAGGTAAACATTGGGATTTAGAAAGCATACACAGAAGAGTATTGAAAACTATTTTGCTTTATATCTGTTGTTTGTTTGTGTTTAAACCTCTTCCCACCCTCCTGGGCTGGCTTTCAGTGAGCTACCTGGCAGTTTAATAGAAGTATCTCAGTCCCTTTTTGCTGTTTGTTTTACCTGTAACTGTGAATATTTGTGGTGAAGCTCATTAATAAAACTGCTATTCTTCCAGTAGTAGAAAAATGTTGAAGAAATTTACTTTCTCCAGTGTTTTTTTCTTTGATTTTATCAGAGTTGCTCTCAGTTCTGTGCCTACTTCAGCCACAGAAGCATTCTGTATCTGTCTGGCAATATTTTATAGTCACAGTGCAAAGATGGTTAAAACAAAAGAGATTGAGATGACCCACTTGTTTTCCTTTGGGTCAGCAACATTGAGTGCTAGGCCCCAAACTCTGCAGGATTCTGTAAAGAATCAGGCCTTTTATTTAAACTAACAGTTAAGGTTGCTAGGTGATGACCCTGAAAATACCTACCATATCATTTACAACATCTAAGCTCATAAAAAAGAGGAAATGGATAGTCAAGAACATAATAAATCTTCTACCATCAATGTCATAAACAAATGGATTATTCTTGTCAAGTCTGCATATTTGGTTCCACACATTTGTGACCCCAGATCTGTGTTCTTTGCTCAGCAGTAAACTCAGAGTAAAAATGCAAAGAATAATCCTTTAGAAAAGAAACACTTAAAGCTAAATAATCTGCACATAAATGGACTATATTGATCTGCTACAGTGTTATGGCCAGATATATATCATCATAATTTTGTCATAAGTCAATAATATTATATACTTTTCTATTACACTACATATATATTTTGTAGATATGATGCCAGAAAGGACTACTAGATCATCTGATTTGACCTCTTGTGTATCATAAGATACTAAATTTCACCGGGTCTTGCTTATACCAAACTCAAGTTAGAAATTTCAGCTACTGAGAAACTAAACACTTGTGTGCGGTGAGGACAGAACAGCACCATATCACAAGTAGACATAGTCTCCATGAAGCAACTGATAAAGTGAAAACTATTCAAAAAGTCTGTGGAAGTGTGCTCCAGGGTAAAAAAGAAGGTAAAAGTTAAGGAAAAAATTGCAAAAAACTACTTAGTTTTTTGATTAAACAACCATGGGAGAAGCCATTTCTAGACCACAATCCTGGCATGAATGTGCTTCTTGTCAGCAAGGTATTACCGGGGAGGTGCTTTGGAAGGAGAATGTCTGGGCACCCATGTCCTTGGTGCATAGCTCTGCATCAAGCCATTGTCACTCTCTACTGTTTCTTGGGAAAGCAATCTCCCTCCTAGCACCTACTGGGAGGGCAAATTTCTTCCCTGATCTGAAGGAAGGTCATGCTAATACTGTTGTTGAGATCCTGATTGTAACTGAAAGCCTTATTATCATCATATCCTTAGCAATTGCTCTGAAAATGATGAGAATACCACTGTCTATTTCAGTGGTGAGTGGGGATGAAGAGGAGACTCAGATTGCATGGCCATGACATGTCCCCCTCATGTGTGCAACAGGTGTCAGAGTGAAGACATCCTTTCAGAAATAATTTCTGGCCTACTTTAGATGGCTATGGCTGTGGCCCATAGAAGTTCAAATACTTACGTATACCTGCCACTAGGAAGGCAGATCTTGGAATGTTGAGTTTTGTTACCTTGACTTTAGAGTCATAGAATAGTTTAGGTTGGAAAAGTTCTCTATGATGATCCAATCCAACTGTTAACCCAACACTGCCAAATATGCCACTATGTCCTCGAGTGCCATATCACACATCATTTCAATACCTCCAAGGGATGGTAACTCAACCACTTTCCTGTGCAGCCTACTCCAGTATTTGGCAGCCATTTCAGTGAAGAAATTTTTTCCTAATATCCAGTCTAAAGCCTGCCTGGCACAACTTGAAGCCATTTCCACTTCTCCTGTCAGTTGTCAGTTGGGAGAAGAGACCAACCCCCATCTGAGTACAATCTCCTTGTAGGTAACTGTAGAGAGTGAAAAGGTCTTCCCTGAGTTCCCTTTTCTCTCAGCTAAACAAACCCAGTTCCCTCAGCTGCTCCTCATTGTGCTCTGGACCTTTCCCCAGCTCCACTGCCCTTCTCTGGACACCTTCCAGAACCTCAATGTCTTTCTTCTAGTGAGAGACTTGAAATTAGACAAGGACTTGAGGTGTGGCCTTACCAGTGCTGAAGGACGATCACTGCCTAGTCCTGCTGGCCACACTATTGTGGGTACAGGCCAGGATGTCATTTTCCTCTTGGCCACTTGGGCACACTGCTGGCTCATGGTCAGCTGCTGTTGACCAACACCCTCAGGTCCTTTTCTGATGTGCCACTTCCCAGCCATTCATCCCCCAGCCTGCAGCGCTGCTTGGGGTTGATGGCACCCAAGTGCAGAACCTGGAACTTGGCCTTGTTGAACCTCAGCAACTGGCCTCAGTCCATCAATCCATCATGTCCAGATCCCTCTGCAGAGATTTCCTGTTCTCCTTCAGTACAATGCTTCTGCCCAAATTGGTGTTCTCTGCAAATTTACTGAGGGTGCCCTTGAGACTGCACAGGCATTTTTTATTAATATGCTTCTGTGAGCAAGAAGAAAAGCCTTTCTCCAACTTCTATCCCTATCAGCTCTCTTTTCAATGCAGTGGTATGCACAGGAAATGAAATGGTGGCCAATTTTATGTATAATTTGTATAAATTTCTAGAAATACATGAGTTTATTTGCAGGGTAGAAATGGCGAGCAGTATTTGGGCTGTTTGGAGAAGTGAATGGCTTGTTCAGTCATCCCTGTTTCTGTATTACACTGCTCCACTTCACAAATCTGGTCAACAGCTCTAGTAACAAATAACTGTAAAAGCCAGAGAAATGTGTGCACCAGCCCATCAATATAGGATTCCCTTGAAATCTTTTTCCCCCCTTAGTATTTAGACCTAAAATTTCAGATAATGAAAAATGCATCTCCTTATGTGCATGCTATGAAAGCATCAAGTAAAAAAAATAAATTAAAAGCACAACAAAATAAGGAGAAGGAGAAGATTAAAAATGAAGCCTGAGGGGAAACGAATAATACAGTAAGTAGTTATAAAATGTTCTGCCTAATATAGTCAGGTTAACTCTAGCTAACACTATTTCACAGTATGTATTTGAGGCTTAGAGATAAGGCGGAAATAATGTACATTTCAATTATTAGAACTGTTTCTAAAAAGCAGTTCAAATGTCTTTGGAAACTTTAATCCATTTAATTTGTGTGATGCTCTCTTGAACTCTTTCATTAAAGGAGTGTCCTATTAACTTCAGTTGGCTGTAGATCAAGTCACACATCCCTGTTGTATGCTATTTATATATCTATATTGAACAGAGAGGTAGATGTAAGATCTCTCTCTATAAATTTTTAAAGTCAAATACAGTATCCAATGGTATTCTTTTGTTTTAATGATAATTTAAGAATTGCCAGCATTAGACTTTATAACCAAAAAGATTCAAATCCAATTTTTGGCTCTGTTTTCTGAAGAGGATGAAGAAAACAACTCCTGGATCCCAGATGCTCATTTTAAGAATCTTTAAATAGAGAGATTTTCTGTATTTTTCTAGACAATATATAAAATTACACTGTTGAACAAAATCTTCTGGTAATATCAGGACATTGTCAGATTCGCAACTTATTTTGTAGATAAGCAGGAAAACATTTAAGAGCCTTTTTACAAGACTCTCTGTTCTCCCCCTGGGAAAACTAGGCGATAAAATCAGTACTAGCACACACAAAACTTCTCACCTGTGCTCCTATTCTGCCTTCCTGTACTTCTCAGACAGTGCAGTATTTATAACTCATCTCAGGTTTTCCCCTTGCTGGCTGAAGGTTTTACTTTTTGGGTTTTGTTTCATTTATTTTCTTTCTCAAAATTGAAAAGCTCTGAGTTGTATTATTGCAATCTATTTTTATACTCACAGGAGGAATTACAAGACCAAACTCTTTTTTCATGTGTCAGTGATAGTGGTCACTTAGGAAGTGATTCACAGTTGTGCAGTTCAAATGCTTGGTGCCATCTGACATGCCCTAGTATTTCTGACCAGCTGCCACTGCAAAAATATGTTAAAGTCTTCTTTAGATCCTGTATCTTCCATTCTCCGTACAATGCATCAGACAGCCTAGGCCTTAGAGACCTGTGGTTAGGTACCTCAATCACTCTTTTAACCTTTCATCTGGCAGGGAGTCGAGGCATTTCTTTATTGTTATTTCTTTATTGTTATTCAGTAGGAATGATTGTCTAATTCTTAAGCTGTCTGATACTGCTGCTTGTCCTGAGAATCAGTGATGATTAATGTCAAAGTTTCACTCCAAATTCTTATTTATTGAACTGAAGAAGACTCAACAATAGTTTTATTAGCATTACCAGTACAGTCAGTATGAATGGGCCATTAGACAGTTATCACAGTTATCACAGATCCACAAGATGGTAAGATGCCCTATTTCACCAAAAGCTGTTTTCCATATGAGTGTTAGCCTTAAAATCTCATTGGAGGTGGCTAACATAGAGGTTTCTCATGGGAAATACATATTGGATACTTACTCATTTGAGTTCACTAAAGAACTGAAGGCCCAACCAAACCATAAGTGAATAACATGTATTTAAAAAATATGGGCCTGAAGCTGAAAGCTTTTGCACCCACCAGACAATTTTTTTTTTTTGGTTGAGATTATGTACTTCATAATGTTGAGGATCCCAAGGACCAGCATTTTACAGCACTGTACAATTTCTGATAAATGCTCTGGTCACCTTTGAGTCAGTGTCTTGACCATTCTAGTTCATACTGGATAGTTTATGGTCTCTCTGAAGGTTTGTCTACAGGCTCATTCAATTGCTGAACTCTGGCATTGCTGGCATCAGCATATCAACTCAACAGCAGATGTTACAGATACCAGGCTGTGGAATTTGAAAACACCATCCAGACTTGAAAAGATGAAAACATTGCTTTGGTAGCCATGACAATTTCTACTTGATCTAAGAGCCAAAAGAAGTTATCCTGGAGGGGAGACAGGTGTCTTGGGTGGGAATTCACCAGAACTTACACCTTTTGTTTCCAAACTGCAATCCTAAGAATAACTCATCTGTTGTCACATAATTTTGAAGGCATGTCTGAATACTTTACCCTTGGTTTCCAGGGTGCACATGTGCTGCTGTCTTCATGTTCCACTCCCTGCAGAGCTGCTTTGTGAAGCAGCAGCTCTGTTCATGTGTAACTAAACTGGGATCCAGAAAGAATGAGTCATTTCATATGGATAATCTGAGGAGAATAACTAGAAAGGCTTTCTCAGAGGACATTCCCTGTGATAGACTCAATCTTTCCTTCTCTTAAAACTCTCTCTTTTTATAAAATTGGGGCTCAGTGAATAAAGCAGTTGTTCACAATGTAGGAGCCACAGGCTAGATCCCTTCTTGATGCTGATAATTTCAGTCCCAAGGACTAGGCCTGGCCCATCAGAGACCATTAGTAAGAAGTTAACAGCATTCCCCTTTTCTGTTGAACCTTTCACAGTACAGGAAAGAATCCGTGAGCCAGAAGTAGTCAGTTCCTACGAAATCGTGACCTGTATCATAATCTTGATTCCCTGCAAGGAATCAACCTCACTCAGTCCACTCAGAGTTTTGAAACTTTGTGCTTTAGATATTCGAGGCATCAAGTCTCACCTGGAAGTACAAAGGCACCTTAAAAGGAGATTTTTATCTACAGTTACCCTCCCAGGGAATCTTTATAATTCCAAGTGAAAAAAGGCAAATTCATTTTGATAGAAGGAGGTAAATGCCTTAATTTATAAGCATTCAACCACACCATGGTTCTGCAAAAAGAAAGTGACAACAGGAATATAGGCAGGGGCCTAATAAGGTGAGCCTGTTCCTACAGTCCATTTAGAAGAGAATGATGGTTGAGAGACCATTTTTTGTATTTGCTTTCGAACCTGTTTAACTGATGGCTGGCTAGAAACAGCAAACTTTGTGAGAAGGAAAAGATACATGTACTAAAGAAAGTTAGTTAGAATTCCCTGACATTTTAAGATTCCATACATTAATTTTTCATGTATTTATTTTTGGAGAGAGAGAAGGTGGGAGGAAGAGGCTCTTGTTCCAGTTTTCTGTCCTTTTATTTGGAGACTTCAGGTTGAGAGCTAGTAGGATATTTTCAGAGCCTTTCACAGGGATTTAGGAATGAGCATAAGCAAGAGCAAAGATAAAAGTTGTGGTGAATACCTTAAGGTTAATACTTTACTCCACTATAAAGAATGTCCATGCAGATAGAAAGTAAAGAAATCAGAGGCACCTTTGGACCTCAGGGATCTGCTTCCTCCCTGTAGTTTCTTTATGCTTTTCATTCATATTTTCACTCTATATAGATATCAGGGGACTAAGGAAGGTTGAAAGGTGACCTAAATATGCTCTGCTTCCTTACCTTATACTTCTGTAACAGAGCACTGAAAATGCAAATATGTGTGCTCTAGAAGATAACGTAGATCCAAAAGCCAGTATTCAAGTTGAAAGGGGAGCTAGAAAACATTGTTCTGGAAAATGTCTCAGTACCTGATTTTCAGTTCTGAGCCTCTCTTTCCTAGTGACTTGTGTAAGTTATATAAAGAGAAAGGCTAATCAGAAACCTCTGCTCCGTGTAGCAGCATTTGCCGTATCTGCCCAATGTCTCTTCTGTGCTTATTTACATCTGTTTTGTTATTTTTTTCTTTGCAGTACTATATGAAGCATTATTGCTTAGGTTGTGCAGGAAAAGAATGATGTCTTTCATTGTCTTGCAATACATTGCCATTATTTAATGGGTTTTCAGATATGTAGTTTCACTTTCACTGTCAGGAAAATAGTATATGATTTTGACCTGAAAATGTAAAGTACAGATTACATGAATGGTTTAGTCAGACCCAATTTACCCACCAAGACGAAGATGAATTCTGCCAGTTAAATGAGATTTTGGGGACATACGTATTTGTAATTGTATAGATAATTTTTCAAGAATGGTTATTTGATGATTTTCCTTTTTCCATCTAAACATTTATGTCCGTATGTGTTCATGGCTCATGCATTCTAACATCCTCTTTATTATTTTATTATTATGGGGAAAAAACATCTCTCTTAGTAAGAGCTTTTTAAGTAACAAATTCTGTTCACTGTTCAAACTGAAAAAACACTGTATGTAAAACAAGACGGGCTGCCAATTAGTGGGAAACATACAGGACAGCAATATAAAAGCTGTATATGTGAACAGCTGATGTAGATACACAGCAATATCCAGTTTAGATACACAGAATCCAGTTTAACAGACCCTGTGGTGTGTTTTGCAGCATGCTCTCTCTGACAAGGCCAATGTGAAGACATTTGATCCAAAGACAACTTGTTTGCAAGAATGCCTTATCACTACTTTCCAGGAAGTTTACTTTGTTTCAGAGAGTTTTGAAGAGGCCAAAGAAAAGATGAGGTAAATTATTTTCCCTGACTCAAAAAATCTAATTTTCTCTTCTTAAGGGGTTGTGGGGAAAAAAAAAAAAAGGAAGTTAATTTTCTTTTTTTCCTTTCAGGGACTTCGCCAAATCAATCAATCGTCCCTTCTCTGTGTATTTCAATCCATATACGCAAAGCATTGAGATTCTGAAGGATACCAGGAGTATAGAAAATGTTGTCCAGGACCTCCGCAGTGATCTAAACACTGTATGTGATGCTTTAAGTAAAATGAACAGATATTTAGGGATTTGATATGTTTGGCACTGTGATTTGCCATCAGTTGCTCTTTCTGTAGCCAGTTACATCACGTAAGATGGTTAATTTATCAGAGCCATCAGTTTTTCCTTTACATCTTGGCCTGTGGCTTGCATCATTGTGTAGCTTTCTCTAACTGTAATGTGCAGACAAACCAAGGCAGTGCTAATTTGTAAACAAAACATGGAATGTGGCAGAATATAATCGTCAATTCTTCAGCGCAATGTCATGTACAAGTGTACCATTAAAAAAACTTTCCTGGCAACAGTTTGGTTTCCATAAAATGATTTACTTTGATGTTTAAGAAATAGTGTTGCTGATTTCATTAGGTCTGAGTTTATTTCTTCATTATCCCTTCCCTACCATAAGAATCCAGAAAAAATTGTTTGCAACATTTTATTTTTCTTTGTAAGAAAACAGTATTTCTTTCTCTAGTGGTAAAGACACTGTGTTGTCCATATATCTGGTACAGAACTTAGAGCCTCTGAACAATACAATTTATATACAGTAGATATCAGAGATCAGGAAGGATATGTATTGGTACTAAAAGGTCTGTGGAGATTGTACATTATGAGAACCCACAACTGACAAATGTCCAATGTGGCTGAGCAATTGCAACACAGTAAAGAAAAAGAAACCTCTGACAGTTCATGTAGAAAGGTAGTTGTATTTCACATGTGTTACCTGTGACAGTCCTGAGAGTGCTTCCTCTGAGAGTGCTATCTGGAAATAAGAGAGGAAGCCATTGTTTTAATTTCATTGTTACATGTGAATCCAAAGTCCTTCTACATCCTTTTATGTCTTCTGCATTCCCTTGTGTCTTGAACTTACTCCTCTTGTGTTTCAGGCATAGTTTGCCTTTCCTCATTATTCCACATTCAACCTTGACTTGGCCATGCTTCACTGGGTCTACACTGTACCAGTATCAGAACATATAAAAGGGTGAATATAGAAGTTGTTACTTAATTATAGCTGAGATGATTTTCAGTTACTAGAATATTTGTGGAGTGATTAAATCACAGAAACACCCAAGCTGCCTTGCTTGTATCAGATGGATGCAGGTAATGCCTGACTTAATAAACTCTAAGCTGGCAAGCTCTGACAGAAGTACAAACTCTGTCTGGGGAGCACAGTGCAGAAATATTTGAGCTGGGTCTTATCTGGAAGTAATAATTATGCATGTCTTTCCTTTATGTGGGTTATTCTATTCTCCTATTAGCAAAGATAATGGAGAGTTGACTATATTGTATGGACCCTTCTTAATGGAAACCACATGGCTTATGCAGATCATGTCAATAAGGGTGAAAGTGTCACAGCTTGTCTACATATATGGAAAATAGGTATCTATTGAAGCTGCTCTCCCAGCTGAAAGAGTCGTGCAGAGACTCTTAAGTATTGCTAACAATTTCAGCATAAAAAAGGCACCACTTGATAGTACCAGCATATCCTTAAATAAGAGGAAATTTATAAGGATAATTTTCACAGGGATATCTGCCACCTCCTCACAGATAACTGTGAGATAACAGAAAAGGCTTTTTTTTTCTGTGGATAGTCCCTGCTGCATTCTAATGCTGCTGTTAATAGGTTGTGGAAAAATCTAGTTTTAGATTCAACTGTGACTGCCATTGGTACAAATGAAGAGCTGTTGAGTTATCCCATGGGGATCAGTATGCCAGAGGAGTTTTTAACCTCCCAACGTTAGTGCTGACTGTTAGCTAGCACTTACCACAGAGAAATCACTGGCAACCTTAGCAGGAAAGTTTCTCCCTCTTTCTTTCCATGGAATCTGATGACCCCTTGTAGCCCTTTCTGGAAAAAAATGGACTGTACTGAGATTTGCTTTAACCAGTCTAAAAAAAATCATTGTGCAAGAAACAGTAGCTCTTACTCGGTTCAAGAACTGGCAAGGTAGTGATGCTTGCTTAAGTAAAATAAAGCCACAATAAGCAACTAAGATTCAAAGCTTGCAAAGTTACCAAGGCTTTCCCTTGAATCAGAATTATGCAGGAAAACTTTAAATACTTATAATATCTGGATTTGTACTTGACTTTTCTGAATGGCTTAAAATAAGAATTCCATAGCAGTAAAACAATAGAAGCATATCTTTGTTTTGTTTTGTGCTGTTGGCAAGTAAATCTCATTATGGATTAGGGAGAAACCCTTGAAATCCAATAGTCATTCTAGGACTAATGATGGCAAGGAAACTGTCTACAGTGAAGATATAATGTCAATGACACAGAACATTGTCAAAGGATAATGGGCTCCCGCTGCTAGATATATGCTTAATCCAATGATTTTATTTCTATTATACAACATGATTAAAAATAAATTAACTGTAATGGGCTAAGGAATAATAGTGATTTAGAGAGACAATCACTCATTGTTCTTACATAGCAAAGCTGCCGTCTTACAGGCTGCAAAGCAAACTGGCTTGGGCTTCAGCCAGTCAGGAGCCAGGACTGGGAAGGAATGCTTTAAAAAGTGCACTGTTGCACTTTTATGAATTGCATAGTTTCAGCTTAGCTGAAATTCTTCTCTGTGGTTTTTATTAGCAAATTAAGATCAGCCATGCAGCAATCTCCTTGGATGACAAGCTCATTTAGGCATAATGAGGGAATTATTGACAGTTATCAAATTACACTAACGTTTTATTTGGAATAGGCCATATTTATATATGGTGCTTGTTTAGCTTTAGTGAGCTGGACTCTGGAAATTGAACTTCTGGCTTAGTCTCATTTATTTCCTGTGTAATTCTGAACTGATGCTTTATGGGTCTGAGATATATGCACTTGCTTTGCCTGCACAGAGTAAATGGGCCCGAGCCTAATGAATGTAAAGCACTGCAGTGTTTACTACCATGCAAAGCCTAAAATGAAAAACAACACTCTGAGACATGGCAGCAAATACAAATACCAAGTTTCATTTGCAAACCTAGACATGGTCCGTGCATTTCATTTAATTTGCTCGGTAGAGGGGGTGGAATGAGGAAGGTGTTAACATAATATATTGCGTTTTCCCTCTCCACTCTTCAAGACCTGTTGGGAATCCTGTTTTAAGTTTGGCCCTAAAATGCACTTGTGTGAAATAAGGTGTCTTTTCCTTTTCTCTTGTTAGGATATCCTAATGTGATGGAGAAAATTCCAGAAATTTACTGTACTGTAATGTAAAGATTTAATGTATTTACTGATGTGCTGTAATGGATTACGGAAAAAAGTTTCTTGTCTTTGAAGGGGCAGCCTGGCTCAGACAGCTAAAGATGCTGAAGGCTTTCACCTACAGGCTGCTGGTACAAATCCAGTCCAGTCAGCAGTTACTGAAGGCTATCACCAGCCAGCAGCAGCTTGGCTTCTGTATGATGAACTGGGGGGCTGTGATTGCATAGTTTGGAGTAGAGGAGACTGAGGGGAGACGCGATAGCCTTTTTCAAACACATAGAAATAGCTGCAAAATGGAAGGGACAAGCTGTTCTCCAGCTTCAAGAACTAATGGACTTAAATTGCAGGGAAGGAGCATTAAGTTATGTAACAGTGAAACGTGGGGGACAGATTGCCTGGGGAGACTGCAGAGCCTCCATAATTTTTCAAGAGAACAGTTTAGGCTGCTTTCTCTCAGGAGAGAGACTGGCACAGCCAGTCCCATCTTGAGACCAGAGGAGAGGCCACACAGCTGCTTGAAGTCCCAGCCTGCAAAAGGCTTCAGACAGCTCATAAGAACAGTAATGGTTAACAGCCACCACTGTGGAGCATTTATATGTTAACTGCACTTCTGCCTCCTCCTTCAGTCTTTGACGAACCCTAAAGAGTGGTTCTTCATCTTTCTGTCTTTCCTTAGGGAATGAATAGGATCCACAGTCAGAGTGTAGCCCTATATGCTGACTGTGGTGCTCTATTTCAAGTTCATCAGCCATGTGGGAGAGCTCTGTGTGTGACTCACCTGCTAGTTACAGTTGCCCAGAGGCAGAAGACCAAGAGTGAGCAACCAGCATTTGTAGTTTTTACAAACAAGGTTTAAAGCTGCTCAACTTTATAAGCAAAATAGAAATTTGTATTTCATTCTGTCTGTGCCTCCATTTTAGTTGTCAGGAAGACTGTGCTCCCTTGAACATTCTAGAGAACTTGGAGCTCTTCCAAGCTGCTGAACTTCAGTGCTCCAGCCATACATCAGCCTGGTGTTTTGGTGAAATCTGGGCACAGAGCATCCTGTTCTCCCTAACTCTCCTGATTTCCAAGGAAAAGAAACACACTGGTGCACTCCAGAAGGGAACTTTGGTTTAGGCCCCTGCTGTAGCTTCCCAGGGAACTTGGGGACTGCACCTGCTGTCCAGCATAGTGTCACATTAAGAGCTAGGTAAGGATCAGTGCAATGCTCTTCTACTCAGGAAATCAGCTTTCCCAAGCTGGAAACTTTTCTTCTTGTTTTATCAGAACAGTTTATGTCTTTTTAGAAATATGACAGCTTCCTTTCTTTCTCAGTAGGACCCATGATCATATTTCCAAATCATTTGTGAAGGTAGTACTGCTATATTTATATAAAGGTTATGCTTTGTGGTATCAGTCACTGCAGCTCTGGAGATGTTTCACGGACAAATTCTTGCCTTCTCAGTGAAGAGTTGGGCAACAATGACAGATTCCTCTTATGGGCTTCAAAGTATGTTTGAGACAGGACTCTAAGAGAAAAGTTCTGGTTATACTAGAACTTACTGGCTATTAAAAATATATATCTCGGGAAATAAGGTATTAGAAATGAGTTACCTCCAGTTGTCATACCAAAGGCTGTAGAGATATCTTTGGTATTCTTATTGGTAATTTCCTTAAATGAGCTTGAAGGCTAAACAATGTTCTCAATTGAAATGCAGTATGAAACCTCTGTTGTTGCATTTTATATGTGGTCCTTGAGAAAAGGTAAGTAGGCACAAAATAATCAGAATTTACTAATGTCTATTCAAAACAACTATATTTAGTTTAAAAAGGCCCTCCAACACCTTAGAGTAAGAATGCATATTTCCTTGCTAACAGCAGAGATACTAAGGTAAGACTGAAAATACGTGTTGGCATCTACTTGGAATTTGGCCCAGAGGGTGGAATAAGTGTGAAATGGGTAATATAGTCCCATACTTTAAGATGCAAGTGGGTGATGGATATTCTGTGGACATTTTTTCAAATGTAGTCAGAAATCTCAAATCTTCAGAAAAAATGAAGAAGAAGCTGCCATTGCCACAGTCCATCTTTGGAGGTAAAGAGCTGAGTTTGTGAAGCAGCAGGAGGTAGATTTCAGTCCATGTTAAACTGGCACATGACCTGAAACACAACCCAAATACGCCTACATCACTGGCTTCTGTGTGAGCTCCTGTGTGAATACAATCCTGATAACAGAGCAGCAATAAAACGCTCTAGAGCCAAACAGCCCTGTTTTCCCACAGCAGAAAATGTGGGTGATTTGAGACCAGCATGACGCAAATAAAATTACTTTTATTTCCTAGAAAACCTTTTAAAATATGGTATTATTTTATTTTTGATAAGGATTATAAAGAGATATGTTAACTATGGAATGGTTGATGCTCTTAGTATTTTCTGCCTTGAGCTTTTCTAGTTGTCACCAAACTCCCTACCCATCTTGCTACTTTACATTAGAGTAATGCTGAAGACATTATTCTGCCATTTCCCAGGGCTTTACAATTGATGGTACACCTAGTGCTGCCCTCCCTCACCACCCTCCTTGCAGTGAATTGCAAACTTCAGAGATCTGAATAAGGTCATTTGATGGTAAATGAGTTTAAGGTTATACACACAGTGGATTTGCCACTCTAGCAGAATTTCTCAGGAGAATCTATTTGGTTGAGTTCCCTTTTAATGATTACCCCTGCTAAATCACTTGAAGGTGGAGTTATGAAAAAGCAAGTGTCTCTCATCAGATGGGAACCAGGGAGTCAAAATCTCAACTGCTGCAAATCCAGCACATGTTCCAAGAGAGGTTTTAGTGGCAGCGCCAGTCAGTTCAATTGGAATTAGCTCAAAATAGATTTCGTAGTTGCTGGACTGAAAGGCTGCATTTTACCTGCAGATCGCAATCCAGCCACTGTTTTCTGAGACGGATCCATGTCTGCTGGAATGGGAGCTAGAGCTGTAAGTCAAGCATGTAAAGCCTTGCTTCATTTGCAGACATTTTTAAAAAGAAAATGTCATATCCAGAATAAAAATGCAGTGTGCAGAAGGTGAAGAGGCAACATGGTCTGCTGTTTTCTGAGATCTCATTCGCTGCTCTTTCCCAGTCCTGGTCAGCACAGTTCATGCATTCAAGGGAAGACTCGGCCTGTGCTAATTGGCAGGGGCAGAAGTTATGAAGCTGTCTGAATCCCAGGGAAGAGTTCCTGCTCTGAGCTGCTCCTGAGGCCTCAGAAGGCCACTGTTTGTCTTCTGTGACTTGTTTGTACAGAGTAACTCCTCAGGCTTTGTCTGTGGGTGTCTCTGTAGAGGGATCATTTAACACATGCTGTCATATGTACAGGGAAGGTAGTAGAGAGGTTAGGAAGTACCAAGAATTTTATTCCATAGCTCTCCTTTTCAAATCATCTCATACCTGCCTGATGCTTAAAAAAAGAAAAAAAGGCAAAATAAAGGCCAACCAGTGCCATCCATCCATGCCTTCCTCCCACTGCAGTCCTGGGGCAGGTGTTCTGTAGGGGATCATTCTCGTCTGTCCCTTCTCTTCTCTGAGGCCGGTAGTAGCACACAGTGGATCTGAAGGGCTGGGTGAGCTGTCCCTGCAGTGACCCCCAGGGCGTTTTCCTGGTGGGACATGGCAGTGTGGAGGTCGGCGGCCCCGCACAGCTCTGTGGGGGAGTAGTGAGTACGTGTGGTATTGCACAGCTCTGAGATGGAAAGCCCAGCCTCACTGCTGGATTGAAGCCCACCAGGCTACTCAGAGTGCTCAGTGGTGCCAATACAATCTCCCTTGCCCCATTTCAAAGGCAGAATTGCTTTAAATAAGCAATTGCATAGGAAGCCTAACACATGGGACTATTAAAAAGCCAGTGGCACCCACAGACTTAAAAAGAAAGGACATGGGCAACTGTGTGGTACCAATAGGCAAGTATTGATTTTCTCATCACAATATCAGCACAAAACCTGGCATACAGATGATGAGGGGTTCGTGTAGATTCAGTTTTGTTACACCATCTCTAAAACAGCTCAGGAGAAACAAAAAACGGTCTGTTTGCAGCCGGACAGGCATAGCAACCTCTATTTAATTCTCTGTTTTCTTGCCATTACCTTATTTCCAGTGAGGAGGAAGAGCACTGTACTTATGAATGCTGTGTAAAAGCGGGTGCATTTTCACTGAGTGATAGTTTGGTCTGTCAAAGTTAGGAATGAAAACATGGTTAGAGGCAGCGAATTAAACCTCAAATGTAATGCCTCTGATTTGCAGAAGGGAAAGGGGAAGTGCTAAGTGAATATAGGAAATTGCAGCATTATGCGTTGTGAGAGCAATTCTTTCCATCCTTGTAGCTAATGGACTGAACAGAAAGTGAACAATTTATTTCATACAATGATTCACCAACACTTTGACAGGGTTTCCAATTCGGAGCTCAGTTTCATGTTCAGCTCCCTGTTTACTAGTGAAATAGTACAATTATCTGTCTACCTCTAACACTTTATAAGCAGGCAAGGCTGCAGGATCTGAAAAGAATAAAAATAACTGTATAAATCCTGAATGTTTAAGGCTGGAGGGAAGGGAAATGAAGCAAGTGTTATCTTTCCTGCGGTCTATTGGAACATTCCTCTAAAAATAAAGTTAAATTCCCTGGGAAAATAGGTCCAAAAGAAAAATGCCAATGGAACTCTGTTTTCAATTTCTATTTAATGTTTCCCCCATCTAGGTTTGTGAAAGGAAATCACAAAACATTTCTCGTTTGAGTCCACTTGTCAAATTGTCCATAGTAAAGTAGCCAGAACTGTTACAGCTGAATTGGTCACATAAAACTCTGGTGAAAAAGGGATGCTTCTCCCAGAGGCATTTAGTAAATGTGCTAAGCTGCTTTACAAGACAGGATGACATTTTTCTGCCTTTAACCCCAGTTTTATTGAGAATAGAAATCACTTGGACTATGAGGAGTTTTAGTTTTTAATCTCGAAATGTTTGTGAGCCAGCCCTGACTGCACACATCTCTTACTCATGGGATCAGTGTGTTTGAATGAAACAGCCTCCCAGAAGAGCATAATTACTACTTGTTAAGTTTGATTATTTTTCATATATCAGTGTTTATCAAGGCTGTTTGGAAGGAGATTCTGGACAAATATATTTTAGAAGTTCCAAAGTACAAATTCAGTAGGGCTTTTAAAATCCAGTGAGTGTTAATGAGTTGATGAAAAGAAGATAATGGCTATAAAAATGGATATGAAAACTATTAATAAGGGTTACAAGAAGACCATTTGAGGATTTAGGAGTCTTATTTCAAATTGCATAGGTAAAATAGAAAAAAATTAGAAGTCAGTAGCAGCAATTACCCATTGCAGCCCCTTCTGCCAGATGGTGATGAGACTGTCACATCATGGAAGAACCTGAGTCTACAGCTTTTCCTTAGCAAAAAATATGAGTAGAAAGTTGATGCTAAAAATGCCGTTAGTCTGAGAGCCACTTAAATTGATGGCAGCAGCAGCAGCACCCACCAACGTGGGTGCTGAGGTCTGGGATCTGGCTGAGAAGGTAGGGTGGGTAGCAATGGGCAGCTGCCTTTGCTGGGAATGGCATCCACCAGTGGCTTCAGAGCCCCTAAAGAGCAGGAATTTCATACTGCTGTTTTGTGCATTGTTCTTGCAGACTCGGGAGGGAACTCTGCATAGCAGGGAGAAAGTATCTGCTTTTTGGGTATAACAGAAAAGGGGTAGACAGTCCTGGATTACTTTGGTAGGGGAAGGGAATTTAACATTGTCAGTAGCAGAAGAGTTTCCTAATCCTAGCCTATTAAGGAAAAAAATCCCCATTAAAAATTCTTGTAAGTCCTTAAGAATTTCTTGCAAGTCCTAAGCTATGAGTACCGGTGTTTATGCACAAGAGGAGTATCCTCAGTTCCAGGGCACCCTCAATGACACTGGGGGAGAGAAGTGCCAGGTTATATGTCTACTGAGTCTCTGCATGAGTTTTCTGCTGCCCTTTCTGGAAGCACTGCTTTGCCCACTGCTGGGCAAACCAGCAGTGCTGGCTTCATGGGTGAGATTTGCACTGGTACAATTAATCTGCTCCCTGTAAAACAGAGAAATGCAGTGTTCTCATTGAATTATAGGAGTAAATATGGGGCAATAGGGACAAATTTAAATTAGGTGTTTACTACAGGGTGAAAATGAATGTAACCTGTGAGTGCTTTTCTCTGTAAAATTAGTCCTGGGTATAGTTCCTGCAAATCTAACATTACTTCATGCCTCCATTCAGTTGGCTGGCTCTCACTCTGTATCTTTCTGACTCTATCAAGTTCCAGGCAAACCTTGGCAGTTGTCCAAATTTAAGTGAAATCAGCCATTTTGTTAGTTCTGAAATAAATCATGTATCTGGAGGAGCAGGAGAAATCTGCCTGAAGAAATCTGTGGTAGTCCTTGGCAGTAACTCTTTGAGCTAAGAAGCATATATTATGGTGGCTCTGAAGCTGTCTGGGCAGAATTTGCACAAAACCATTGCTGTGACTTAGGAACTACAGCAGATTTCTCTGGATTCCCTTAAATTCTTGGGTTTTGGCTTTCTATTGGGTGTGGTATAAAGGACAGAAATCACAAACTAGGAAAAAAGTATTGTCCCTCTCTTGGTAAGCAACTGGTGCAAACAGAAAATTTCCCTTTTCAGCATCAGCAAGTTCAAGAGAGTGACTGTTCCACTTCCAGCTTCCCTGGCACTCTCACCTCAGAAGATGGTGTAGACAGCACTTGTTTCTTGTGATTCCCTCTAGCAACCTTATTTTCAGTTGCCTGGAGCATGGTGCAAGGTGACTGATGTTTCTTTTTCAAAAAATGCCTTCATCTTTGGTACTGCAGAAAGGGCCTTTCTTTCTTACAGATTTGTGAAAATGTTGTTTGGTAAGATAGCAATACATCTACTTTCACACTTTTGCCTAAGTGCTTCACTGTTGGACGTTTCACAGTTCTGGGACATGTAAAATCCTAAACAAAAACGAATCTATTTTGGTCTTTATAGAAGATTAAGGCAAACAAGCAAGCTGGTTTTTCACTGCCCTCTTTCCCTCTAATGTTTAACTTGCCATTTGCCCTAATTAATCTTGCGTGTGGCTCCTTAGCTAGGCAATATATTTTTTCAGTGTGTGTATATATGTATGTACATGTAAAATAAAAAGAGGCCAGATTATTTTCTGAGCAGATTTTTCCATGGTCTCCTATGTCTCAATTGCTGCACTGGGTTCTAAGAAGCTGCATGTGTAGTTCTCATGCAGAAAACAGCGCAAACATAATGTAACTAACCCATATTGACTGCCAGATGCCTTGAAGTGTTCAGGACTTGTAGTAAACTACTGTTTTCTTTGGTCTGCCTTCTGATGCTTTTCCCTTTGATGCCCTGTGACCTCACTGCAAATGTGATGCCTTCTGCTCAGTGCTCTTGGACAGATGGACAGTGGTGCCAGCAAGGAATCTCAAGAGCCGGCCCGCTAGACTCTCACTTGTCATTCCTCAGAAGGATGGTAACTGTTCAGCTAAAGCTAATGGTTTCTGGCAAGGGGTAAACTAGACTTAAAGAAATACTGTCTCTGTGAAACCAGAGTCTTCAGACAGATATTTAGAACTACGCTTCTCTATCAGATGCCAGTGTTGGTAACCATACTTCGCCAGCTGATCACGTGAAAATTACAATTACTATCCTAGCCCAGAGAAAAGGCTCAGTTCATTGGTCCAAGTATTGATTAACTGGTGCAGTCAAGATTACTTTACTTCACAGAGGAGCAATAACCATTAATAGTGTTACAATTACAGCTCAGAAAGTATGGTGGTGAGAGGCTAGATTGGAACTTCAATAGATAAGGAGTGAGGCATTGTTTATATAATCCTGAAAAACCTGAGAGCTGCTATGTTAAAGGAGGTAATTAACCTGAGGGAACCACTGATGGCAGGGAGGGGTTCATGTCCTTAGGTTGTGTTCAGGGAGCACTCCCCGTGGGAATCCTCAGAGGAAAATATTTAGCTGACTGGGCTGATGCATGTATGGAGGTGTGAGAAGGCTGTATTTTGTTGCTGTGAAACCATCAAATACAGCCATACCTGCACAGGGTGGCTTTTTAGTTCCAGTTCCCTGTCTGGTCTGCTTCGGCAGGAGTGGGAAGAAGAGGCCATAGCACAAGGTGGCACCAGGACGTCTTTCTTCTCTCTTCCTTCTCAAGTGGATGCAGAAAAAACTTAAATTCTTTTTGGAACAAAGTTTTGTGTGGAGCAATAAAATTTTGCAGAAGAAAACAGCAAGTTAGAGTTCATTAAGTTTATAAGGCTGGTGCTGGTTTATTCCCAAGAGTGAGCTGCAGATTTGGGTTAAGATTCTAACAGCCCCTTCAGCTCAGAAAGAAAATCCTGTGAAGATTCTCCCACTGTGGAAAAAGATCAGAAGAATTTTCTTAGTGCTTTGTGTGTCAAAGCCCAAAGTCCAAAGGCCAGGTCCCTTGGTCCTTGTCTGAGAGTGTTCAAATCTCTTGGATTAGCAGAACTTCCAGAAAGCCACAGATGGAACCTCATTCTTCTGAACTTCTGGAGGTGATGAAGCAGGACATACAGCAATGGCTTTATTGATGAAAAAATTATTATCTGAAGTCAGTAAGTTCATATCCTCAATCTATTTGACCCCATTATCTAGACTTCAGCTAATTTCAAAAGTCAGTCTGTTCCAAAATGCAGCCAGTTCCTCTGCTGTTCATGGATCACATGGCAGGAATGTGACTGTTCCTGCTGAATAGCAATTACCCGTGGGCAGTGTATGTGTGCTTATATTCCCTCATACAGCCCACACTTCCACACAGGGCCCCCAATGGTTTATGCAAATTCATGCTAATCTCAATCTCTATACATGTGGGCATATTTCACCCATCTGATAAGGATCAAGGGACACACCCCTTGCTATATACTTTATATTCAAACAATCTGGGCTTAATTTGATGCCAGGAGAAGAGCTTTTAATTCCCCTTCTCAAGGCATTAAACTACCAACATTAACTTTCTGTGCTCAGCTCTTGGGGTCTGCAAGGAAATGGTGTGAGCAAATTTGATAGCAGGTATATTGGCATGTGAATGTAAATTAGGTAGAGATCTGTAGGCAAAATGAATATCAGGCTAAGATGTGTGGTGATTTACAAAGGAAAAAATTGAGCCAAATTAAGCTCAAGCTAATTTTTTTTCTTACTGTATTGATAGTTTGAGTGTTTGATCCGTATGCTGTGGGCAGATTGTTTGGAAATAGGAGATGATGAGTTCTTTTGTCAATGAAGATTCCTGGGTTTCCAATGGGTCTCCAATGAAGATGTGGAGGGCTCTTTGTGTCACTCTTAAATGTAAAATCTCTTTGCCAGGGCAAGTCTTACCATTAATTGGAATTATTTCTGTCAATGCTCTCTTTTTCCTTCCTTACCTACTTTCCCTCAAGTTCTACAAAAAGATTCAGGCCTTCAATTTCAGCAATTTGGGTGCATAATCTGGTGGTGTTCTTTCTTATTTACAGACTAGGTATTGACTAGAGAGATGTAGATAAATAATAATCTGCCCAACTCAGACACTGTTTGCATGCCTCCTCTTTACCACTGCTGCTTTTTATCACTTTACTACAAAAGTTCTGTTAGATTTTATGGGGTATTTGTAAAAGTCAAGAGATTCCAGAGAATTTTACTTTCTATTCAAGCTAAGGTAAAATATATCAAAACTTGTAGCCTTTTTCAGCAAAATCATTGCAAGCAGGTCCTGCCCTTTCTTAAACTGGAAGGTGACAGCTTGAGCTCATCCTCTGAGTGCCACTGTGACAGTCTGATCACCTGGGGAGAGTCGTGTCTTACAGACAGGCAGATCCCAAGCCATTTTAGTAATTATAGGTGAAAACTAACAGCTTGCCAGTGCAGATTCTTGAGTGCCCAAGGCATGTGCTTACAGTCGGAGCCTTCCCAGTACAACTGCTGCATTCAGTGGTTCTGCAGCAGCTTGTCTAGGGGGCCCCTGGAGAGAGCATCTTGTAAATAGAATAATCAGGAGATAATAAGTGTAATGGACAGTAGTTTTGCAAGCTCCTGACCAGCTGGAGCTGAGAGACCCCATGCTAGCTAATGCAGCTACATGATTGTCTGGTGCTGGCTGAACAGCTAACCAGGGCTTTCAGTTGCAAACCAAAGTAATGGTCCTTCTACTCAAAGATTGTGTATAATGTTTCTTGATTGCTTCTACCAATAAATTTTCATCTTCCACCAGCCTAATCTTACCTGTTCATTGCTTCTGTGAGGCAGTGAAGTTCCAATCTCATTATGGAACAGGGAAGCACATACTGTCAACCTTAATATCAACAGCATGGACATCAGGCTGTCAATTTTTTGTTCATGTAGGAGTTAAAATAGCAGCCCACTGGTAGGAGAACAGCTGTTTCTTCAATAGGACTTTTCCTGAACTTAGGCATCAGTGTCAAAAACAGAGTGTAGAAGTGTAGTTTAGGCGAAGTGTAGATACCTAAGTCAAAATGCATGGAAAATGCCACCTCCTTTCCTATTGACAGGTTAAAGGTGTTTGAATTCCCTAAGAGCTCCAAGGCTTGACTCTGGAACTTCCCGATGCTTAAATCTCTGGAAAAATCAGGAAGTGCCATTATTAAGACTAGGAAATTGCCTAGATTCAAATGGGATTTCCAGTCAGGCATC
This sequence comes from Sterrhoptilus dennistouni, assembly GCA_013397095.1. NCBI lineage: Eukaryota > Metazoa > Chordata > Aves > Passeriformes > Zosteropidae > Sterrhoptilus > Sterrhoptilus dennistouni. Next base: position 534,844 of record VWZU01012519.1, read on the forward strand.
TCCCTTAGCAAGTCTCCTTAAAGTCATGAATGACATGATTGGAAGCAGGAGTACTAATTTCACAAAATCAGGAATGTGTGATACTTCCTTTTTAAAACTCAGGCAGGGAAAATCTCCCTCCTCCTCCAAATACAGTAGCAGCCTGGAAGCAGAATTGACCAAAGGTGTAAGAGGTTTTCTGCCTAAAGGAAGAGCTCTGCTTATCTGGGCTGGAGATCCCAGCCATCAAGGCATAGTCCATCTCTGCCCTGAACGTTGGCTCTGTGGAATAAGAACTGGAGGGAGCAAGGTGAAGTCTGATGTTAGGACAGAGTTACTTGGGTTTTACTTCTCCTTTACTTAACTATCACTGTTTAGAGTGAATATTCACCCTACAGGTACAGTAGGAATTTGAATTAGAATGAACACTATCTTTCCCTGATTAAAAAAAAAAAAAATTCTGGATGTTGTTCTAACTGCAATGTATCCATTGGCCATTTGGCAAGCTAACAAGGCAGACATGACTGCACCATAGAGCACCAAATCTAGGCTTCTGTTAAAATAAGGTGAATTTCTAGCCATTTTGTTTGCCATGATAATCTTCCCACACTCTAACATAATGTTGTCTGTTTGCATCCACACACAGTCTTATCACAAAAAGGTGAACCTTTCCAGACCATTCATCTCAGTGAACTACCAACCTCTCACTCAACTGGTTTCACTCAATGTCAGTGCCACTTGTACTGCTGGGTGTTTTATCTGAAGGTTTGGAGGGGCATGCAGGGTAGGAAGACACAGGAAAGAAGAGCAGTACCAGAGAGAGGAAGAAGACCATCCATGCAGCCATCCCCTGCATGTGGTTGATGGATTAAGCCCCTCTGGTGACAGCAGAAAAAACAGGGGCTGGAGCTCTGATCAGCTCATCCATTACAATCTCCCCTGAGAGCAGCCCCTTCACACATTCCACTGTTGTTAAAGGTAGAAATCTTTTCCCAACACCAGCTGAGATCATCCTTCCTGCAATCTGGGCTGGTTGCCTCTTGTCCTTCTGCCTTGTCCCACTCTTTCTGCTGCTGTAATTTGAGCCATCACAGAGACTGGTGTGAGTCAGTATTGTAAATACCCTGAGTGCTGTTAATCAGAAATTTTGGTGTTGGTAGTGACACCCCAGCAGCTCCCTGGAGACTTGAGTCTTTTGTCTTCCCTGTATCCAAAGTTTTCATTTGCCATGTCTCCACCACAGTGGGTCCTTCCCTGACCAGGTTCTTCTACAGAAAACCTCCCCTTCCCTGCTCTTCTCTGAGTTTTCCCTCACCTTTTCCTTGAAAGTTTTCAATACACTGCAGTAAGACAGCCTTCTCTATGTCACTTGAATGGGACTCTTTGCTTTAAGTTTCCACTTTTTTCTAAGCTGTTCACTTTGTCTATAGCCAGAATTATGAAAGTGGGCTAGGACTCCTACAACATCACTTCTCTAATGCTTCAGGTGTGGATATTGTAACTTGTGTTCTCCAGTTTTGGTACCTTTGTTCTGGATGCATGACAGAGAAAAATTCAAGGCTATGCTGCAAAATACTTGTCTTTCTCCTTTTAAGGCTAACAACTAAACCCCATGATATTTTCCTCCTCTCTCTCTGTGCTGTAGCTTTTTCACACCTCTCCACTGAAGAACTCCTTCAGAGGCACTGAAAGGACTCCCTACTTCTTTGGATAAGAGGTGGTTAAAAAGGCACAGGACTGTGAGGGGAAGACGGGGCTATGGAGCTGAGTCAAAGCAGAGGAAAAGGCAGCATCAGCTGAAGTCAAGGAGAGGTAAGGGCCTGGAGGAATAGGGGAGGGAGGGCTGTCAGAGCCTGTCCTTCATTGACTCAATAAATAACCTGCATGGCAATAACAATAAATAATTTTATGAGGAGCCAGATAACCTTTTAAGGGGAAAAATGGTAGGGAGTGTAACTGCAAAATTGAGGAGGAAAGCAGCAGAGATAGGTTTCCCTGTTGCCGTCTGTCCTCTATTTGGCAGCAGCTCATTTGTGAAAAAAGCAGTCAAGAGTAGTTTATGATGCTAAGACATTTCAGTGACTTACACTCAGCGAAAATCCTTGATGTTTCTCCTTTAGCTAGGTTTTGCTGCTCAGAGTTGAAAGCATTTTCCTGTCTTAAATCCTATTTTGTTAAACCTGGCAATAAGTAAAATCACAAGTTCCTTAAGAAAATCCTCTGGGCTTGAAAAGGAACGTGTTCATTATCCTTGTAATTAGCAGGAAAACTTCATCTTGACAGGGCACTCAGTCCCCTCTACTTACCTTCCTCACAGCTGCTTAATCACTAGGTGCCATTCAGATTGTAGATTGCCACTATTTAATATGTGTTGTAGAAAACTCTGATTATGTTTCACTGTGACACATTTAAAGAGCTGGGCCATAAATATTTCCATCAACCTGTGTCTCTCCCACCCCCAGGACTCCACTTCCTGCAATACAGCTAATCTCTCAAAATGCAGTTTGGGTTTTGCTTTCTGTGGAACTGATCCTTATGCGAAGGAAAGGTTACCTTGGGAACAAGGTTAAATGATAGCCGTATGGACCTACTCTCTTATTTCCCCTTTATTTTATGATGGAAATATAAGATGTTGTGAATGGTTCATCATAACATATGCCAGCAGAAGCATGCCAAAAATAGCAATCTGAAGCAGCACACGGTATGTAACGCTTGCATACTTCTCCAAGAGTTAGGGAGATCATTGGAACAACACATGTCAGATGCTATTACTGTCATACTGCTGGGGCCATCTGTTAGAGGCCAAGATCAAGACCTGCTGCTTTCCCGGGAACAGCAGCTCCACAAAGGACTGTGGCAAATTAAACTAAATCTGCTCAGGCCCAGGGAGTTCATCTAAGGGATTTTCTTGTTTTGTTTTGAGATTTCATTAGGGATAAACCCAGCAGTATATTTTGAATATTACTCCAGGGGAACTCTGAGGAAAGGTTTTTAAATTCTTTTTTGTTTGTTTGCTATGGATTTTTTTTGAAGGACTAAATTGCAGGTCCAAGATAAGGACTGAATTGTCAGGACAGGATGTGCACATTTGCACTCACAGCTGTGCTTCTTGGGAAAACGTGTTCATAAGTAAAGTCCATACAAATGTGCACATGAAATTCTTTGCAGCTACTGAACAATAATTTGACAGCAACCTGGAGTTGAATATGACAACTGATTTATGCAGCTGACTACACAGACACAAATTTTTAAAGGGAAGCAGACTTTTGAAGTTCCACATGGAATTTGGATGCCAGTTCCTCCTAGTGGTCCTCAAAATCTCAGCTAGGATACCTGTAAATGTATTTATTAAAAATAAGATGAAGTTCTGAGTAATTTGGATCCACAAGGAACTTTGCTACTGGAAGCAGTAGGCTGGATTTCACACGTATACTTGCTGTATCAATATAGCTACTCACACACACATATATCTATTCATATACATATAGATAGATGTTTTCAATAGTATTAGCATAATGGTACAGTTTTAGTTCCACTGCATTCGTAGAATTTTATGTAATAGGCATATGTTTTACTGACGTGTTTCATAACTGTTCTAAACAATGTCCTTGCTGACACCAGAACACTATACAATTAAATGTATTGATGTGGAAGACTGGAAGTCTCTGTTATGAAGACAGATGTGGTTCAAATGCCATTAAGTGGGAGCAGTTTGCAAATCTAGGAAAATGACATCATAGATCTGGAATATTTTTATGGAGGTTTTGTTTTTCTGCATGTTGGTGAAAGACTTGGACCCAGCTCCTACCCATTCTGCACTTTCCGTTTAGAGGAACTTGCACCACAAAAAGCCTCCAAAGCTTTGCTTTAACTCTGCTGCAGAAAAAGGTTCTGAGGTTTTGAAATCTCAGGCTGTGCTACAGCAAAATAATTCTTTTCCTATGGACTCTGGATATTCACAGTGAGTGCCCCATTTTGCTCCTGGAGGAGCCCAGCACAATGGGGTGCAATAGCAGGAGAGATCCTTCCAGAGTGGAGGAGGCTACAGTCTGGTACTAAAATAAGGAGAGAGCAGTGGGGACTCTGCAGAGCAGGAGGGAGATGCAAAGGGGAGAGAGAGGACTTCTGGGGATTCCTGACTGGCAGCACCTTGTCATTCTGCTTGTTAGCTATTTCCATGTTTTACCCAATGACTGTTTCATGCAAAATCTGTGGATGGTCCTTGGAGTTGGAGTAAGATCCAAGTCCCCATTTCCAGGACAGCTTTCTCACTGGCAGGATAGAGATCTGAAGTTTATTAACTACACCTTCAGGACTTTTTGCTTGTGGAGGTCAGACTCTGGAGAGAGGACAATAACTTTATGCTCACAGCAATTTTATAATCTACTGCTGTTCCGTCCTCTGGGTTTCTTGCAGGAAACTGGTGTCAGAAAGATGCTGCTGCAGCTTTTGCCAGTCAGGAGTAATGATCCCAACTGCAGCACCCTCTGTACACATCACTATCTGGGGATGCTAACAGTGCAAACTGATTATGCAGTGCAGAAGTACCTAACAACCTTCTGTTTATTTCTTTTGCAGGAGAAATTCCCCAAGTAGGTCTCTGTCAGTCCTCCTGGCCATTTCTACTCATTGTTCAATCAGAAGTGTTAAAAATACATGTTTGGAAGCTTTTTTTGATTGAAATTCATTGTGTCCAAATTAATTTAGATGAGTTGGAAAGGTATTAGTTTCTTTGGAGGAGGGAAGAAGAGTGGAACTGAAAGATGACATGGCAGTTTTGGAGCCAAGCAAAAGGCATGTTTGCAAACCACAGGTACTGTGGAGATATCTGTGACCCCTGAGAAGTGCTAAGCTAAAAGAGAAGCTTCCATAATACGAAATAACCTCCCTTTCCCTTCCTCTCTGGGTTTAATCTGAGTATTATTTAGGGTGGAAGCATCTTTCTGATTTTGAAACTTGTGCCAAATGACAAGCTCCCAGGACAGGGCATTTCAGCTCACTGAGACTGATGTTCTTGTCACTTTTACTGCCACCTCCAGCACAAATGGGCAGCAAAGCCAATTTCCCCTAGCAGCTGCTGGCATCTGCCATCAAAAGGGACTCTGGGGGAATCCACCAGCAGACTAACTCCATCTGAGGGACTGCACAGCTTCCAGCATCTCCATTCTGGGGCAGGTGTGCCAGTAGTCAGGATGACTGATCTCAGAGGACTGTCTTGGATTAAGCAAAAGCCTGAAATCCATTGTCTGGCACATTTTGGGCTGCAGAAGATGGTATTTTTTTTTTTTTAATATGTGTTTTGACAATGTGTTTGAGCAATTCTGAAGTTTTCCCACAATCTAAGTGCTCATGTTACCTTGCTGGCACTTTGGAGTATTCTCCAATTTCATTTAATATCTTACCTGTATGTGACCACAAAAGCTCCAAAAAAATGGTTCCACTTTTAAATTAATGAAAAAAAGAACAGTCAATTCTTAAATGATCTGACCAACACTGAGGCAATTTCTGTGTATTTCACAGTAAGTGGTAATAGAGAACTTTCATAAAGCAAACCCTAAACCATCCCAAACTGTGCTTTCCTGTGAATTCCATCACAAAAATTGCCTGCATGTGGACTGCAGGAGCTCAAACACAAGATGTGTTAACATGAAGGCCGTGTCCAATCTCAGTTGTGGCACACAGAGAGAGTATTGCTAATCCCACTGCCAGACACTAAGTCATTCCTTGCAGCAAGTGGTTTGTTCAGTCCCAGCAGAGAAGGAAGCAGTTCCACCATAGGGGCTATCCAATTATGTGTAATTTTTCAGGAAAAGGTGTAAAAATATTTTCCTTCGTGAGCCTGAGCTTGAGCTGTTTATCTCTAGTGACACAGTATTTTTGTTCTGCTTGGCTTTTTGTAGTGTTTCATGATGTGACAGGTTTCAAGTATTTAGTGATTGTAAGATTAAAATGTGCAGTGTAAAGGTGGCAGCAGTATGATGTGTTTGTTTGCTGCTTTCTTGCTTGATTTTCCTTAGGTTAGAAGAAGCCAGAAGAATTCAGATAAATCAGAGCTGAAATGTGTTTTTTTTCAATATTGAGGAAATACAGACTTACTTGTTTACACTTGGAATATCCTCTAATGAAGGCAACCCTTGGAGCAATAGTATATATGGGGGAGGCTGAGGCTGGAGCTATTTCTCCTAAGGGATTTGTGAATTAATATGTGTTCCTCTCTTTTTCTCTAATTTCTTTCTGCTGGTAGGAAAAGTTATATCCATAATGTAGCTTCAGTCCATGTCATTTAATATCCTAGACTGATTTCCCCTTGGGATGTAGGGGAAGTGGGAAGAAGTATATTTAGAAAAGGAGACAGTTTGTTAAGATTTTAAGAGCATTTTGGTCAAAACGAGACCCCTAAAACGCACTGGATTCAATACAGATTGATTTGAAGTCTGAAGTCTGATAATTCTGTGCTGCTTTTGCCATGCCTTATGGTTTCTGGATTCAGGGATAGAAAAATTACAGCTTGCCTTACCAAGCCACAGTCTTGTGAGAAATGAAGAGTGCCAAATAGCCTGCCCCTGCTGCTGGCTGTCAGTGGGATCTCAGGGAGAAAAAAGAGAAACTGGACAAATCCCTAGGGAGCCTTGCCAGCACCCAGTGCTGGTCACCCAGCTCCTGCTGCTCTGCCTGTGTGGTGGGGAATACTTCTCCTCCATGAGGAGCTGCTCTGGTGGTGCATGTTGGCCTTTTGGGTCCTCTGTCGCCCACCAACCCCTCTTTCCTCTCCCCTCCTCTACCCAGGAGCTCTTTGTGCATTTGGGAATGAGCTGCTGTGATTCCCCCTTGAAGAGCAGCCACACGGGGATGAGGCAGGTATTATGCCCCCTTTTTTTGGCCTGAATATTACCTGGTTTATTTCAGAAGAGGTTGTTGCCTTCCACTGTGCAAACGCCTGTTCCTAGAAAGCACATGGTCACAAACCTGTTCAACACGCTCTCACGTTACTAGGGGGAAGCCATTTATTAATTTTATCTGCTTTTTCCCCTGGGAAAGTAGTCCAAATGCCTGAAGTGTCATTAGGAGAAGCAAGAGGAATACTGACAGCTCTTGTTTTGTAAATTGTCAAATGAACCCATTTCCCACAGTTGCTAGTGATGTCTTTCATTATGGCTTTAATGAAATTGCATTGACATATTTATGGTCTAATAAAAGGAAAAAAAGATACCCTGTAAAAGAAGTTTTCAGAAGCTGAAATGTTTTAATAATGGTTTCATAAATTATTTTTATTTTTTTTTAGTCATAAACTTTGGCAAAATGAGTGTCATATTATTCAAAAGCGCTAATGAAATGTTCTCTGGACTGTGCCATTTAAATCCTGTAAGATGTATTTTCTCCTGCCTCTCTCCTGCCTTCTCCTGCCTTTTTAAATTCAATGCCCTTCATTTTTAACATCAATAGGAAGCTGGCTACAATGTATTGCATCTTCTTCCCACACAGACCATTTATCCACTATTATGTTTTCCTACTCTCTTATCACTAGGAAAACAGCACTTTGACACACCATTTTATGATTTATACTTTTAAATACCCACCTGATCCAGTTTTATTATGTCCTCAGTTGTTGAATTCAGCTTGAGTGAAAGTAGGGACTTAAGCATCTGTTTTGAAATTATTAGGGATCAGCCAGAAAATTTTGTAATGATTCTGATGAGCATCTGTCAGTTTTTTTGTGGGGCAGTGCTGAGAGGTTCCAGATAGATTGTCGTGTCTGGTGGATCTAGATCTGGACTCTTCTTAAACCTAGGATCCAATCTGTTAATTGTACTTATTTTCATGAGGGCGGTTCTGGTTTCAGTTATAGATGTGTATAATTTTTTCAGGTTTTTTTTTCTTTTGTAAACTCATAAAATGAATCTGACTGAGAGCTTTGTATGTTCACTTCACTTATATGAATCAGCCAATTGCTGTATCCAGCTCAATTAACATCTGAATTGGCTTTTATGGAAAAAAGGGCTATTGGTTCTATCCCAGAGGTTACAGCAGACTAAGAAAATAAAGGTCGTGTTATATATTGAATTCAGGATACACAGATGTTATAGAAAGATAAAATCTGAAATTCAGAAGGAAAAGGAAGACTTATCTGCAGCTATGCTATGTACATATAAATGGTAACAGATGATTTACTAGTAGTATCTTTTTTTTTCTTCTTTTAGCAATGAAATGTCATAAAATAGGCAAAAGGAAAAAACTAAAATGGACCAATGAATAACAATACATACTCAATCTCTCTTAAATATGCAACTGGGGGAATATATGCTAGTTTCTTAGGATATGGCTAGTAAATATGTAGAGGCTTAGTGGCAAATCTGCTTTCTTGGAACAATAGTTCTTATATCACAGATGAAAATAAGGATATATGCATCAAAAATAAAGAAGAGAAACAATACATATACCCCCGAGACCTATGTATAATTCAAATCATTTGTCTGCAAGAGATAGAAAATACTTCATACATTCAGGGAATACAGCTTTCCATCAGAGAAATAAAATAGATATATCTAGGATGTATCAGCATTGGTCTCATATTTCCTTTCTCTGGGGCTTACTCTGATGTCATTTCAGAGTAGCCATGCTTTTCCCTTTGAAACTCACCATTGTTAGCTCAGATGCAGGGACAAGGAACATTTCAGAGGCAGAGCTCTTGGCACAATTTTTGCTCATGTTGTATTTTCATCCTGTTTCACATTTTCAGTCTCCTCCTCTGCCTGCTGTGACTTCTGGCTTAGCAACTGCAGAGTTCACCGTGTTTGAGACACATTCCAGTGCTAAGCAAATATATAATTTCATTGTCCATGAGGTGGTGGTGGGGGACATGGTGGCACAGAGTACAAGGAGTTTGGCCCATTTTTTCAACAAAGATGTGTGTGATAGTTTTCAAAGTTTTTTGAAGGGGTTGTTGTTTTAAGCTGTTTGTGGCTCTTACAAGTGCATTTGTTACCTGCCTGTTCAGGTGCACTTGTTCTATCTGCCTGTTGTCTACCTGCCTATTTATGATCAGCAAATCTCAGGAGTGTGGCTGAAATGGCTTATGTACATATCTAAGTGTCATGCTTAGATTTGGGCAAGTTGTCCTGCTGAAATCTACCCATTCTCTGTTTCCTGATTATACTCATAATATACACAGCACGTGAGAGAGTGTAGCCTCCAGGCATCTGGGTGGGATGCTCTGTTCTGTCTCACAAAAGACCATGATAGCTGAGATGGAGAAAATTAGTTCCTTAAAGTCATATGTGGTGTTTCAGTAGGAGCAGGAGCTGCAGTGAATTTCTTTGGTAGATCTTTAGATATATGACTGTGATTGCCAGCAACCAACAAGAACAGAATATGAGGGTATTTGTGGTTTAGCATGTGTGTGTTTGAACTTGTTTACAACATAACAATCCAATGCATTGATGGAAACCATTAATGAGTTTCCAAGGATCATAATAATATGGGAGAATATAGAGATATAAGAATAGATCTAAATATAGATTTGCAGTCCTGTGTCCTGTCTTTTGTGCCTTAAAAGCAGGTGAAGCAATTTCACAGCAAACGTGTAGGACCTGGCTTCCACGCGGTATCTGCATGATCTTAAAGCAACACCGTACAAACTCATAGAGAAAGAAGTTTTGAATTGTGATATATGCTTAGCCTCAATTACAGGTTGAGATGCTGAGTTTCCCTGATCTTCATTTTATGAAATGTCTTCCATTTCTTGTGACACAGAAATACCTAAAACATAAACCAAGACACCAATATAATTTAGCAGTATGCATTAGAAGCCCATACAACTAGGTAAGTCAGTTGACACTTCTAAAAGGCCTAGAATTGATTTGTTTTTCAGAATGGTATAAATGTTCTTAGACGTGTTCTAAGGATAATTTTAAATGAGATATTAATAAACTAACAAACTTTTATTGTATGTGCACAAAAATGTACACATGTATGTGTATTTCTTACTAATTTGCAGAGGCTGCTCTATGTCTTCAGGAAACACAGAGGTTTGAACTTTGCTGTCTGCTAAAATTTTACTGCAAAATTTGTAACTGACCTATTTTAATGTCTACTAAATTCTATACTCTTTATTATTTTGTCTAAATGATTACTGACCTGATAGTACTCCTGGTCCATTTTAATGGTGAGGTAAATGTGCCTCAGGCTGTATCAAAAGACAGTATACTTTTCATTTAATGTGAAACTTCAATAGCAACCCTCCCTGGTTTTTTACAGGATTGATCATTATGTTGGAGGAAAAAAAGTATCTTTTTCTTGCACGCTATGTAGTTTTAGGAGATAATAACACACAAGAAAAAGAAGATATTTTTTCTTGCACAGAAGTAAATAGCAACCATTTGATGAATCATTGCTGCAAGTGTAGCAATTAAATTTCATTCTTCAGGCAGTTTGTTTTGAATAAAAATGTTGCCGAGTTCTGTACCAGTGTTTCCCATATAGCTTTGGCTTTTGTAGAGAATACTGGAGAGTTGGAAATGCAGACCTGTTTGTTCTCCAGATTTGTAAAAGACGAATTGTACTGTGAGGCAATTTGGAAAAGAAGGGTGTCTGTGCAAGGAAGCCAAATCAGAATCCATGCCTGACTTCAAAAACATCACCTTTATTTTTCATTAGCCACCACAGAAAAGTGAAGTGGTTTTATGTCTGTTAAATCCTTGGTCTTGCAGCCATGACATTGCATCTGTCTGTGAAGCTGAATTCAAAACACCCTCACTCTGGCTCAGAAAGCAAATGAAAGGCTTGGGTCAACTGATGACAACGTTTAGAAAAAGAATTTAACTGGTTGCTTGAGGGTAAAGGAGATTGCATTTGCTTATTGATCCCCTGACCCCCTCAGGCTGAGACACATCTTACTGTGAAGGCTAAACTTTGCTATGGATCTGAATTGATGTAGCTAATGGAGCTGGACCTCATGCCTCTGACCTTTCCTGGTCCTCCCTGTCAGACTGGATTGGCTTTTCTCCAAACTGCACCTGGGGCTGCCTTTTCTGAAACCCATGAGCCAGTGCTTACTGCATAGATCCTTTTTAGGTGTCTCTGCTTTAGATCTCACTATTTACATTTATAGCCGTGATGTTACAAGTATGAATTCTCAAATAACAAACCATTTTACCTGTACTAACAACCTTAGTATGCTGTTGCATCTATAAACATCTGCTCTCTCTGATAGTCCAGGGTCCACTGTAAAGATCAGCTCAGGGCAGGAATCACCAGAATTCCCTACTCACATTATGAGATTTCCCCTGGTTTGTTGTTGTTTTAGTGGAACATGTAATTTCTTCTAAAGGAATGCCTGGTCCTCACAACTCCTCTAAAAATCTCCCTGAGGTTTTCTACGTGATAAATTGCCCCTAAAATAATTTCATGAGTAGAGCTGGTACAGTATTTCGGATATGTCCCTGCAGAGAGAGTAGGACAATTGCAGGAAAGGGGTTGCCTGGCTCTCCTGTCTAATAACTCTTTATCTAAGATAGAACTTAGCATAGCTACAACAGGATGAATAAATTGTTCTCAGTCACCTACCAGTGGAAATTTTTCTTCACAGCATCACTTTAAAAAGGAAGCAGTTCCCCAAAAAATTTAAATTGATGTTCCAGCTGAGAAAAATAACAGTAACTTTTGAAAGAGGATTTGATTTTTATACTCTTCTGGTTCAATACCCAGTAGCCTTAGGTATCTGCAAATATATCCTGAATACATAATCAGCCTATGCTGAAACCAGCACAGGTTTCATATCTCTCTTGTAAATACAATTCCTACAAAGGCTGGTTGCCCTACCACGAATCACTGCATGAACTTACAAAATGCTCTGAAACCCTTTAAGGTGTAGTTCTTTCAAGTAAATGACATTCTCCAGCTTTGTAATGTCATGTGGATAAATGCCTCTTTCACTAACTCTGAGGGGACTATGAAACTCTGTAGAAGTTTGATTTTCCAATTCTTGGGATTGGAAAATAGAATAGACACTTGTCCTAGCCTTCTGGCAGAATGGGCAAATCATTAATTCCATTGATTTCCACAGTAGTGAAATTTATCAAACAGAAGTCCATTTGTATTAGCAAAAAAAGGTTACATGCCATAGCATTGAAAGGTCTCTTCTCATGCTCTTGCTTTTATACTTTCACCTTTATTTACTTGTTTTTCTTAATGCTCTGTTATATACTGTCATGTGCAGAGAAGCTTCAGACAAAGATTATCAGTAAGAGTCTCCTGTTGGGTCACAAGATGTAGAAAGGACCCCCTGGCTTTCTGAACTCCTTCTCAGAGAGGAGTCTAGATGTGGCTGGATCTGATCCTAGTCTCAGACTTGGTCAATGGTTTATGTCTAAAGGATTATATAGGTGTAATTGAGCCTTTATATGGCTTCAGCCTGCAGGATTAAGGATGGCAAACCAATGAATTATTTATTTAAATTGCTGATAATAATGATTTGACTAAAAGACTTTAGTCTGAATAAATTACTACACAGTATAGATAGTAAAAGCTACAAGTATAGTAGACTATTTATTAAATCAATAATTTCAATGCTAGGAAAAAAGAGAGAGAGAGAGAGACTGATGTAATCATTACCAATGATTGTGGCCAAATATCTTTCACTCAGCCTCAAGGTGTAACCTTGCAGGGTATCCCCTCTCAAAGAAGGAATCTCCACACACACTCCTAACAGGAGTATGCTTGTAGTCCCTGCTGTTAAAAAGTAGGACTGTGCCTTTATAATATGAAGTGATTGACTGTCAGTCGTGTTTCTAGGCCAGCTGTATCAGCTCAGCAGCCTTTAACTCAGCAGCTTTAGATAAGTTATCAGTACTATCACTTGTTGGTTCCTTTATGTGTAGATTTTTCTGCCACATCCTTACCAGTGAAAGTTCCTGTCAGGATACATTGTTTTTCACATTCTCAAAGTGTTTGGGATTGTTATCAGTCTGGTCTCAGCATTCTTCAACAGCAAAAGCAGCATGACCTTCCTTCTATGTCCACTGATGCAAATAGGGTAAAGTCTGAGCTGTTTTACCCCCACTTAGGCAGAGGAGCCTGCTTTGTGTATCTTGTAAAGAACATAGAATGATTTACTGTGAAGCCTTCTGCTCATTCTTGTCCATCGCACTCAATGCACTTTATGTCAAAATTGCAAATACATTAATGCTGAATGAATATGTTTGCCAGTCTTCAGAAGGATTGGAGAGGAACAAAGGACTGCATGGAAACAGGCAAACCCACTGCACTTCTACCCCCACAGCCTGCAAACTTCAGTGATGAAATGGTAATTTGAAGGTGTTCGACTAGGAGCAAATTTCCTTTTTTCTTAATTTCAGGAAGAAAACACTACATTTCCTGCTTGATGGGCTTGCCCCGTTCCAGCAGGTGTTGGTGCTGGCTGGTGTATGTGAACACAGCTGCAGCTGGAGCACCGGTGATGATTTGCAAGGACTGCTCTGCTGCTGGGGGTTGTGCTGTGCTTCCACTGGAGATCAGCCTCTGGATGCCACAGAGGTGCACAAGAAGAGGAGGGTTAAGGGTGATCTCTGATTAAAGTTCCATTTGCTGATGCTCTTCACTGATTTATATCCAAGTGCTACTTTGCTAATTAATGACTGCTCATGAAATGCCATGTGTCAGCAATGAATCACTTATTTTTGTTGCACTTCAGTAGTATATGGCTAATGAGCAAGGACAACTCATATAATTAAAGCCTAAAATAGCCCCGTCGGTAGGACACAATCAAGTGTTTATATCTTGCTGCAGTGTGTGGACCACAGCATATCACTTTCTTGTCTTTGCTTTTGGTAGTTTTACAAGAAAAAAAATGGAAAGTTGAAAAAATTTAAGATAGCACATGTTTTTCCAATGGTAGTAGTATGAGGAATTGAATTTCATTTTAAAAGACGTAAAATCCTGCCAATCATCTGTATCTTTCATATCCCTAAAAAAAGTCTGTGTTAATTATTGCCTCTAATGTGCATCACCAACTCAAAACTAATTAAAAAAAATAAATAAAAGGGAGAAACTGCCTGGATGAAATGGGGAAGGTTAGTGCAAACTTACAAAAAATCTGGAGTTTGTGTCTCCACAGCTGCATGCAGGTAGGAAAAGTGAGAAACAGGGACAAGCCCGCTGTGAATGTGTGAAGACAGCTGTTCATACTTTATGCAATACCTTGAAAAATCTGCCACTGAACCAGTAAACCAGCAAGTAGCATTTCTCCTGTTTGACCTGGTCAGTGCTAGCACAGCTGGGGTCTTGTATTTTCATTCATGAGAGGTAAGATCAAGCCCCTGGAGAACATTTGGTCCATCCATGCATACTGCATCCCTTTCCCCACAGTGTTATGTACATCGGGGTCTGTACCACAGATGTAGTCCACTAGTTTTCCTCACAGATGGGGAAAAAAATCATATTCCTGAGAGAGCAAGTAGAATCTACTAGCCAAAGAACCCCGTTTTAGTAGTGACATGCACAAAAGACATTTGCAAATGGTTTCTCAGGTGCAGCAGTGGGAAAATCACATCCCATCTCCTTTATCAAGGAATAAATCAGTCTCCTGTGAACCCATTTATTCTGATGAGCATATAAGAGAAGGGGAGGAACATATGTAGTCTACATTAAAAAGATAATGCAGAAAAGGGACATTATGAAAGATATGAGAAGAAGAACAGACTTTCTTAGTTTTGGTTACAAAATATTTCAATGTTTAGGATTTTAACTTTGTAATAAAAACCAGTTTTATAACACATTTATTCCCACGAGAGCCCCCAACATTTCTCTCCCACTCCCTTTTGCACACACCTATGTGGGAACTCAAGTTTCTATAAAGGAACAAAGACCTCAGCTGCCAGATGTGACCACTACTATGTAAAAGAGCAAAAAAAGTGAACATCTATTTTCCTCAGAACAGGTTTTGGGTAGTTTCTCAGTGTGACCAGATCTTATATTGGTGCTCAGCAGTAAGAATAGCTACAGCTCTCCTGTTAATGCACTGGGTAGAGTCTTTGTATTGGCCTCATACAGCAGTTCAAAAAAATCCTGTGAAAAGAGAGTCTTTTCTGAAATGACTTCTACAAATTCTCAGAAAGCTTTGTGAGTGCTTGAGAAAAGCCCTCACTCTGGGGTATAAAGCACAGTGAGATTTTAATCTCTTTGTTTTCACAGCCTTGTTTAGGGAAAATATTCAACTCAGGTTGAGTGGTGAAGACCTTAATCTCCTTATTGAAGACATTATAGCCTTCCCACCTGGACTTGCTTGAGTGTTAAGCTATCAAGGCAGATGTTCTGTCTGCATCTTATTCCTTTCATGGCTCTGCTGTGATCTCTAATGACATCCTGACACTGGAGAGTTGCTCAGTGATAAACTGGGAGACAAATCCTCCTGTTGACATCTGATCTTCCAGATTTGTTTAGCTCTTTGAATGCTGCTTGCTTGCAACAACAAGGCTGTGGATAACCACCCTCCATCTGAGCGGTGAGATTGTGAGAGATCTTGGATGGAATTAATTTAGATATTTCTGATCTTTTGACATCACTGTTGGTTAAGTCAAGGTTCTTTATAACTGCAGAGTGGAGGGAGGGATAAAAGTATGAAACTAACAGAGCATCTGCAAAGCGGGCACTTCATGTTTTTAAAAAACATGCACTGCTGTGGAACAGAAGTGTAATATATGCCATTAATATTATTGTCATTGATATGAAAACAAGAGAAAATGAAAACTGTAATAAGCTCTCTGCATGAGAAGGGAAATCTACAGTTAAATATAAAAGCTAAACTGAAACAATGTGAAGAATGAGATATATTTCCTATTTTAGGGCTAAGACTGAATCTCTGTCTCTAACCCCCAAATCTGTGACAAAAACTTAATGGTGTGAAGCAGAGACACCATGTCAGACTTCACTCTGCATCCCTGGGTCTGGATGATTTATCACTTGCAGCCATTCTGTTTGCTATTAATTAAGTGCAATAGTTATTTTAGTAAGTTAGCTTGACTGTGCTCTGTCCCCTGTGGAGCTTAGTTGAAAGTGAAAATAAAAAGTCTTTTTTGCAGCTGCTGTAAATTTGGGTCTCAAATATGTTTCTTTGTATTTGCACACTCATAAAATGAAAACAGGCAGCCTCAGTTCTCTGCTATAGGTGTTCCAACACTTGTATAGAGACCAAGTTATAAAAACTGATTACTTCATAACAAATAAGCTGCATGTATTGTAACATAGCCATGAGGATGGATATGATCTAGGTGGTATTACGAGAGAATTCTGTCATTTTTTTCCCCCCTGACAGCAAACATATGGGCTTCTCTCTATGCTTTGGAGAACAATGAACTATTGACTAGCAAATGATGGGAGAGTAATATTCAATGTTGTGAAGGCCCTGCTGGAAGTGCCCTCTGGGAGACCGTGCTCAGCACAAAGGTATTTCTTGGAACTGGAGCTGACTGCAAGCCAGGCTGTATCTGTAGTTCTGACTGCTTTGGAAATGTCAGTAATGTCAGCCAAAATGGGAGGTCTGTAAGAGAGGAAGACAGAGCATCTTGCTGAGCTATGGCAATAACAAATCTTAGGCTGAATGTGAGCTACTACTACCTGCCTGGACAGGTTTCAGAGAATGCACCCCTTGACACGACTTTCCTGGTAACATGTCCCTGCTCTGCTGGGAATTCAGATAGACACATACCTGTGCAAGGAGCTTTTTCTTCTTCAGGTCTGTTGATCATATTTCTTGTTCCATCTGTTGTGTCAGAAGAGCCTTGGTCACCTTCTGGTTTATTCCTTTTTTCCTTCTACCCACAGAATATGAGAGTATTCTCCCATTTTCTTTTTATTAATGGCAGGTAGAAAGAATGAAAGACAAACCCTACTAAAGAGCCTCTGGACAACTGGCTGTCTCACAATTTGAAATATGCTGAAATACAAGATACAAAACTGATGATTGATGTGGCTTTTTTGTTCTCCAGTCAGCTGATTATAAGGCAAATGTTTCCTTCTTTCTTATACAGTGATGATAAATTGAAGTTGTGTTTGGGTGATGCAGGGGACTAGACACTACTCAAACATAGGGTGCAAAGGATTTTGTTCGTTCAGATGTCTGAAAGTCCCACCCAGCCCTTTTGTTAAAGAGCCTCTCAATGAATGGACATGTGCAGTGTGGGTGAGCTGACAAGGGATGCCAGGGGCCTAAGTGATGATGGGAGTTAGAAACCACAAGTGGTTTCCAGTTCTTTTGTCTGGGCTACAAATACACATCTTGTGTCTGTTCCTTTCCATGAGGTTCTTAAGGGTTCTGCTCCAACCCTGCTCCAGTACAGTCATGCTACATGAAAGAGATATCTAGTTTATATTCAGGATAGAGATTTAAGCATTCCTGTATAGTTTCATGCTGAATGGCTGGCTTGCAGATTCTTTTGCTGAAGTTCTGAGGAGCCAGTCCATACAAGGTTCTTTGTCTAACCCACTTTGCTCCTCAAGTCATCCTTAAAATGTAAATTACCCAGGCAATCCTTCAACTCCCAGTTCAGCTTACTAGAAGTGGGAGTCCCTGGGAACAGCAAACACAGCACAGGATACCTTGCATGCAGTGATATCTTTTGTATGCTGATTTTAACAGTTTTCTGAAAAAGAGGTTCAATTACAGTTTGCCTTGGAAGAAGCTTTTTTCTGAGCTGCCGAACCCTCTCAAGCACTGTTTACAGGCCAGTGCCTGCCAGGTTTTGATGTTTTCTGGAGGAGGTCCAGCCCGTGGGCAAGGCACCAGCTCTGGCTCCTGCTGGAAGGGCCAAGCAGCAGCAGACGTGCCATGAGTGTGAAGAAGCACCTGGGGGCTTCAGAAAGACTGCACCCCACCCAGAGAGATAATCTTAATGTCTAAGAGTGCTTCCCAAGGCTGAAATTTCTTGATTTAATGAAAATAAGAGTTTTAGCTGGTTGAAATGAGGATACATGATGGGAAAAATTTTGTCTTGATGGAATATTGTTATAAACATTTTATTATCACTTTTTGCACTGAAGTGGCTCATGGTGTCTCAAGAGAATCATCAGTAGGCATTTTGACATGCTTTTTATTCAATTCAGAAATTAACACTGTGGCTTTAATGGAGTTCAAATAAACCCAGTATGAACACTGGGATACAAAACCATTATTTTGTTAAAAAACCAGGAAGAAAATCAAGCAAAAGTATATCTGAAGATAAAAAAAATAATTTCAAAGACAATAGAAAGATAAATGAATGAGCACAGCTATCATTCCTCTGAATATAATGAAATGTGTTTTACGACTTTTGGCTGTAATCACAATTAGCAATACTCAGGGCTATTTGCTTGGCTATGTGTGCAAATCAGAATTTGTGTGTATGAGAGGGTAATAGTGGCTGTACAAATTAATTTCTTGTGAAGAGCTGATTGCTCCACCTGTTATAGTCTGTCTACATCCTCTATTCCCATCAACTGCTGCCGATTAGTTCACAGAATGTAATTGAAGAATGAAAATAGAGAGCAAAATGTCTGATTTATAGTCTGAGTTGGTTATGCCCAGTGACTTTTTTTTAATGGTGGTTCAAATATTCTGTTATTAAATTGATTAAATAATTAAATGCTGCTATAAACATGTCAGATGGTATCACACATCAATTTTTTGCTGCTGAGTGGGACTCTCATTTACTTCTCAGTATACTGAGTATTACTAAGGTTGCTGCTAGTCTTGGACAAGTGCTAAAGAACACTAAGGAAAGAAGGGAGGGATGAAAATACCCTCTGTAAACACCTGTCAGTGGAAAACATAGCATGGGCAGATCATGCTGTTTGCATGTGATTTGTCTTAAATAAAAGGGCTTTCTTTGCTGGGATGAGCAGAGCTGAAAAAATAACTGGTTCTAAAGGGAAAATATGATTTTCAATGATTCCTTGTTTTTTTTAAAAATAGTATTGTGACAACACAATCACCAGATCACAAGCTGCACTCTTTATATATTTATTCAGTTGGAAAACTGAATCTTTATTTGAGGAAGTATGAAAAGTTAACACTTAAGAAATCCCTAGACTGAAACAAAGCCACTTGCTGTAAATCACAATGTTAGTAAAGCAGATAAAGTAAAAAACATTTTTTGGCAAAATATATAAGCTGATAAAATCCAGGTGGACCTGCGGGAAATTAGCATAGCAAACTGTTATACATATTGTCAGAGAAAAGGAGATCCAGCTGCTGTGTCTCACTCCCCACTCAGAGCTGAGTCACTGCAGGAGCTGTGCTCCCTTTGGAGCATTGTATCTGATCTCCATTTCTTCATGTCTGATGGCAGCTGAATTCCTGTGTTTGTATTCAACCCTTTAATCTTTGTTTATGCTGAACTTGCTTGGAGGCTATTTAAGCTGTGCAAATGGCTGTAGTCTGATTTCATGAAAAATCTCCTGGAGATTCACAGTCATTGTCTGGATTTACAAATTTTTGAAGGAAGAGAAAAACCTGTACCTGCCATTTTGTTGGTTTTCTGACATGTTATTTGGTCCACTTGCTATTCTCCACCCATGTGTAGAGAAGAGGGGGTAGCAGCTTGTATATCATGCTGTTCTGGTTTTGGCTGGGATAGAGTTAATTTTCTTCACAGTGAATAGTATGGGGCTGTGTTTTGAATTTATGCTGAACACAGCGATCATAAAACAGAAAAGCTTTTACAGAGCCAAGGCCTTTCCAGCTTTCACACTGCCATGCTGGTGAGGAGACTGAAAGTATGTGGGAGGCTGGGAGGGGACACAGCCAGGACAGGTGATGCCAATTGACCAAAGGGAGAGTCCGGACCATCTGATATCATGCTTGGTGTATAAAGTGGGGGGAAGAAGGGGGAAGGGGATGACATTTGGAGTGGTGGCTTTTGTCTTCCCAAGTAACTGTCACAGGTGATGGAGCCCTGCTCTCCTGGAGATGGCCGAACACCTGCCTGTCCATGGGAAGTGATGAACTCATTCCTTGTTGTGCTTTGCTTGTATGTGTGGCTTTTTTTTTCCTGGAGACTAAATATTAATCTGTGTATAAAAAGTGTTAAAAGGAAGTTGAGAAAGTTAAATTCTTTGACACACTGTTATCAAGAATATAGCTGCCTGGTCAAAAGAAGACAGTTCCTTCAATGACACAGATCCCCTTTCAAGAGGGTATATTTCTTGGAAAGATATCCTGTGGCCAATAAAGTTTTCAAAATGAGTTGAGAGTTTTTGTTGCTGTCCTTTGCTGTGATTTTGGATTTTGTATATCTCAGTTTTTCAGGGCATTCTGAATGCAGTCTATATATTCTGCCCCTAAGACTCTACTTCTTAAAAGAATTCTTTAAAGAATCTTTAATTTAAAAGAAAACCAATGCAGAGGCTGAAGATCTATTTTTTATATTTGGCAAATTACAATTTCCATGCACAGGTTTGCCTTACAGCAAATGTAAGCCTCTCATTTTTAAGTATTCATATGGACTCCAAGTGTCAGAGCCTCAGTAACTGCTTCCATTTTCTCATCCTTCTTCTTGTTCACTGAGTATTTTGGAGATTTCAGTACTCAGTGATCTATAACTTGCTTGTAAAAGCAGGTATTCTTGACACTGCAGTGATAGCCAGATGCCCGGACATCTCCCTACTTGTTGTCAGTTTGCAGATGCAAAGCAGAGGCCTTTTAGCAACTTTTCATTAATCATGAACTGTCGGACTCGGGTATAAAGACTGGAAACTGCTTAGTGTGCTTCAGGTTCCCTTTTCAGACCAGTTCTGAGCTGAGTGCACACTATTCTCTGAATATGTGTCAGAGTGGATTGCATTAAAGTTCTTTTTTCACTTGCTGTTGAAGAGATTAATTAAGAACTTATGGTTCAATGTGCCATGAAAACTTGGGAATTTGACTCACTCAGTCTGAAAGCATGTACCCCAGCTGAAAGGATGCTAAAGGAGATAAAATTGGCATTGTGATTTTGAGGCAAAAGTTCCTCCAGATTTATTTAGGAGAAAAAGTTAAATAATATTATCTTATATTAAAGTAAAAGCTTATAAAAGGAAGAGCTTAAATACTGAAAAATAAATTTATTTTTCAGCAGTAAAGAAACTGGAGAATGCCATTAGATTTTGATGACAAATCAGAATGATCGCTACCAAAAATACACCTGGAATGGACATCTCCACAATTCAAGTGACTGGCTTTACTCCAAGTCTTAAAAATTGTAAGAGTCTATATAGCTGCAGTGGTTCATGGACTTTTTTTTTTTTTGGTAGAAATTGCTGTAACTAACAACAGATATGATTGGTATGTGGAAGGCAACATTTGTCATTACTAAACATGTTTGTTTATGTTTACAGTTCTACACAAAGTAGCCAGGAAGTAAGGTTTCAACTTGAAACAAATCTGCAGTGTTGTTAGAAAGCGTGAGAGGAGCTCCTCTGAGATGCTCTCTTTCTGTCTTGTAAATACACTTTGGCAATTTTATGTAGTGCATGGAGAACCAGACATAAGTGTCTGTACACCTCAGTTCGCTCAGCACTATTCAATCTGAGAATTGGACTTTGGTGTACATTAATTAAATGCAAAACTAGGAAACAGAGAAAGTTTCTAAGCCCTGTGTCAGTGAACCACAAAGTAAAAGCGCAATTATAAAACTATAATACATATTTATGCGCTTAGTACATGTGAGATATTCTATGATTCTATATTGCAAAATGCGCATGCATTGAATAACAAAAGGCTTAATACCGAGGCATTTTCTGCTTTGTAGATTACTTTAGGCTACCACAGCCTACTTGCTTTGGAAGCAAGATTATTTTCTTTCACTAAAAGTGAATATTTTAAGATTTTCATGTGCATGAAGAAATAAGCACTTACTTGTGCCTGACAAGGGGATGTATATGACATGGTGTATCCAGAGTCAATTTATTCATATGGCATATAATTGTCACTTTTTAGCAAGTGGAACCTCCTCTCCTTCTATGAACAAAAACCAAGGCTCTTTTGTACTGTTTACTAGGCTCACCCTGATTCTTATTCTGTCAAAACAAACTCTGAGATATAAACTCTACTCCTCTGAAGAAAATAAAACCCCTACAACTGTTTTAAAATTATTTTTGTTGTGAATGGAAATAAAGAAGGTTTAGAGATAAGTCTGGGAGCTATAATCATAGAAATGTATTAATGAAACTGTCAAATGATTCCTTTGAAGACACTTTTAAGCGTGTATTTCATACAAGGATGATGCCAACCATCATTAATTGAAATTTCTGTGCATTTGCTTTAATAAATTTGCTTCACTTACTTGATCCTTTAAACTCTTCGATTAAGTGGCTGCATTTGTTAAGGGAACGGTGTGAAGCTTGTGGTCTGTGCTGAATTCTGTCTAAAAGCTGGATCCATTGATGAGGTGTCCATTGACTTGTAGTGGAAATATGAATCCTCCTTTCTGTGGAGAAGGGGGTGGAGAAAGAAGGCTGGAAAGGGTATCTTAAGCATATATTTCTGTAGGGTTTGGTCATTCTGCTCTCTTAACAACATGATCTCATTCACACAATGAGTTGCACATGTGCTTGATTCTCACGTGACTCAATAAGGATTTTAGCATAAAAATGGGTTTTTGAGCACAGGATCAAGCCCCCAAAGACAAACTAAGTATGCAATAAGCAGCGGCTTGCAAAGACCTGACAAAAGAATAAAAAATGCATCAGGATGTGCATCATTGGCAGGAATCTTTCAACTGGAGCAGGTTGGATAAGGTTTCGTCGGGGATTAGTCCAGCCCCTTGTCATCACAGGCCAGTATATGTTTCTGTCGTGTGGGCAGATTGGTCATCATTCCCCATGTGACAGGGAGGTCCACCAACCTCAGCCATAAGTGTTGTGTTTCCAGCCAGAGGAATGGACACCACCACCACCACCACATAGTACTGGCCACAGAGAGCAGCACAGAGCTGACACCTGCCAGCCAACCTTGGTGTTTTTGGTTACTCGGTGAAGGTGCTTCCTTTTGGCTTTGTGAAAACATGGCATAGGGCCATGGGGAAAGACGGCAGCAGGGCTGGCAAAGAAATTCAGTATCCCAATAGAAGGGATGGGATCAGGTCTTGGGTCAGATTCAGTTTCTGTGGTGAAGGAGATCATTCACAGGGACTGGAGGTTGCTGTCTCCGACATACAGTGAGACGTACCTGTGAGGGGCAGTTTGCCTTTTTCTATGATTAACATAATAGAAAAACTTTACTCATGGAGAATCTTAGTTGGCATGTGTTCCAGATTTCTAACAACATGGTAGTACACAGGGTGAGTAAATTGGTGTAGGTGGACAGAAGCAAATCTAATCATTAATGACATCAAAAGTGTCCTGCAGATCACACCTTCAGGTAGGCACAGGCTACAGCCAAAACCAATTTTGTGTAGAAATGGGTGTGTCTAAATATGGGGATAAGTGAGAGCCACGCAACCCCTGCCCAAACCCCTGCTTAACTGCACCTTTGCTTACCTGGCTTGTCCCAGCCTGAGCACCCAGAAGAGCCTGTCTGACCCCTAGGCCAGGAGGGAAAGCAGCAGTCTCCCAGGTGGCAGTTTCATTCATCTTTTAGAGGCCTAGCTCCCCAGGCATGCTGTGCCTGAAGAAACACAGGCTATGTCCATTGTGTCCATCATCACAACTTCTTTCTGTAGTTATCACTGCAGTATTATGTATTGGGACATAACTGCAGCAAAAAACCCAAACAAACAAAAAACCAACCAACCCCCTGAAAAAACCCCAACAAACCCAAAACACCCCTCCCCAAAAAACCCAGCAAAAAAGCCCACAAAAAACTCCCCAAAAACCCAAAATAAAGAACCAAACAAACACAGGAAAACAAAACAAAAAAACTCAACCAAGAAAAAAAACCCAAACAAAAAACCCACCCCAAAAAACCCCAAAGAAAAATGCTAGTAGGGCTATAGTCTAAGGGATATGACAAAATAGTGGGGCCTTAGGAGTCATTTAAGCTATAAACTGAAGTTCTCTCATGGGAAACTTGAGGGAGGCAATTCACACTGGGTAACAGGACTTTTGATGTGAGTTATTGTTGAATACCTAGAAAGTATGATCTCTTTTACAAACAGAAAATGCATGTACAATTTTACACTAGGTATAAGTCCTATAATTGTATGTCACCCTTTTAAATGCAATAGCAGGTAAAACTGTTCCTGAGTGTAATTTTTAATGCTTTTTCGCTGAAGACCACAACTACTGTTAAAATTCTGTGCCTAGTTATGAAACTGGAGTACCTGCCATCCACAGTAATACATGTCAGAAGGAGGCAAGAGAAGAATTAGTCTTTCATGCCAACCTGATTCAGAAGATGAACTCAAATTATCTAAATCACATGAAATCCTAGGGTAGCTCATATGCTTTAAGCCAAGATGTCCAAATACCTTGCTGGGCTGATAGGCTTAGGCTTAAAGAATTCCTAAAAGAATCTTAAATAATTTCTGTTTCATATAGTGACTGCTGACATGAATTAGTTATATCCTTACCTTACACTGAGAAATAGAAGGGTCTCACCTTCATATTTGTCATCTGTGTATTAGACAAGGAGATGACTTCAATTGCATCAGGGGTTCTCCCTAAGATAGTGAAATATCTCAAGAACAACCACTGGTTGATGGAGGCTTCTGGTGTGTGGTAAAAATGGCAAATGGGCTCCCTGAAGACAAAAAAAACCCAAAACCAACCCTATAAAACCTACCATCATCTTATTAAAATTAGGTAGATTAAGAATTTATTTATTTCAGATGGATTTGCACATTCAAACCCATTCTGTTTGATTATCTATTATTCATAAGCAAATACTTTCCCCCCATACTTTTCCTTTCTACAATCACTTTTTTTGTTCTCTCAGAAAAAAAGGAAAAAAAAAAATCACAGCATTTGAACTCCCCAGTGCCAAATTAGGATCCTTATGTTTTTAGAACAGAATTCCCTGGGAGGATATAAATTTCTTGCCAGCGGTGGACATGACTGGTAAAGAGTCACTTGCCGAGATGCAGCTTTTTGGGTATCTGATTACCAGCTCCTGAAGTGAAGTCCTTAACTCTCCTATGCCCTGTGCTGCATAGTGGTAAATGAAGATCTGTCCACTGAGGTGGAAAACCAAGCAGAGTTACTCACAGGCACCAGTTCAGAGTTACTCAAGAGGAACCCATCCAAAATTGCTTTTTCAACATCAGTTGGGAGCTCCAGTGCTGAACTCAAGGTGATAGAAAGGCACCACCATTCTCATCTTAAATTTGTCTCTGTGACACCCATTTGATTAAAGAATGGGACTAACAACTCTCTCTTGCCTTGAGATTTGGAATTAAAAAGAGACATTTGTGTAAAAGAGAAAGTCCCAGGATCAGGAGTCCAACTAATGGAATCTCCATACTGAAGGTCCCAAGCACAGAGCTACAGGCTAGGGAGAGCTGTACCACCATAAAATCCCTGTGACTGCCATGCCCTGCTGTTCTTCCCATTGGCTTTGTGACACACCTGCAGGAGAAGAGCAACAGAACATCCACTGATAGCGACACTCGTTTTCTTCCTTTTTAAGTGAAAATGTCCCAGTTTCATTACATATTGTCAACTTCCTTGAAAAACTGTTGGTCTGGACACGTGCAGCAGATGTGGACACAAGTCACTTCTGGGTGAGGAGGTCCTAAGTTGATAGGGATTTTGAAGAAGAGGATAACAAGTGTCTCTTTTGTTAGAAGTGAACAGAAGGAAGAGCCCCCTTTGACATTCTATTAAGCAGGCACTGGAGGGTGCCCGCTGCATTTGCTTCCTTTTCTGTGCAGAATTAACTTCACTGGAAATTTTGCAGTCAGTTTTCAGAGACAGAGTTTTATTCACCTGCTTTTGAACACCTCTGTACTTCAACACTTCCTCTTTCCTTCTTCTAGACAAATAGAGAACAGCATTTCAGAGGTTTATTTCTGTCTGTATTTATCTACTGTACCTTTTGCATCATTTGCATCATTTGAGGCTATTCACAGAAAATGTACTTGCATTACTTTTGGGAACTGAAGCATGGAAGGAAAGAAAATTACATGTTTATCTTTATTTGATTTCTTAATCTGAGATGCGGAGATAAGTTAATTAATTGACAAAGGTTTTAGATTTATCCCATTAGAAGTTAGGGCTGGGACTGCTGAGTAGCTAACTATTTTTGACATGTCAAGAACCTGAGAAGATTGCTTTTTGTTATGTATTGGTTTTTTTCTCACTTCAGGCCAAGGTACTTTTATATTTGTTTTAATATTTTTGCTAAGTTGTAGGAATGCTAATGGTTCAAACAGGAAAGGATCTCTGCTTCCAATAGCTTACACTGAATAATTACTTTGCTAAGGAAGTATAGAGATGATTTTATAGTGCAATTACACAGTTCTGTTTCCATGCCTTCTCAATGACGTGGAGATTCAGAACTCTTGCTAGATTCTGGTAAAAGGCAGCTTCAGAAGATAAGAATTAATAGTAGCATTTTAGGATGCTAGTAATGCAGAATAATTAATACTAGTTAATAGCTAATAAAAATAACTAACAACTTTTTGTCTGGTCTGAAATTCTCAGTCTAGAAATCCAAGTCAGCCAGATAATACTTATAATAATTTATACTTAATTCAATGTCCTCTCTGCTCTTTATGTTTGGGGAAGACATTTAGTCATAGGCAGATCACTAAGTGAAAGCATCTATGAGATGCTCTGAGGTTTCTCTACAGCAAAACTCTTGCTCTGCCACAATTCTCCTTGTGTCTTTGAATTTCTAATCCCTTTGCCAGGCCGTCAGGGCATTAGCTATTTGAAAAGCTCAAAAGTATTTTCATATTCCATTCAGGTATCAAGTTATTTAATCAAAACCCTAAAGAGTTATATCCAGACTTAGTTTGGCTCTTTATATTTAGCATAACCTAATACCAGGGCTTTATTTCCTCTAAACTATCTGATTGAATGCTGCTGCAAATTATTCTGGTTTTAGCAATGCATTAGTTCATCCTGTTCTCATGTTTCATAACTTTCAGAAGCTAAAAAAAAAAAAATATAAAAAAAAGGAAGAATCTTTTCAGCTTATTTCCAAGACTTGCTTAGGTAAGCTTTATGACATGCCTGCACAACTTGAAACAATACATGTCTTGACGGGGAGGAACATCAGTGACATTTCATATTGCCCTAATCGCAAAGGGAAAATATTGCATAGCTTAATCCCTCTCTGGCCCATGTTGGCTTACAGGGTAATTCAGACTAGAAGAGGCCTCAGGAGGCCTCTAGTCCAATCCCATGCTCAAAGGTTCAGAACAGATTGCTCTGGACTGTACCCAGAGTGTGCACTTCAAAACCTCCAGGGAGAGAGAATGTAGATCTCCTTTGGGCAGCCTGGCTCCTCTGCTTGGTTGTCACAGGAAATATTTCTTCTGTCTGTTCTGAACTTCTGTGGTTTCAGTTAATGATCTTTGCCTCTCATCCTCCAGA
The DNA here is from genome assembly GCA_013397095.1 of Sterrhoptilus dennistouni. Taxonomy (NCBI): domain Eukaryota; kingdom Metazoa; phylum Chordata; class Aves; order Passeriformes; family Zosteropidae; genus Sterrhoptilus; species Sterrhoptilus dennistouni. Next base: position 562,306 of record VWZU01012519.1, read on the forward strand.
CACCTGCCGCTGGGAGAATCCTGGCTCCATGTCCTTGACAAGCTCCTCATTGATGCTGGGGGCTTTTCTGTGGTGCCCTCAGAGACATTTCCTCTCTGGGTGAGCAAGCCCTGGTCTCTCTGAGCTTGTCCTCACAGGGCACGTGCTCCATCCCTGCCCACCACAGTGTCCCTGCCCTGGGCCTGCTCCAGTTTATCGAAGCCTTTCCTGCACTGAGGAGCCCCAGACTGGGCTCAGGGCTCCAGATGTGTCTAACAGCTGCCGAGCACAGGGAAGGTTCCCTTTCCTTGATCTGCAGGCTGTGCTCCTGCCAATGGTGCCCGGGGCAGTGCTGGCCTCCACTGCTGCCAAGGCTCACTGCTGGCCTGGGCTGACCCTCTGGTGTCCCCAGGAGCCCCTGTGCAGAGCCACTCCCCAGACTCCCTTGTTGCAAGGATTTCTTCCTCCGAGGAGAACACATTGTGTTTGTCCTTGTTGAATTTCATAAGGCTTTTGTTGGCCCATTATTTGAACCTGACCTCAAGCAGGGTTGGAAATATACTGGGAATCAATTGAAAGGATACAATTGAATACAGAGGTTGCTCTTGAATCATTCAGGACAGAAATTTAAATACATTAAAGGGAGGAAGAATGCGCAAAGGTATTCCAGGGTATTTTTGAAATACTTGAAATACAGTGACTGAGTCTTTAATCTAGTTTTGTATGGTGCTAGCATAACCCAGGTTAGCACAAAATCTGCTGCTGGAGAAGACTCCACAATCCCTGGACCAGGAAAAAAAATCATTAGTTGCCACAGCATGGTACCCCATATCTAGCAACAGTCAGATACATAAAGTGCACATCAGGCATCTGAGGCAATAGGAGGTGCTGTGTGTGTACTCACGCATATATACAAGCACAGTGTGTTAGGATAGGACTGACAAAATGGTGATGGGATGGGCCTGCACATGGTGGGGAGCATATGCTTAGAAAATCCCCTATTTGTAATAGCATTTCACTAAAATTGACAAAACAAGTGGAGGCAATTTAGGTCTTGTGTATAAACCAAGTTATACAGGCATAGGTTCATTGTTCTACTCAATCCCTAAATTAGGCCTTTTTGAGAGTTACTTAGGCTTAAGGAAGGACATGAATTTAAAGTGAAATAGCTGTTCTAATTTTTCATGTAAACAAGCTCTTATTTGATTTTTCTCTGTAATTATTCAATAGCATGAAAATTAAAGACTATATTCCCTTTCAAAAAACTTTATTAAATATTTTGCCCAAATGACTTGATTATATCATTTTAATGAATACAGAAAAAATTAATCAGGACAAAAAGTCATTAATTATAACATGGCAGAAAACCCCTGAAATAGACAAGAATAGCCCTTTAACATGTTAAAGAACTTTTTACTGAGACAGACTATTGCAAAGCCATCTTGCAAACTTATGCATGTGGGGCAACAAATTTACCAGAAGTTCATAATGCCCTCTCAGTGCTTTACATTTTCTCCTGTTTTTCAATAGGAATCAATCCTGCTAAGGCTGGTTTATTGTAGCCTATGTACATAAAACCAGAGGAATTTACTTCAAAAAGTGGTTCCTGATTTTAGGAGCCATCTCTCTTTTCATAAACACAGCTTGATCAAAAGTGAAGACTTTGTGAAAGAGGATATTGCACATAGAAGAAAGTCAAAGAGATTTTAAAAATGGATAGAGTTTAAACTGGATCAGTACTACCAGCTACTGCAATCATTACAACTGAAGACATTAAGTTATATGTCTGTGTGGATAATGCATTTGTAGCTCTGCAAAACACTGGACATGGAGGTTTTTTCGTGAACGCAGTTCCTTTCTTGATCCATTATTCCAATAAATGGACTGCAATCAACTTCTGAAAGAGAATCTCAAACGATAGGTAATATCAAGTGCCTGAAATCTGAAATGCTCCCAACTGCTTAGAGAAGAGAAATTGTGAAGAAAAAAATTATGACACTGTCAGGAAAAACATCCTGAAGAATGGGGAGGTTCAATTGCATGTTGGTTTCTTGCAGAAAATGGGAAAGCAGCAATATTTTTTGTTTTACTATCTTAACCAATCAAAACATAGTAACAGGACTGTGTCACATCCAAAAATGAAATGTGGTTTACAAATTAGGAGATAATATCTGTAGCTAAAAATTCCCATTTTATTAATCTTTTGATTTCCGTTCTTTTAAAATTATTAATGTTTTTTTCAAAAAAATTTCTTATACCAAGCTTCTTCAAGCATTTAGGCTATCAATAGCATACTATTTTTTCCACATGCTGAGATTATCTATCAATGGTGGCACTGCCGGGGAAGCATCAGATGGAGGGAGATTTAGGCTAAGTCTGAGAGACGCTGGAATGCTGAGAGTGCAGCGGACACTCCTGCACTCATGTGTGACTGGAAGACCTACTGGTGATTTCCACGAGCCATGTTTTTGGACGGGCTAAAGTAGTTTAATTCTGAAGAATCCTGGAGCTGGGTTGAAACACACCATATGGGTATTTGGCTAAATCATTCCCTGGCAAAGTTACAGAGCTATAAATGTGGCAGTGCTCTTCCACTGTCAGTCTTTGTGGGTTGATTCTGTATTTGCTGAAGGGAAACAGTAATTGAGGCACAGATATTTGCTTGACAGATTATACTCATGGCAACAATCTCTCAGGCATTTATTGTGTACACAGCTATTGAGAATACTGGCAGTTTCCCCTCACTTGATGACATAATAAAATACTACAATTAGTGCAAAATGCACTCAACATTCAAAATGTCGTCATCCAGTGATATTCATTGTTCCTGTGATTGATAGATCTTAGTGGAGAAGGATGATTAAGTGATACACATTTGCACATGTTTTTCAGTCAATGCTGATAGATTTGAATTAGCTAAAGGCAATGTGATTTCCAGATTTTTGTTTTCCCACAAGGACCATTTACATTTGTTTTGAGGTTTCCATTAATCCCTGCAATTTATTGAGTAAATTGCTATTTATTTCATCATGGATAGGTGCATTTCCTATGACATTTTCTTGACAAACAAATGTTTGGTGTTTTGTTCCAGTGGTATGTCATTGAAAGGAAACAATGACTTGTCTCTGCATACTTTGGTGGCTTTGGGAGCACAAGCATAGGAAGTAAGGTCATCCTGCTTGCAGAAGGAGGTTGTACTAGCACAATGACATTCAGGGGCACAAGGTTGCTTCTCTAATTTTGTTACACTCAAGTGCTGTGACGGTGCAGTGGCATCTGATGGAGTGAATAGTAGGAAGAGGACAATGTTTTTGCTAAGGAGACAGAAATGGTAAAAAGAACTCCCAAAGGATCAGTGGGGGAGATAATGACACACAAGACCCTGGTAACTCTTCCCTGTTACTGTCTAGCAGAATATTTGGTGAGTTTTGATTGCTTCATTCACTATCAGACACTTGCCATAAAGCATTAAATTATCACATAAGTCTTCTGATAGATAGCTAGCCACAGAACAAATGCATGCAAACCTTTATCAGCAGGAGTTTGGGATGCTTGCTGAGGCACATCCTCATCAGACATAAAACCCAAGTGATAACTCAACTCTGAGGCTTGAAATTTGTATAAATCATTAAAGATACCCAGGATATATGGCATCTCCCCTTATTTCAGTGCCCTTAGGTCAGAGTGCAATAGGGTAATTAGGTTTACATGTGGTGAATCATTTCTTGGTTATCTGGTGCAAACCCTGAATTGATGCAGGTCCATCGAAATCACGTTGCTCAAGATCTTGTCTAGTCAATTTCTGAGTATCTCTGTTAATGAAGATGTGTTCCTGACCCTTTCCAAGGTCCAGAGAAAAACAGGGAAGCAGAAGGACTATTTCTTCCCCACTCATCTTTCCCTCTTCTGTTCCTGGGTACTCAAAGCAGACATTGGTGCTGATGCTGGAGGTCAGGAGCAATCAGAAAAAGAGGGCTTACTCAGGCAGGTGTGATCTAAGCAGGCTGCTTGGGACTCATGACTGGGAATGCAAGAAATTGAATTGCGAGCCCAGGCTTTATGGGAAACAACCTATTATATGCAAGGGTCATCCTGACCCAGGTCAGAGTCTCAGCACAGGGTCACACAAGCTTTCTGAGAAAAGAGCTGGTTCCTTCAGTGCAAGACTTTTCTGCAGCACAGTAGATACCAATAAAAATTTTGAGCACACGACACATCATATGAAGACACTGTTTATGTTCAGCAAAGGTATTTTTATAATTTAAAGAGAAATTCAAAGGATGTTATCTTGAAAGAATACAAGCTTGTATTTTTCCACCTGAATGTCAATACTGAGAGGTACAAAATATATACATGGACTCATTCAGTGCACCTCTGGCAAGATTGTATTCAGTGAGGCTGGCTATCTTCACAGATAAATTAGCTGTGTATGCCTTTCTCCCAGTCACTGCATGACTGTGTTTTTAAATACAGAATATCTGACTGTGTAAGATGAGTTCAGCTTCAGAAGGGAGGTTTGCTTCTACCAAACTCATTCCATTCCTTAAACTACCATAAACTTGAATGGGATGAGGGAGGATGAAGAAGAAATGAAACAGTGGCTAAGTTCTTCTCTGCCTCTTCCCCTATCCTGCACACCCAGGTTTGTGATATGGGAACTGCACACTCTGTTCCTTGAGATTTGTTGGAGAAGCTCCTTTCCCTCGGAGTTCCTACTTCTGAGTACATGTAGATTTCTTAGTTAACACATTTCTCTAGTACTCACAGTAACTGCTCCCATACAGCAGTACCCTGCAGCTTTCTGAGAGCTCATCTTGTAAAAACCCAATGAACATCTGAGGGGACATAGCAATTTTTTGCACCTGTCAAAATCTTATACTGTTGCCAATGCACAGCATGTCACAGACTCATTTTCAATGGTGGGAAGTAAAGTCTGGTTAATCTCTGAAAAGCCCAAAAATAGTTCTCAAATCATCCCAATTTAATGGGTGATTCTTATGCAAGGATAGCAATGTCTACAAATTTAAGGTAGCTGTGGATTCAACAGAGATACAGGGGATTTGGTGTCACAATCTAGTGAAACATAAAGATATGCGTATACAGCAGCTTTTAAATTTCAGTTGAAACATCAAATTGCCATGCAACATCCACATAACTTTGTCACAATGTTTAGTGGGAAACACTTAGAGCAAAATATAACCCTCTCAGCTAAATACATGTCAGAGAGAAATATTCATGTCTTTCAGTATGGCTATAGAGGCAAACTGAAGTTAAGGAAAAACAACATTTTTAATAGAAGTATTTATTTTTAGGTTGATTTTTAAATGAAATATTTGAAAGCCCTGGAGTAAAATTGTAACTATTTACTGCAGGATTTAATTAAAATATGCTTATTTTTGAAAAAAAGAATTACATCTGTCCTGAAATGCCAGTGCTACACCACGCAGGCAAAATAAATAATGCAACAAAATTTTGAAGTTCACATTTATTGTGTGCATGTTTTGAAGTACTATTTATGGGTCAAATTCAAGAAGCACTAGAGGAGGTCCCTGTGGATGAGGAGTTTGTGCTGTGGGATGGGAAAAGCAAGTAACATGCATATGGGACTCCTCTATCTCTCAACGCCACCTTCTTTTCTTCCATGGGGAATGGCTGGTTGATCCACATGGTCACAGAGTTTCATTAAAAAACCTGCAAGTTTTCATTTTCTTTCAATATAATTCCAGCAACAAAACCACTTCTGCCTTACCTTATACATGTATTTCATTGCCACCAGGTTAAGAGTCGTGCATATGAGAGATTGGCAGGGTTTGGCTCAAAACAGTTGGTGCAATAACCTGCCTGTGTGTAAGTGCCTGTAACTTGCACTCAGCTGTGGACAGATGACTTATTAGGATTCACAGAGCTTTGGGTCAGGATTGAGGCTACCATGGGTCCACAGAAGATTCTGTTAATGGGAGATGAACCTCCTGGTGGACTTGTATTGTAAAGCCAAAGGGAAGGCTGCACACATATCCCTGACACTGAATGTCCCAAATGACAAAGCATATTATTATTATTATTATTAATAATAATAATAATAAATATAATAGTGATTAATATTGATGAAATGTTATTATTAAAATGCAATATTTCACAGATAAGATAGTGGAATTGGCTGGCATTTGTAAGAGATGTGGCCCTTTCAGTGACCTAACCTGTTCCAGCAATAATCTGGTGAAGTTCTCCACTGATGTCTTTAAAGTGAATTGCTAGACAGAAATGTTTGTTATGCAGAAAACCCAGATATGATAGGAAAATATATGTGTGACTCACAACTTCAAATTGTTTTCATGTATCATATGTGATGTATATCTTCCCTAGAAAACAATCACAGCATCTTCCCTAGAAAATAATCACAGAATCATTTAGTTTGGAAAAGGCCTTTAGTATTCTGGCATCCAACCATCAATCCAGCACTGCCAAGTCCACCAACAAACCACGTCTTCAAGTGCCACATCTAAACAGCTTGTAAATACATCCAGGTTTGGTGATTCAACCACTCCCCTGAGCAGCCTGTTTTAGTTATTGACAAGCCTTTCTGTTATTAAATTTTTCCTAATATCCAATCTAAATCTAAGTGAAGCTTGAGGCCATTTCCTCATGTCCTGTCACTTGTTGTCTGGGAGAAGGAAACAACCCACACCTGGCTACAACCTCCTTTCAGGCAGCTGTAGAGAGAGATAGGGTGTCTCCTGAAACTCCTTTTCTCCAGATTAAACCCCAGTTCACTCAGCTGCCTCTCATCAGACTTGTTTTCCAGTCTCTTCACCAACTTTTTTGCCCTTCTCTGGACTTGCTTCAGCATGTTGATGCCCTTCATGTAGTGAGAGGTCCAAAACAATATTTGAGGTGTGGCCTCACCAGTGCCCAGTACAGGGGAACAATCACTGCCCTGGTCCTGCTGGCCACTCTATTGCTGATCCAGGCCAGGATGCCATTGGCCTTCTTGGCCACCTGGGCACATGCTGGTTCACGTTCAGCTGCTGTGAACCTGTGCCCCAAGGTCCTTTTCTCCCATACAACTCTCCAGCCACTCTGCATCAAGCCTGTAGTATTACAAATGCTACACTGCAAGTGTGCAAAAAGCCAGTGTTTTCAAACTTTTCTGATTAAAGTACCTAACTGCAAGAGTAGGCTGTATGCATGCATGTGAAAAATGTGAAACACTGCCATCGGCTATAGGAGAGTCAGGGGTTCCCAGAACTCCTCTCTAAGTGACCCTATTGACTGAATACCACAAATTTCATCCTCTGCTCCTTCCAGGTATTTTTTCAATAATGCTGATGGAGCGAATAGTTTTTCTTCACACAAGTGGCCTCAGTTTCCAGTAAACATTGCCCATGAGGACACCCTGAAGGGGAATCTGAAAGAAGAATCTGTTTCTATCTGTCCTTGGCTTACACATGTGTTGCTGTCTGCATCAGGTTAAGAGAGTATAAAAATGCTGCTGACAACTCCCCTTAGGGATACCCTTAGGAATTCTTACCATGTGGAATAATTATCAGGGCACTGGGGAAGTTGTGGGGGAGCTTCCTTTCCCTCAGGGACTCTGTTGAATAACTCAAGCTCCCTCGGTATTTGCACAGCTCTCTCTGTATGAAGGACCAGAACTGAAAGCGAACAAGCAGGTAGCTACGAAGAGAAAAAACAATCAGAAAACAATCTAGCCATGTCTAAACAGAGAATCCTGCAGCCAGACCTAGACAAGAAAATAACTGATGTTGTTAAAGGTGCATGTTTCCAGAGCAGCTCCTGGCAGGTTCAGTGGGAATCATTACCTCCTTCGTGCGATGAAAATCAGGTCATTCACTGAGCGCCTGAACATGGATTTAATAGCCTCACTGTGGTGGACGTGGTTTTCCTCCGAGGAGCTTTTGGCCTTATGTTACATGTTTTGAAAAGAACACAGCTCTTCCCGCCCCATCCCTAAAAAAAAATTTTTAAAACCCAACTGCTGTAAATCAAGTAAAATTCATAACTTGCTTGAGGTATCACAGCTGTTGATTAAAGACTCAACATCTTTGGGAGCGCATTGCTGCTAGGAAGATAAAAATCTTTTTGACAAAGTTGTGACCATAAAAATTGCAAGGCTTTAGTCAACAGTTAGAGAGGATTTGCATCTCCCTTATAATAAATAACAATAATAATAGCTCACATTTATACGATGCTTCCCAGATTCAAAATGTTTTACAAACATCAGATAATTAATCTTATTGAAATACTTTCTCTTGCAATACAGTGATATACAGTCCAGAATGTATCTCATAAAGGGGGCTAATGACTCATAAAATGCAGCATTCTCCTCGCTATGTGCCTATCACTGGTTTTTTAAATGGCAAATATAAAAATCACACACCTTTATATTTATGAAGCCTATTCTTCAATTACTACATCTCTGCAGTGGCCACTGTGGTTAATTTGGGTTGGGAACATGACTGAAATTTGGATATCCAGTTGGAATCTCTGGTCTCTTCATTCTCTTCTCTGCGATTTGTTCACCTTACAGAGGGTTTGTGTCAGCAGCCTGACAAAGCTAATGGTACCCAGCTCCTGCCCAATGTCTATGGGCAAAAGAGGCTGCTCAAGGGGCCAGGTCAGAGCAGTCACCAGTCTGTGGGGCAGAATGGGGGGTTGCATCCCTCTCTGCAAGGTCTGCAGAGACCATGGAGGCAGAACAACATTGGCAGCTCTTGTAAATACTCCCTAAAGTCTTTCTTACTGTGTTGGGAGATCTGAAAGGAATATGCGCTGAATTTTCACTCCTTCTGTATTCCTTTCCTTGTATACCCCATGTCATACAATGTCTCTGAAGGAACACGGATGAAACCTGTGGTGGTGCAAAGGTATTCTTGACAGCACAGTTTTTAGCATGTATTTCCTGATCAACAGTGTATTTGGCTTGCATGGCAAGGTTTTGGTAGTGGGTATCTGCAGGGTTGGCTTCTGTGAGAAGCTGCCAGAAGCTTCCTCCATGTCCAGCAGAGCCAATGCCAGCTCCAGAATGGACCAAGGCCAAGCACATCAGTGACACAGTAGCACCTTTGGGGTAACAGATTTAAGAAGAGAGGAAACAAAGCCTGTGCATCATCATCCAGAGAGCAGAGTGAGAAAATGTGAGAGCAAGAACCCTGTAGACACCATGGTCAGAGAAGAAGGAGGGGAGGAGGTGCTCTAGGCACTGAAGCAGAGATTCCTCTGCAGCCCGTGGTGCAGCCCATGGTGAGACAGGCTGTCACACTGTCCTCACTGAAGGTCTGCAGGGGAGCAGAAATCCACCTGCAGCCCATGGAAAACCCCACTGTGGAGCAGGTGGAGGCCTGATGGAGGTGACCCAGTGGGAAGCCTGTGATGGAGGAGGGTCCTGGCAGGACCCAAGGGCCTGTGGAAAGAGGAGCCCACAATGGAGCAGGTTTGCTGGCAGACTTGGGAAACTGTGAGGGATTCAGGCTGGAGCAGTCTGTTCCTGAAGTACTTAAGTCTGTGAGAGGGATTCATGCTGGAGCAGTTCTTGAAGAACTGAGCCCACGGGGAGGACTCAGGTTGATGTCTGTGAAGGACTGTCTCCCATAGGAGGGATCCCATGCTAGAGTAGAGGAAGAGTGTGAGGGATTCCTGAGGAGGAAGGAGTAGAGACAATGTGTGATGGACTGACCACAGCCCCAGCTCCCTGTTCCTCTGTGCCACTGGTGGGGAGGAGGTAAAGAAAATTGGAAGTAAAGTTAAGCCCTGGGAGAAGGAAGGAGTTGGAGGAAGATATTTTAAGATTTGTTTTTATTTTCTCATTGTCCTACTCTGACTTGATAGTTTATAAATTTAACTAATTTCCCCAAGTCTGTTCTGCCCACAACTGCTAAGTGATCTTTCCCTGTCCTTACCTTACGCACAAGCCTTTGGGGTCTCTCCCCTGCCCAGCTGAGGAGGAGCAGGATAGAGCAGCTTTAGTGGGCACCTGACACCCAGCCAGGGTCAGTCCACCACAGACAGTAAAGGTTTTTGTGAGAATCCTACCAGTTAAAACATACTGTTGACATATTGATGATAGTGACAACAGAGTTTTTCCTGTGGTTTCCTGGGGAAAAAAGTAATTCTTTGTCCTCCACGCAGAGGACATGGTTTCAAAAGTTGGAAGCATAAAATAGTGTTGTAACTAGGAATTTTCTTCTCCCATCATGTGGAGTACGTTTATTCAAAAAGATTGGTTAACTTTACAGCATTCACCATTGCTTACTGTTTCCTACTTGAAGACAAATCTACGCAAAAATCCACTAATATTTAAACTAACTAAAGATTGAGATGACTCAAGCCAACCTTTGCGCCAGAAAAATATACTACTCGCTTTTCATTTTAATGTATTTTACTTTCTCTTTGACTTACTAATTACTGCCACAACTGTGGTAGCATTTTTTTATAGGAAGAGGTAAGACTGATTGCAAGGCTATGGGATTATTACGTGGGATGAGATAATTTTTCAGAGCTTTTGTTTTCTCTCTCTAGAAATCTTGAAAGACTGCATTTTAGGTCTTGACTCTTATTTATATGGATGCTGCTTTATTCCTTATACATAATATCAGAAGCATTACAGGGAATACTAAAATAGTTTACTAAGTCTACAAGGCCCATTTAAGCTGATGGAATGATACAAAGTCCTTAAACATTTATGAGAATCAGACTGTTGGGGCTTTTGTTTAACTCAGATCCATGCTTCGTTTAAATCAGTTTGTTGACTGAAAAAATGACAACAGAGGAAACCAAGACCTATGGAGTTTGCTCTCCTGTCACAGGCAGGTCTTTTTGCCTGACAATAAATGAGATGATGGCATCCTAAAATCTTTTCAGCAATTTCCAGTACGTGTCTTTCAGGGCACTGACTGTGACACTTAGTCCTGCCAGTCCCAGCCTAGCACAGATCCTCAGTCAGCTCTGAATTCAAAACCTCAGACTCCCTAATAGCCTTGCTGTGACTTCAGGAGAGGAGCAACCATCTCCATTATGGAAATACTCTGTAAATCAGCACTGGGGAGAAAGGACCTGCAGGCATCCAGCCATGGCTGTCAGCTGCTGGCATGTAGCCCTAACCTGCCCCTTTCCTCCATTCCTGTGTTCCACAGTCCTGCCTTCCATGGCATAGCTTTAGGTTTCCTAGCAGAAACCCTTACCTGAATAAGTAGGCTTAGAGGACTTGGAACACTCCAATGAATCTTGAAATGCTTTGCCTAAACTGTGCAAGGCCACTTTGAATAAAGGGGATAATGGACCTCCCCTTGCATATTTGATGCATAAATGGTGACTCTGATGACAATATCTGCTTACTGCTTTTTCTTTCTGTTACCACTGAAGAGCCACCATTATCATGGAAGCATGAGCCAGGTAATCTCTGGTTTGTGCTTGGTCAGCAGGGAAGCTGCATGCTTGATAATGATGTGTGATATCAGATGCATGGAACCAGTTTTCTGCTCCAAGACCCACTTCCTAGGATTGCCTAATAGCAGAATGTAATTTTTCTTTGGAACGTTGTCAGATTTAAGCTGACAGTTGTCAACATGTGAGATATAAATATGGAGCTTTTATGGTCAAAGTTATAAAAAGTTTGGTTTTAGGCTTGAAACCATACTTTAGGCAGTAACACATGATGCTTCAGTGAAAGATATGTTTTTCAGATCATACCTTGCTTCTAGCAAGGTATTTTTTGTATGTTATCACATCACATGAACAATGTTTATATCACCACTGAAAGAGTATTGTCATGCTTACAAGAGTAAACTCTGTGCTTTATTTACTCATCTGAGAATAATTGTTTAGCTACAATTTCCAAATAAGCCTAAAAATAAATGTTTGAGACACCTGAGCACGGGTTTGTTTTTCTGACTATTCTTTACTTTCAATATTGAGCATGGAGCCCTTTTTACATTTTTAAACTGAACCACAAGATAGATCAGACTAATATTTTACAACAATTGTAGCAAAGTGTGGAAAGAACAGAAATAAATAAATCAGCTGGTGAGCCACTAGCATTCACTTTACATAGTAAAAACCAAATACAGCCGTCATTTCCTAACTTTCATTGAAAATAAATTGAAAAAGTATATCATTCTTTAACCTAGCAAGGAAAGAGAGAATTGTCTAATATAATGCAATGCACACTGCTTTTGTAATACATATATTACAAAGGGTGGGGGGGGGAAACAAAAGGAAGGCGTGAGGTGACATAAAGTTGTAAAAGTAGATTATCATACCTCAGAATCATGAGAGACTCATTTGAAAGACATAGAGAATAAAGAAGAAAAAAATCAATTAAGAGTAAGCAAAATAAATAGCAATTGTTTCTGTCTTCCTACACTGCTTTGCAGCTCCTCTATCAAGCAGATAACAGGCTAGGTGAGTGTGGGTGTTGTAAAGGTCCAATTGACTCAAACCCTCAGATCTCTGAAATAGTGTATAACACTGAAGCATTACTTTTCAAGGATGCCAACATAATAACATAGACTTTTCATCTGAAAAGTAAAAGAAACCCACTATCACTTTTCTTCCAGCTCAGAGGATTGAAGTCACAAAAGTAAAGCAAAGTGTAAGGCCCCCATGGCTCTTTGTCAGTGTGTTCAGGGACATATGAAGCTTTGGTAGCCCAGATAAATGAGCAGGGCTGCCCTCCATAAGACATCATCCTTTTCCCAAACACCTGACCTGGGAGTCAGTCATGCTGAGCACAGTTTTAGTCTTCACTCCTCATTGACCAGACTAAGCACTGACTCTGTAATTGGTGAGCTCAACCATGTGACTAGTGTTTGCCCTCCTACATCCAGCCACATCAATAAAACTAATTTCCAGAGCAAAGAAACAATGATCAGTTTCCAATAAGTCTCCTCCAACACAGGAAGTTTTGGGCCAAGCAGCTATGCAGAAAGACTTCTTAATTTTTGTCACTTATCCCTTCTACTTCTCAAAGGTGGTTCATCCCAGATTCTGTCACATTGTAACTCAACAGTAGTAACTTTGTTACTACTGAAATCTGTAAGAATTTCATAATCACAGTTTTGTATTTCTAAACCAGCTCTATTGAGGTTCTCCATCTCAAGGGCCTCCTGTGCCAGAGGATGATTGATGGCCAGCTGACACGTCTGGGGTGCTGAGAGCTAGTGAAATGCACACTGATGAGAAACCTGTTTACAAAGATAAAGGGGTTTTTTTGCAATTATACATAAAAAACACTGTCCAGTTTTCCTTGAAGCAGCTGCTGGTCACACATTAATTACCCTTTAGGAAAGACCATTACCAAAGGCTAATAAGGTTTAACCCTGTTGAGGAAAAAATATTTGTCCTATAAAATACTTTTCAATAATCAAGATGTAATGACTTCCCTCAGAAAAAAAAAAAAAAAAAGGCAAATCCCGTATTGAGGGGAAAGTAAAGAGTTACATAGTATTCAGCTCCTTCAAAGGATCTCAAGAGACACAGGACACGAATTAAATTCTAATTGGTTATATCCTAATTGTGTCAGATTACATGGAGAAATAAACAAAGCTTTTTCCATATAATATACCTGACAAGCATCTATTATAGCATTCTCCAGAAGCAATTTCCAGCAAGCCGTATTTTCGTGCACAGTCTTATTAAAAAGTAAGGAAATTGGAGAGCATATTTGACAGATAAAATTAGAAAATTAATGGACACAGATAACCCACTCAGATATTCAGAACAGGTGTATGAATAACCAAATTCAAAGGCACAGGAGAGGAAATACATGAAGAGAAAAGTGAATGGTACTATAGGTTTGCTTTCTTATTCCTTAGCAATATTAACTTACATGCATACAGTAGCTCAAATAAGTACTGACAAAAACTGGAAACATTTTTTGTCAAATCCTTTATACAGACTAAATCTGACACAGTCTGATTCTCCCTTCTTCTCCCTCCTTCCCAAAAATATCCCTTTATACATTGTACTCAGACTAAAAAGCACACAAATTTTAACTGAATGCTAAATACAATTATCATCACAATAATATTGCTTTGCCCATACATATATTCACATAATGTGAATAATTTCCTGGTTTATGAATAAAGTAATATAATAATTTTTTCACTTTTTCCACTATTTCTTCCAGCAGTCTTGCAAAAATGTATGAAATAGTTCATACTTTCCCTCAACTCTTTTAAAATACAAGACTTAAAGTGGATGTAAGATGTATGTATCTGTGTACACTTTAAATGTCACTATATGGAGTTCTGTGCATGACTCTTCATTTTGGAACCACTGGCAAAGCTCAAATTGATTTTCATCCTTACATCTGCCATAGGAATGCATAATAACAGAGGATGGACGAATCTGCAGCTTCATATAGTGGCTACTATGTAAATGACAGGTCTTATATCTGCTGAGAATAGTGATGTTCAGGATTATTGTCAACAGATTCTGTTCTATAGGATGCTTTGTTTTCATTATATTGAGCATATTCTACCCAAGGATATATTTTTTACACAATTTCCTTAATTAATTTTTATTGAGCAAAAAGCCATTTGCGAGAAATTATTTTCAAAATTTGGCACTGGATAAAATGCTCTTTTGATGATGATTATAACATTTATCTTCAGTTTGGGAAGGTAGTACAAGAAGATAGCAATAAAATATACCACAGTTTGTGGTATGCCTTATATGTGGCATTGATTATGCAGCTGTAACTTTTCCATTGTGCCCCCATTCCTGCCACCCAGTCAAGCTCCTGACAGTAATGATTCAGGTTCTCATTCTTATTGAGCATCCTGTTCTATTTTTGTAAAATGCTTTTGGCTTCTAAACAGGTGTAACCCTTTTTTCTGTACCTCATTAGGCACTTTGCCAAGGAGAGAAAGGCTGATTCAACTTTCCTGTCAAACCATCTCTTTTAAAGTGGCACCTTTGAAAGTGAGATCTGATATTTTGCTCATGTGTCTGAGCTCGAGTTTGGAAGGCAACAGAGCGTTCCTGGTTATCCCAGAAATAAAATTCTTAAGCTTTAAGGCTGACATTGGAACATGGGGTTTTGTTCCTGCATTTCTCACTGAAAAAAATATATTGTGTTTCAAATACTTCCACTAAATTTGACCACAGATAAATAGACCTGTCATTGTTTTCTTAAGGTGTAATTATTCACATGAAAAAAGCTTTTCAGAAGATCAGTTCTGATAGTTTTTGTTTGGGGAACATTTGCTTTGGAGTAAAAGGGCTTCAGCCCATGCAGAAGCTGAAAAAAATAGATTCTTCATGTTATTATGGTTATATCTGATGTGTTCATCTTCTACACATTTGGGCTGCAGCCCTCCTCAAAACCGGTTAGGATGTTCCTTGCTCTGGGGAGCTATCTCAGTGCCAGTGCCTTTCTGTGTACACCCATAATGACATCCTGCAGTTCCACTGTCCCCAGCCAACAGAGCACATTTTCTTGAGGAATGATGACTTTCATGGCCTTTGTTTTGATTCTGTCAAGCTGCCTTGCCAAGTCATTTAAGATGCCTTCTGATTCAATGACTTATTGGTGAACAAAAGGCCACCTCACTCTATTTTCATCCTTTCCAAGATATTTTTGCGAGCAGAAGACCTAGGCACAAATGTTCTGCATTGGAATTCTGGCCTCCAACCTGGTTGCAAGTTGGTGTGGGGCAAATTTTACACCTATACAGATCACAGTTAAATGATGAATGTTAAGGCTGAGGTTATGCAATCAGCCACAACATTTAGCTGGACTATACCACGTGGAATAAATAGTGATTACATGGACCCTTCTCTAACTAGTTTTAATTACAAAATGTGAATGCAAGTGTGGATGTGCTGAATGCACAGATAATAATAATAATTTGAAAAAGAATCACCATTTTTTTCTTGCTTCTTTTTAGTTTGTTAAATCTCTACTGTAGCTGTCATGTGCCAAAGTTCTGTGTTCAACATAGGATTTTAACAATTATTTCCTAAGCTAAAACTAAGCTTATTTTGCACATTTGATATCAGTCGCAGTCTATTTATGCTCTTAGTTGCCTGTTTTTCCACCCAGTCAGTGCCTACACTTTGCTCCCCTCACTCTGCACTCAATCCAGTTTCGGAAACGGGATCTCCTGTGCTTTTGCTGTTGGAATTGCATGCCATATGAACAGTGACCAGCTGCCTCCAGCAAAGCATGGAGGACCTGACCAATGGGTCACAGCAGCTGCAGGGTGCCATGATGGGAATCATTCCCTGGACTGGTGAGGATCTCAGCTGGGAGACGGGAGCTGGCAGTGGTCACTCCCTGGCAGTGGGCCAAGGTGGACTGACCTCAGCTGTGAGGCTTGCCTGGGTCCAAATCCGAGCTCAGCATCATGAACCAGCTTCCTTGGCTTCCAGCCTCAGCCTGGGCAAAAAGGCTGTATGGGAACATCTCATTCATCCAAGAGCCTGTGCAGTTGTGTCACTGTGACACCTGCACCGCTATAGTCTCCCTTAGACTGCTACCATACAGTCTTAAAATTATTAATGTAAAAAAAAAAANAAAATTAAATTAATTTAAAGAGCTCTTGATATGCCAACTAATGTGCCCAGCTATCCAGAAAAAGAAGATTATATATACAAGTTACAAAGAATGTTTGCAAACATTATCGTTAATGTGCACACCTTATCAACATACATTGATTTTATACACATCCTTTAATTTAAATAGCTTTGATTTTCTGTCTGGAAGACAAAAGAGAACATTAATAGCCATCGCTTACTGAATTTACAGAGTTGTGCATTAGCTCCTCTAAAATGATCTTGTGTTTGTTATGCTTTAAATATTAATATTTAAAAGAATATTACAAATGCTGGTAACCTGAGTCATGTACACATTATAGAAATAAATTGCATATTTGATATTAATTCACTCTGTTACTTCCTATCATCCTCCATAAAATTGTACACTTCCTGCAAAGCTACCAATAGCAATCTCTGTGTGCCAGTTTATTACCTGTATAGATATCATTATTCCCCTGTGACAGCAAAGTCAAATTCAAGGCATTTTTCATAAACTAGGAAAAATTATCTTCCCAGTGACATATGACACAACCTTCAACTACTAAATGAATCCAAGAAAAATTCTCTTTTGGGAAAAGAACTTGCATATGATTTGTCAGCCTTAAAAATGTTTCTTGAGAAAGTTAATTTGGAGAGACTTTACAATTGAGCACTGTTTTCTTTTTATATTTAAACTGTACTCTGCTGTGATGCATTTCAGAACCAAAACTATGGGACAAAAATTTGCTTTGCTATATTTCATTTGTACGAAGACTGTTAGGCCCTCATGGTGAAATCTGAGACCTTATTGGAAATCTCACATAAAAACTGTATTTATAAATGTCATGTCATGATTTTCAGCACTGAGGTGTTCCAAGAGATTGATGCCATGATGAGGAGCCTGAGGAATGGAGCCTAAAACCGAGGTGAAGTGTCTGGGGATTGACAGGGGAATTAAAGTCAAATGAAGTGGTTGAAGCAAAAAGCATCAGCTTTGGGGAGGAGGGGAGGACAGAAGGATATTCATAAGAAGAACACATTCTTTCCAAACTCTTACACAGATTTAACCTTTTTGCTGTTGCTAAAGATGTGTCTGTAAAGCTGATTGGCTCCTGGGCTCCTTAGTGCTGGTTCATTTATGGGATGATAGCCCAGAGATGCTACTGCAGCCCACGGTTACTGAGAGGAAGCAGGTACACCGTGCCTGCCCACAGCCCAGGGAAGGGTTAATGGCTTAATTATCTCCCCTAGCTGAGATCAAGCTATGGATCTAAACCAGCTGCTGTAAGAGACAGCTGCCTGGGCATTATGGAGCAGCAAATGGTGAGGCTTCAGGCTGCCCTGGAGGCTTCAGAGATACAGGCTGACAGGAGTGGTAGAAAAAGCTATGTGGAGATAAAAATTGCCAAGCAGGGAGATAAGAAGTTGCAACAGAAGAAGGAGAGGTAGGAAAGGGTGATCTGCTGTTGCTTGCTCTAAAGCTGTCAGGAAAGAACACCTCTGGACAACCCACCTGAATGGACTAGAGTGTTCAAAGCTAAAGTAAGGGCTCATAACTGAGCTTGCAAGCCCTTGTACAGCAGCACAGGTGGTGCTGATTGGGTAGGGTGCCATGGAATAGGGATGCTCATCTTCGCTACAAGCTTGTACAGCAGGCTTCTGCTGCCTTGGTGAAATTCAGCTGTACAGTACAGCTCAGTGGTGTGCAGAGACCCTGAGGCTACTTTTGACGGCAGCTCTGTGTGACAACTTTGTCGTGCTTGCTCTTGCACAGGTGATCTTGCTGAAAAACATGTTGGAGCAGTCTGAACAGCACAGTGTTTAAAGCAGCTGAACCCCAGCTGGATCACAGCTCTTCCAGGTGATGCTGTGCTATATAGACCAACTTAAAATACTGCAAAAGCAAGGCTCTAGGGTTTGCTGAAACAGGGTGACACTACTAGTCTTCTCTGTCCTGCAGACTTGGAAAATTAGATTTTCCATCTGCATATTCATATAGTCTTAGAATTGGAATTTCCTGGGGTCTGGAGAACTTGCATTTCAAATAAAACCATGGGAAATTACTTATGTACATAACTTTTCAAAAACAAATTGAGCAGCTTTTTTAGGAAGGGAGCTATATGAAAATTGTCCCAGGAGTGGGGAGGGCAAGAAAACCACATCCCTTCAAAACTGGTGTCTGTTTTCTGTCACTGTCTGACTCAAAGCTGTCTATATGTGAGCACAGCTGCCAGTGAGCAGGTCAGACTGCACCCAGCTGGGCCTGAAGGGCATCATGCCTGGTGAGTTTGGTAGGAGTCTGACCTGGCAGGGACATAGCTTGTGGTGTATGCCTGATAAAGCAGAAGCTAAAAACCTGTCATAGAAAATCCAACTCAGTTCTATGAAGTACTTCCCAAAAATAACACAAGGACCTTCTGTATGAACAATGGTTGCAGTCCTGGGTATCCCATTACTTTTTTCTTTAGAGTATTTGTTTGGTGCCATTACACTCATTCTCACCATTTAAACATCATTGATACTTTTTCAGAATTTCAGAATGTCAGGATTTCAAGCATGTAACCCCTCTCCCCCCAACATATATTCATATCTCATTTTTAAGCATGCAGCCATTTCTTAGTACAGTAAGTGCAATGTTCCAACAGGCAGGTTGCCAGTCTGTGTCTTCTGGTGCTGGTAATTATGTAGAAGCACCTGGTAACTGATTATAGTCTGGTGTTTGTGAAGGTTTGAGAAGGAAAAGTGGGGAGAGAGTGATAAGAATAACTGATGCATGGTGGAGTCATGCAGAGATGGCTCTCTGTAGCTGTATCCCCTGCAACTGCTGAAATGTGAGCACAGGGTGAAAGCTCTCTCCCTTGCTGTGTGTTATTCTTCACTCAGCCTTATTGTTACTCCTTGCCCTCCCCCTGTCTTCTCAGTAGAGAAGCATTTGTCCATTGGTGTTTTGCAGTGGGTGGCTGTTCAGCTCACAGGGAATTTTGGAACATGTTCGGCTATCCCAGCCATTGCTATCTCAGTGTTTCCATGGGGTGTAGCATCCAGACACTATACAGTCATCAACAGCTCTTTTCCTCAAAGGCTTTTCCAGTGTTTGGAGGGGTGAAGATAGCAAAGGGACTATGGGAGAAGGCTGTGGCTGTACTCACAAGCAAGCTGCTGAGTTTTCTCCAGTCTGGGCTAGTGAGCCAACTGCTGGACCATCCTTTCTATTGCTTGACCTGAACTTACTGTGTTTGAACTTACTTAAGACTCAGAGAAACTGCTGGACACCTACCTACTTATTGGTAGGGGAGTTTACTGGGCTTTTCATGCTTGGAAAATTTCCTCGAACTTCAATGCCTGCTGTGGCATATGTTTCTGTGAAGCTCCCTAGCCTTGTTCCATCTAAGAAACAGCAAGGTCTGATCATGGGAAACGACATTTTCTTCAGTCTTATATTTTTAGTCACTTGGTCTGATCATAAACCTTAAGGTTGATACCAAAGTTTAGTAAAACCCAAGGGTACCATTTAAAATAACCCCTCTTCTTACCAGCAAGAATACCTGATATGTGACTGATTAAATTTAAGAGATTTTCAGGGATGACTTATTTTGCTTTATAAGCCTGCATTTAGTAAGAGAGAATGCAAAGGAGCTGGATAGATAAAAACCAGAATCTGTATGCTTAAAGTGCTTTTAACGTGTATGCAGAACAAAATGGGGGCTATAATGTACAAAAAAATTATTTTTCTTGTAGCTTCCAAAACTGTCAGCATTAAGACAAGCAACAAAAAGGATTAATGAAAATAACAAAAAGGGCCCTTTAAAAATTCGAAACATCAGAAACATTGTCTCTGCTCCTTTCAAGAAGACAAACTGACCATAATTCTACTGTCCACAGTCATCCAAGTAATGAATGAGCAGTGTTTGAGCTATTCTGTAAGGTGAGGGGGCAGCTGAGTCATTAGTGTTGTATTAAACAACGCTTATTGTGACCACACTCCAGCCAAGTTTTGATCTGAATGTCCTCTGCAGTATGCATGTCCCCTGACACTTTTAATTTTTATATATGCTTTTAATTTCTGTCCTTTATCACCAGAATGAAAAGCTCATGTGTGCAAATCCACCCTGAATTTAAGCAAGTATGCTATGATGCTGTATCTGATCATTCATCTTTTCCAAGAGTGGGATTAGTGGGAGTTTATAATTATCTAGCTTTACTTCTCTTGAAAAGGTGTTGCAAAATTAATGTCACTAACATACAAAACCATTTTTCTTGTGGCAAAAATCACACAAGCCAGAGCTTGCCACTTACATTTTCAGGGTAAGTTTGATGATTATCCTTTAAATGAACATTGATTTTTTTTTCTGTAGATCCCATTATTTTCAATCCAGAGAGATTGTTCTGTCTTCTTGCATACCTATTATAAATGAATAGCAAACATTTTCACGATACATTATTGCTTTTTTTCTTAAAAAAAAGAGATGCCTTAAACCCTTACCTAAACCTCTCCCCCTTCCGCATGATGTTCTGAAGGCTAGATCCAGATTATTCTTAGTGCAGGAGATATTTCGGTGCTTTTATAACTGGCTGACCCACAAGGTGGCACTAAAGAGAAAAGTGACAACTTGGCTAATAAAATGCGAAAACCAAAGGCAAAATACCATATGCTGAATCAATATTATTTTAATTAGGAGCATAGTTCCTTTATTGTCAGTTAAATTTTATTTTGTGAAACGCCTTAAAGCTATATAGCAGCAAGGATGGTTCACTGCCCCCATCCCACATCGAAAGTTAAGTTTTTAAAAGAACGAGCAGCTCCAGAATCTTAAGGAAGGTCATTGTGATCAAAATGTAGTTTAATTAATTTTCTTCTCTAAGGAATAAAGGATTCAAACGAACTAAAACCTGAAAACTTCTTTTCAGTCATTAGTCATGTTGGTAAGAGATATGCCACCAGGAATTATTTATTGCCTGCAATGTGAATGTATTTTCTACTGGAATGTTTCAATTGTTTAATTTTTGTGGCTTTGTTGCTAAGTGCTCTGGTCTTACTTCATAAGAAAATTATTTGAAACACTGAGTTCTGTGATCATGAATTTTATACCAAGAGGGGTTAAATCTTGCCACTTTGATGATGAATATGAATCCTCACCAAAAACATCTTAATAGTGAAACTCTTTTTGAGATCCAAGGGAGTAGTTAGATTAATACTTTTCTAACAAAAAAGTAGCAGCCATGACCGCTGTAGACTGTTCTATAGACTGCTGATGTGAAGCTTACAACATAATGAAAAAATTATATCTGAGTCATTTTTAGACTTTTAAACCAGACTAGTTATAATATTTTTAATTTTCCTGAGATGCATGCCTGTGGTATCAGTACTATTATGGGCGATAGGGGGCAGGAGTTTACTTGCAGAAACAAACTCAAAACAGTAATGTATTTAGAAGAAAATCTTTAAAACTGTTATGAAATATTTTTCTCTGAACTGAGCAGTGTTACAGAGTACCTGGTAGTGGGCTCTGGGGCCCATCAAATGATCAGATATTATATTGGTAATGTATTTTGATCCTTAATGATATTGCAACTTTACATCCACCCCGGAAATCAATAGTCACTGTGGGTAGCTTGAAAGACTTGGATCTAGAATTATTACTAAGTAGGATATTTTAATGTATTTTAAATGTTGGTTAAATTATCAATGCTGCTGCATTTAGAAGAGTTTTATCACTACAAATAGTTACTTGTTTTGTTTTTAGTTTGATTTTTTAAAAAATCAATAACTGGTTTTCTACATTCAAAGACCTTGTTTGATTTGCTCATATTATTCATTTTGTGAGGAAATTGAAGCATCTAATCCTCAGTATCCCAGTAAAATCAAACCCAGACGACTTTTGGCCAAAAAGAGCACTGAGCCAAACAATCTTGCTAACTCAGCTGAACTCCTCTTTCCTTTCATAATCTGTGCCCCCTGTTTATGACTCCCCTTCAGCACTTGCTCAATTTTAAAGGCGAATCCAAAGAAAGTTGTGTTCTGGCCCGTATCAAAGTGCGTTCTTGGAATGAACCATAAAATCACAGCAACCTAAAAACACTGAATTTCTTTCCTTTCAGTCCTTATTCAGAGAAAGTTTGGGATTGATGAGCATTTAAACCGAGGAATCTCACAGTGATTCTGTTTGTAGATGCTTGTGATTATTTTAAGAGATCATTCTTCTTGAAGTATTAGGATTGTTGTGGGCTGTACTTTCCCCAGCTGTTAAATTTTGGCCACATTTCTGAATAAAATTGCCTGGTTTATGCTTATGCTGGACATTTGGCAAATCAAAAATCTCTAAGGTACTGTGATTGTGAAGATCAGTGGAGGTGATCATTGAAGGCTGAGGTGAGTATCAGTGCACATATCCTTTCTTAGGGAGTCCAAAGCAGGATACAAAAGGTTATGGTAGAACTGACAAAATACATTGATATTCTCGTATGTCTATTGGACACAAATATGGGCCTGAGGCAGGTCATGGTAAAGCACAAGTATTCTTGCATAAAGTGGAACTCTCTAGATAAGCTGAATCAGGAGACCCACAAGGAAACATCCATATTTTTGCCTTCTAAAATGGAAATAGGATATTGAAAGAAAAAAAAGAGCACATTATGTTTATAATGTTTGTATTATGTTACAAAATACACAAAACTCTGTATTGAAATCCAGTTCCAGAAGTCTGAATATTTATTGTAGAGTTTGAAGGATGAAGAGATTATCCACAGATATTTTTAAAAATGAGGTTTAATCTAAATTTTAATGGAATTAAACCCTTGCCTTGCCCATTACAATGTTTCTTGTATTTTTAATGAAAAAGGTTCAGTAGATAAGACACAATCTAGACATGTAAGTGTTGGTTCTTAATACAATCTGGAGTTTCCACAAATAATTCTTCTTCTCCCCCTGAGACTAACTTCTTACTACTAATTGATTCCAATTAGCCAGTTTTAAGTGTAATTATTCAGTGAAAGAAACAAACACTATTATATCTATGCTCTACATTCCACTACTAAAAACATGGCATTATTGAACTTGTGGAGTTGAAATGGTTCATGCTTGGGAAAAAGATATCTTCAAGAAGCTGTGTTTAAAAACACTGAGAAAAAAACCCTTGTAAATAAGTTGGAATATACTTCAACTAAAACTTGCTAGTGGAGAATGAGGACACTTGTTTTCCTTCTTAAATTACTGCTATAATGAAGAAAAAGAAATTTAAGGAAGAAAAAGAAAAATCAGTTGCTGACTAGATGTGGATAAATATGAAAACAGAACATCTGGGGAAAAGAATATATCTCAGACACCCAAATTGAAAATTTAAAATATTTAGGTCTCATATAAAAGTAGACACTCTTATCCTAAAACTTGAGAAAAAAAACTTGAAAAATGAAAAAGTATTATGACTTTGTAGGGTAGTACTGAACAGTTTAAAAGGACTGGAATATAAGGGAAGTAAATTCCCCAACAAAGGGTGGCAATGGTGTGATTTCAAGGCACAAGGTGAATGGAAAGCAGCAGGTGGTCACTGGGGCCTGGTGGTGCACAGACAATGCTCTATTGATGCCTCCTCTGATGCAACTGGAGAGGTGACAGGAAAGCAAGAGGTGATGAAATGAGAAAAAGGAAGGAGGGGAAGAGAAAGATCAAGGTTAGGGAGCCTCTCTGCCCTGTGGCAAACTTCCATCTTTTCATTCCATGGGACTTTAACAGCACCAAGCCCCTTCCTCATGTATCTGTTCCTTGAAAAGGAAACACAAAACTTGTCCAAGATAAAGCCACACCTAGACATCTGGATATCTCTAGTTATAAACTAAACATAAATAGTGCTTACTGCCAATGAACCCAAGTTAAAAAGGTCATTTATACAGGTGACATGAGGGCGAAGGAACAGAAAACAATGGAAAGAATGTTCCTTTTCTTGGGATGTTTAAGCCAGCACAAATGTGTGTCAGCTTGTTTTACAATCTAGTGTCTTCACTTTTAATTAGAAAGTCTTTCCCTTAGCATTTTTCTTAGCAGCAATTTTTAAACTTAACAGAAGGTGTATTCCCCAGTGCCATATGTTAAACCTGACATGTTACTGAAAATGTCTTTTGGAAAAAACAAAACAAAAGAAAACCAACTAAAAACCCACTAAAATAGGACCACCGTCCCATTCCACTCTCTTTGGCCTACTTGTAAGCCTCAAGAGCACGCAGCTGTCCCATTAGGCAGTGTCAGTTCCTTGAGGAATTAGTCATAACTGGAAAGCCAACAGATGATAGACTGATAATTTCCTCTTTGTTTCAGTGGCAACCTGAGTGCCTGGAAACAGTTATCCCCCACTTGGTCTTGTAAGTAACAGCTAGATGGAAGCCGTGTCTGTAGGGAGTGAGTAGTTCATAATGCTCTGAGAGGTCACCTTGTTGATGTTTTTTGACCAATATATTACTAGGCTATGAAGTGTAGAACATTTTAGGACTTAAAGAGGAGAGATAAAGACCTATGGGTATCCTTGACTTTAAAATATGCAAGGAGAATCCAGGTACGACCAGAGAAATGCCTGACTGAGGCTGAAAGGGTCAGTGGAGCACTGACTGATGTGGGCCGATACAGTCTTTTTTCCCCTGTAATTTTTCCCAGTATAAATTCCAGTAGATTTTGGGCTTTGCATAGAAGCATAGAAGGGCATTTTCTGAGCCTTTTTTTTTTTTTTTTTTTTTTTTTTTTTTTTTTTTTTTTTTTTTTTGTGAGTAGTGCCAGTATGATAAAGTCTGTCTGGGAACCTCTACTATATATCCAGATGAATGAAGCATGGATCACTTGGATTAAAA
This sequence comes from Sterrhoptilus dennistouni, assembly GCA_013397095.1. Lineage (NCBI taxonomy): Eukaryota > Metazoa > Chordata > Aves > Passeriformes > Zosteropidae > Sterrhoptilus > Sterrhoptilus dennistouni. The sequence continues at coordinate 587,653 of VWZU01012519.1, forward strand.
AGCAGCAATAGTTAGGCAGACTCAGAAAAATGTAATGTGCCAATCCCTGGGTTGGATGAACTGTACCCAGCTGCATGATACACAATGAAGTCAGTCATTTATAGTGCTTTTCTTCCAAGACTGTACAGCACCAGTGTGAATACTGAGTGGTGCTGTGTGCAATCTTAATGTAACATAAACTACAGCTTTATGCAGATCCCTCATCAGCTCTTTGGGAGCCAACCTATAAGCTGGTATAGAATTGGAAAATGTGCTATCTGAAGTTTATCCATGTTTCTTCTGATACTTGTCTAGGGAGGGCCATCTCCATAGAAATTCAGTTAAGGTGAGACACATTCTTTTATTTTGTATGAGTACCTGAAACCCTAGGCTATAAGCTCATAAAATGAGATTGCATACAAGATGTTGATAGCCTAGGGGAAGTTTTGAACAACAAGGAATCATTATCAGGATCTGGCTGAAAAAATGATCCATGATCTGATGTATTTTCAAACAGTCTTTGCAGAAAGACCAAAGGAGTTGCAAGCATCAGAGGCAACACCTGTGAAATCCATGTCTATGTTTATAACTGTGGACAAATGAAAAAACAAGAATTTTCCCCAGATCTATACACAAGTTTTTTTAGGAGCCCCATGCCTTTGCATTTTCTTCAGCAAAATGACTATATATAACAGACTGTATATGAAACTACTTGCAGAGAGTAGCATTTGAGAACAAATTACTAAGTTAATACCTTCTTTGACCTGTATCTGGTCAAGCTATATTTTAGAAACCTGTCATTACTAATATGAAGAAGAGGTTAATCTGGTAATGTGAAGTTTCAGAATGATGGATGAGTCAAGGCACATGAGCTATTTAACACAATGCCTAGCTGCACCTCCTTATTGTAAGTCTCCAGACTGACATGCCCAGAGAGGAGGGGTTGCAAACCTCCCAAGACTTTGTTTCTGCAATGATGAAATTTGGAGGTGAATCTAGACAGCCTTAATTCCCATCAGTCATGCCTTGTGCCAGTTCTTGGAGTGCTATTCCAACTTGGCTTAAAAGGAATCAGCCTCATGGCTCCTTACTAGCATGCATCTTAAACCTTTTACATACACTCTCTCATATTGACCCTTCAATTTATAGACAAATATTGTTGAAGCAAAATTGTGTGACTGACTCCCTCAGCAGGGATTGGAAGATGTCAGCCTAGAGAGTTATGCATTTGTTATCTGTACAACAAGAATGACGCTCCTGTGCTGTCACACACAGTTGTACCTCCCTCTTTACAAGTGGCAGAGCTGGTTAGCCCAGCTGCCTGCTATTCACTACTTTTCTGAGAAGGCTTCACAAAAACCTTAACCTGTGAAACTTGTAACTATCCAACTGTATTTAATTAAAATTTGTTAGAAATGTTTATAAATGGGACATACTGTACCACTTTATTCCAGGCTACTTCTACTCTTGAATCACATCTTTGCCGGAATGTCTCCCTGCACTGCTGACAGAAACTAACATAACTGAAAGGGCAGTTCAGAGAGAGGGAAACACTGCCTATTTTACTAATGCCTGATACTGACAGCCTGCACACAAAATCTTAAAAGCACTCAGGCACTTCCTTTTGTGCCCACTTTTAAAGGGTTTAATGAAACATATAGAAACTGACATTTTAAACCTGTAGCTTTGGATGTTATTTTGCCATATCAGTTTCTTTTTTTTTTTCTCCAAATCACATAGCAATAGTTTTCTACCTTTCTGCATCAAATTTCAGTCAAGAAATAATGAAAGCTGTTTTCAGATAAAAAAAAGTTTCTGTTATTTGACCTGTTCTAACAGGTGGGCAGCCAAATATCACCACAGGAAATATGTGGTAATGCTAGTTACTGAGCAAAATTTTAGTCCTCCTAGGACATACAAACACAATTAGCAAGTGTATCAACATACTCCTAATTAAAAATTAAGGTTAAAAACCTTTTTTAGAGTGTGCTGCAAGATAAAAATAAAGGCTCATTTCTTTCTGGAGGCAAAGAATACAATCCTTCTATAGGAATATATAAGGAAGCTAATAAACTCCTTATACTGAAACTGGTAATCCTTAAACTGGTTTGAGTGTCAATAAATGTTCATTTGTATTCTGCAACAGAGTGCAAAATGATGTAACACTTCTTGAAGATGTCAAAGATTCAGGACAAAGAAAGATTAGGCATTTCCTCCTGAAGTAAAATGGCTAATATATCACATTTCATGAAACTCTTCAGATTTGCTTTGCTTATGCAAGAAGTGTAGGACTTGATTTTTATTTTCTGTTCTTTTTCTTCACTATGGAAAGCAAGGCCTTTATCCTGCAAATTGTTATGTATGCATTTAACTTGATGTACAGCATATATTCCCATAGATTCCACAGGACTGAATGCCAAAGATAGACACATCTGTGACTGCTTACAAGATTGGAGCTAAAGAGCTTCAAAAAAGAAAATGAACAGAGATAGTTTTTGAAGTATGCAAGCAAAATAAGGGGAACAGAGACGCTTTCAGACATTGATCTAGATCCTCACTGTATATATTAATTCTGTGTGTTTGCAGATCCTATGTACAAAAGTTCGGGCACAGATAGAAAAAGTAGGCTGGTTCGGTTTTCCAGACAGGGGTTCACTCCTAGGGGTACTGAAGCCAAGTGTTTTTGTATTATGGCAGGCAGCATTTAACACATCTTTACATCCCTCCGGCTGAGGAGTGGGGGCTCAGCACCGGCAGGAAGGAGAGAGAGAGAGGGAATCCTGGGGCCGCGGAGTATCGGCAGGGGGATTGCTAAAAGTACCAGCCAACGCTTACCGCGCGATTTTTTTTTTCTGGGCATATTAATCCTATCTATTTAAGTAGGAGTATTTATCCTTTTCTGAGCTCCATCGTCACGTTAGTATGACAGCACTATTGTCGTTCAAGCACGTAGTCGGCGGTTCTTTATTAAGTCTCTATAAATATGACACAGTGAGGGCATTCAGTATTTACGCGGGGAGCTCACGCATCGGTGTGCAATCCCGGGCAGTCCTGCTGCTCGGAGCCTTCGCCGCCTCCCC
>VWZU01012524.1:1251-97353 GCA_013397095.1 Sterrhoptilus dennistouni
CAGCTGTGCACATCTCAGCAAGCCTTACAGCAGACCAGGCACTCCCCTCTCCAAGGCATGAGCAGAGAAATTTGCAAGTCAAACAAGATGAAGGTTTCAATGTCCCAGCAGAGCAGCGAAAGGCTTCTCTGTGTGCTCAATTTTTGTATCCCCTAATTTCATTAAAATTCCCTTAGAGAAAGAAAAAACTGGCTCTGGGCTTGTTAAAGCCTTAATCATTTCTAAATACCCGTGTCAATTGAAGAGCAATTGGATTCAGCACAGCTTGAAACCTATTTCAGCAGGACAAAAATCTTTGTCATCTTTTGAATACAAAAAAAAAGATTTTTTAAAATGTATTATTTTAAAATACAAATAAAAGATATTAAATAAAATCTTTTACACATAACTTTTAATTACTGGCTTCTCAAGTGTGTGCAGTTCTCACATAAAAGCCCACTGCCTACATTGTAGCCAGGGACATTGCTTAGCACCAGTAACTTCCAGGCTTTTTCTTTTTCTTACCATTCTGTGGTTCAGTTGGTTTGTTAAATGAATTAAAGCAGTCTTGAACAGCACCCAGTGAGATGTGGTAGCACAGCTGAAGGAGGCTAATTCTTCACTGTGAATACAAGCCACAGGCAGCAGGTGCTGTCTGTACCAAAGGAAGGCAGGACACATCTCACCAGCATTGCTGGACTTTTCAATTCAATGTAGAGAGCGGCCAGTAAATGTGTTCAGGGAGTTGGGAGGAAGTCTCAAACCTCTGCGCACAATAGCTGTATGTTGTGGTGCCATCCAATGCTTAGGATACATGTAAAAGGAAGAGGGGAAGAGTTTCAAAAGGCATTTTTAGCCAGTCTCAGCTCTCCAAAGAACATCCTGTGTTCTAGGATCCATCTACAACCCAGTCTTAGATACAACCCTCAGCACCTCATCTTCCTCTCTCCTCCAACCCAGCTTTCAGAGGAGGATTACCAGAAGTGAGGATGCATCCAGAAAAGTTTCTGAGATACTTGAATATTGCAGGGGTGGAGGACAATTTCAACACCCTCTCTTCTGCGCATCTCAGAATCAGCTCCCACCTTCCCTGGTTGGGCACTTGCTTAACTCATCCTGTTCCCAGGCAGGGAGGGCTGGATGTACAGTGCTTCTCCTCCCTGGATCCCTCCTGTTAACCTTTAACGTTCTGACCACGAGCTTCCCTCAGGCTCAGAGCTGTGCAGAGAGGAAGGATGAGTGTCTGTACTCATGACACCCTGGCTGTGCCCCGGCACAAACCTCTCTTGCAGCTGGCGTAGGGCACTGCGTCACACTAATGCAAGCCCTCCACAAGTTTATTTTGGCATTACTGCTGTCCCATTTTCTCTCTGTAGCAAGTATGTGATATAAATGCTATTATTTCCCTCTCCACTTCACACACACACACCCCCTTCTCCTCAATGAGGCTGTCTAATCTTTCTCTGAGTTACTGCCTCATTATTCCCTCCTCCTGAGAGTTTTTTCCATTACTTAGCTTTCACCACATGTGCGGGTTTTTTGAGCTCACTACCTGATGTTTAATCACTGTAATGTTCCCTCCCTCAGTAACCAAGATATTGACTAACAGCAGACCTCAGACCTGTCTCTTTTGAAAAACACAGGATGTTTCCTCCTTATTCCATACTTTCACATTTTGTTACTATAGGTTTTGCACTGTATTAGGTAGGAGAATGCAAACTACTCTCCCCCTCAAAATACAGAAACCATACAACATCCAATTCTGCATTCTCATGATTCAAATGAAAAATCAGAAAGCACATTTGCGTCTCTTTTTTCTTTTGATTCAAGTTTCACTGATTTCAGCAAACTTAAAAGCTGAAAACTATCCAACCAGTTCTGTGTCTAAGAATTATAAAAAAAACAAAGGATGGCCTCCTATTTTGCTTTAACTAAGAGATGAGAGCAAGGGATCAAGGTGGAGGTTTTAGCACCTTAAAAGAACAGGAAAAAGTTGAATAACACACAATAGTGCAGCTTTCCTGTTATTTTATTGATATTAGTAAAGAAAAAATTAAATTTCATCATTCTGATGTGTTACAATTGCTTTCTCTGGTGGGTGGACAGCTCCTACAGCTTATTTAAAGGCTAAATAATACTTCCCGATTGCATGATTAACTTCTACACTTTATGTTCTCTTACAGTATTGCTTTCTTCCTCTGGGTACATAAAATGGTCCATTAAGTCCATGACTTTTTTTCAGAAATAACTGTTATTCTATCTACTGGTTTAAGATACATTCAAATAAAAAGATACTCAAGTTTACTTGCAATAAGTGCACACATACAACAGCAAACAGAGCTGATGGCGTTTTACTAAAACATTGTAAGTTCATAGAATAAACAGAATTCTTCAAACATGTGCTGTAATTGACCAATTTTTTTTCTCAAAACATATTCTTAGTGTCTATGGCACTACTGCAATAACTACTTCATTCAGAAAAAAACAAACCACCCACCTCTCATCACAAAGACTAAAAGACAGTTTCATTTATACAAGAAATTATCAGTGCTAATAATTCAGTAACAGTCTGGTACAAACGGCAATTCACAGCAATTACGTGTAGTGTGACAACGGTAACAAACGGGGAGCTTCATTTCAGATGCCACAAGACGTGCAAGGAAAAGAAAGTGGATGCTAAACCCTCTCTGCTTTGCTCCTCTCCATCCCCTCTTTCAAAAAAAATAATTATGTCACAGCTCCGCTCTAGAAACAAGCTCCCAGGTATTTCAGCTCTTTCTACAAGCACCCAGCAGAAGGTTGGGAGACAAAGAGAAAAAATTGCCATATAATTAGGATTGCCTGGCAATTAAAGCTTGTGTGAGGCCTTATGTTTCCTTTCTGAAAAAGCAGGGGGTTATATGTTTGCATGGCAGGTATTTTCCTCATTTTCAAAACACTGCAAAATTAAAGCATCTCCCCTATTTTTACCTATGCTAGGGTCCAACTTTGGATGAAAAAAGTTTCTTTGAAAAACTAAAACAGAAAATGGGTGGAGAATTGTGGAAGGGGTTTCAGCTGGTCTGCAAGCCCGAAGTGTAAGTCAGCTGAGGAAGAAACTGATAACAGCCGTGTTTACCCCTGAAAGGAATTTCACCAAGGTCGTTGGCCTGGAAACGGAGGAGAAAAGGAGAGGGAGATAAACAACCTGCAGCTGGAAGAAGGGAACTTGGAAAAGTTTTGTGAACGTTGGTTGAAAATAGCGGCGGAGACTTTTTGCGCCAATGAACGTTGTGTTTACTTTTTGCGGCCAATGAGCGGAGTGTAAACTTTGTTAGAGGTATAAAAGACAGCGCGCTGTGACTAAACAGAATCTTTCAGACGAGTCTGTAGTGTCACTTTGTGAGCGGTGACTGCCCCAACAGCGACATCTGGTGGCGCCGGGCGTGACCTGCGGGCTGCAGGAGCGAGTACAGCCCGGGGAAGGAACGCACCTGAGCAGGGAGAGCACCGGGGGAAGATGCGAATGGTCCAGACCTGATTGATTGGTTTTGACACCTGGGGTACAGGTGAGCCGCCGGGGACATAATGGGAAATAATTGATCGAGTGAAGAAGAGATGGTTTTATCTACATGGAAAGTTTTGTTGAAAAGAAAAGGTGTTATAACTTCTGACTATGCTATTCATAGCATGTTATTGTGGGCAAAGTCACAAGATTTTGAGATTAATGCAAGTACTGGCCTTAGCGTTAGGGCATGGAAGGAAGTTGGGGAGAGACTGGGGGATGCGGTATGTGAAGGGGACAAAGCGGCCGCAGATCTGGCTATTACCTGGAGATTGCTTTATGAGATGTTAAAAGAATGGAAAGCAGAACAGGATAATGGAAATGGAAAGCAGAATGGAAAGAATGGAAAGCAGAGAGAGCAAGAAATTGAACTTAGTGGGGAACAACAGAAAAATGAGGTTCAGCCTGAAAATGTATTTTTCCCTGAAGTGGAGCCTGTTGGGTCTATTTCTGCTGAGTTGTCTCCAGGGCCTACTGTTGCAGGAAACAAACGACAAACTGATAATGCCTCTTGGCATCTGTCCCTGAAAGAGTCTGTTCAGCCTCTGCATCCCTCCTCTGCTCAGCAGTTAGCTGGATTAAGTGCCAGGTCCAAATACGTTACACCTGCACAGCAGTTAGCTGAAATGACTTTACAGGAGAAACAAACTGAAGAGCAAGCTGAGTCGTCTGCCCTCCCACTTCCCCCAAACTGCACAAACAAATGAAATCTTTAACGTTGTATCCTCCACTGCCTAGCAGTGATAGTGAAGATTATGAAATGCCAGTGACCAAAAAATCTCAACTGGTGCATGGATCTGTTTGTAGCAAACCCCATAATAGACCTAAGCCTGCTGCTCCTTGGACTTTACCTCCTTGCCAAGTGACTGTGACCCCCTCGACAATTTTGGGAGTGTGCTAAAAAGAAAGCAGCTGAAGTGGGGAATTGGGATTTATTAGAAAAAATAGGTCCACCAAAAATGTTTGGTATGCAGAGTGTTGATATGAATGTTGCTTGTAATGAGCCTGTTGAAGTCCGGGGCACAAGGAAAGCCCTTCAAATTGCCCTGGGGGGTCTGAGACCCTTGCTGGAACCCCAGGAAAGCATTGTCTTTGACCTTAGTCCGTGGGAAAAACTTATGGATGGAATGAAAACAACAACAATTTAAATTAGATAGTAGTTTAGTTTGTCACAGGGTGAAAATTTGTAGGTTTGGGTTTTTAGAATGGAAGTAGATAGGAGCAAGATGGAGAATTTTGGGCAGTGCCTTAAGTTCTTCTTCTCCTTCGACTCCATCTTCTGTTGTGACGGTGGCACAAAGACATTGATAGTATGTATTTGATGTAGAAATTGTGTGTCTAGAATTGATAGTGATTATTGGTACAAAACTGTAAACATAGTACGTTTTTTACGGTTAATTGGATTAGAAACTTTTAAAAGACCTTGAGCACTAACCCTCGGGTTTTTGACAGTGGTGTTTTCCAGAGCATTAAGCTCATGCTTTCCAGAGTGTTAGGTGGCACACAGACCTTGAGATAAGGAATTGAATAAAAATCTTTAAAGACTGAAGCAGCAAGTTCCATTCATCTTTTAAACCCTGGTACAGGACTTTGTAAGGAAAAGACCCTTAATTAGGAGGTTCTTGGAGACCGAATCCAAGATGAGCCTATGGCTTTCCCTGTTTTTAAAGCGGTTCCTAATTCAGGACAAAACGATGGCCATCACATTTTTGCATGGAAGGTCGTGCAAGACCTCCAGGCAGAAGTAGCTAAATATGGCATTAATTGTCCAGAAGTAATGCAATTAATTCATGTCATTAATGCTACTGTGCTTGCTTCTTATGGTATTGTACATCTTGCTAGGATTTTGTTTCAGCCAGCACAATATGGTGTATTTCAAAACACCTGGAGATAATTAGCCAAAAAACAGCTTTGAAAAGCGTGCAATTACCTCAGCAGGACTCTTGTCACGCTGTAGGGGTTGATACCTTATTGGGCAATAGACCTTTTTCTAACCCGGATTTACAAGCAAGGTGGGACCCTCTGGTTTTGGCACAGGCTCAGCAATTAGGCATGAGTGCTTTAATTAAAACAATGGAAATGGCAGCTCCCAAACAGAGATATGTTACTATACAACAAGGGACAAAGGAACCTTTTTTTGCAATTTGTGGAAAAGGTTGCTGCAGCTATTGAGAAACAAGTACATGATGAATATTTGAGACAAATTCTATGCAAAAAGTTGGTTAGGGACAATGCAAATGTGGACTGCCAAAAAAAAATCATTGAGTCTTTGCCAGGAGATCCCCCCTTAGCTGATATTGTAACTGCTTGCTCAAAAGCTGGCACAGTCCAGCATAAAATGGCTGCTTTGGCAGCAGTCCTAAGGCCTCCACAAATATGTTTCACTTGTGGAGAACAAGGGCATTTAAAGGCGCAATGCCCACAAAATAATAGATGAAAAGTAAAACTTAAGATAAATCCAGGGAACAAAATGAATTGCAATTGCTGTGGTAAATTTGGACATTATGCTAGACAATGCAGATCAAAATGTCATGCAAATGGACAGCAGTTGCAGGGAAATGGGAAGAAGAACGTGAAGGGGCACATGGGGACACAAATACCCCAACAACCACAAGCCCTACCAGCACTGCAAAGCTATCCATTTGTGAACAGTACTCTTGGGCCACAAGTGGCTCCACAGGGATTGATACACCCATCGCTGACACAGTTATTTTGACAAGACAAATATGTAAAGTGCCTCTCAATGCCTGTGGTCCTATAGGACTGGGTTTGAGTGCCTTTTTAGTGGGGAGATCTAGTAGTACTATTCAAGGTATTAATGTACATTTAGGCATTACTGATTCTGATTATTTGGGACAAATTCATGCTAGGGTATCAGTGAACCCCCTGTAATTATTCAAAAAGGAACTTGTATTGCTCAACTTGTCCCCTTCGTCAGTTGTGTTCTGAATGCAGTGAACCAGAGTCGTGATGCAGGAGGTTTTGGATCTGCAGGAGCACCTCAAGTGTTTTGGACTCAAAAAGTGACAGATCAACACCCAGGAAAACAATGCGTTGTCACAGCCAAGGGACATCATCCCGAGATCATAACAATAACAGGTTTGATTGACCCAGGAGCAAATGTAACTGTAACTTCACAACTTCTTTGGCCTCAGTCATGGCCCCTCACTCAAACAGGTTTTGGAATCACTGGGTTGGGTTGTTCAACTGTTGGTGGTCTTCTGCTATTGTGGTTAATGTAAAACATCCTGAAGGCTAACAATATAACATCAGGCCTGATGTTACCAATGCCCCACATAATTTATGGGGATGAGATTGCTTATCCCAATGGGGTGTCAAAATCACTACAGATTTTTAACAGGGGCCACTGTGATCCAGGGACTTAAAATTCCAGTTGTAACCTTGGCATGGACCTGCCTGGATTGACCAGTAGCCCCTCCCAACTGAAAATCTTACTGCCCTGCAAGAATTAGTAGCATAACAGCTGCAAGCTGGACATATCAAAGAATCATTCAGCCCATGGAATACCCCTGCTTTTGTGATATAAAATAAATCAGGAAAATGGAGACTCTTGCATGATTTACAGCTCATAAATGGCCACAATGGCAATAATGGCCACAATGGAAGATTTACAACCAGGCCTTCCAACACCCACAATGATCCCACAGGGATGGAAAACAATTATAATTGATTTAAAAGATGGCTTTTTTTTACTATTCCATTGGCTGAACAAGATAAGGAATTTTATTTTTTTTACTGTGCCATCTTTAAATCATGCTAAACCTAATAAAAGATATCAATGGAAGGTTCTTCCTCAAAGAAACAAGAAATTCTCCAACTATTTGTCAATGGTTTGTGACACAGGCCTTATCAAAGGTGCAAGTGCAATTTAGTAACTGCTATTGCTATCATTATATGGATGATATCTTGTTGGTGTCCAAAAATAAACAACAATTATCAGCTCTTGAACAATGTGCTGTAACAAATTTGAAAACTTTTGGTTTAGTTATTGCCCCAGAAAAAGTACAAAAACAGATGCCTTGGAAATATTCGGGGTTGATAATAACCAATACTCAGATTGTGCCTCAACCTGTAAAATTAGACATTGAAGTTAAAATGGTTACTGATTCAGAGAATCACTAGGTTGGAAGAGACCTTCAAGATCATCAAATCCAGCCCATGCCCTAACACCTCAACTAAACTATGGCACTGAGTGCCACATCCAGTCTTTTTTTAAACACATCCAGGGGTGGTGACTCCACCATGTTCCTGGACAGGCCACTCCAGGACTTTATCACTCTTTCCATAAAAAAACTTTTTCCTCATATCTAACCTATGTTTCCCTTGACATGGCTTGAGACAGTTGCTGCCTGGAGAAAGAGACCACCTGGTTACGGCCACTTTTCAGGGAGATGTAGAGAGTGATAAGGTCACCTCTGAGTCTCCTTTTCTCCAGGCTAAACAAGCCCAGCTCCCTCAGCTGTTCTTCACAGGGTTTGTGTACCAGGCTCCTCACCAGCCTCGTTGCCTCCTCTGGACACGCTCAAGTGTCTCAACATCCTTCCTAAACTGAGGGGCCAGAACTGGGCACAGCACTCAAGGTGTGGCCTCACCAGTGCCCAGGACAGGGGAAGAATGACCTCCCTGCTCCTGCTGGCCACACCATTCCTGATACAGGCCAGGATGCCACTGGCTTTGGCCACCTGGGCACACTGCTGGCTCCTGTTCAGTTGCAGTAACCAGAACCCCCAGGTCCCTTTCCTCCTGGGCACTGTCCAGCCACACCATCCCCAGCCTATAGTGCTGCAGGGGGTTATTGTGGCCAAAGTGCAGGACTCAGCACTTGGACTTTGCCCATCCATCCAAGTGGTCCAAGTCTCTCTGCAGAGCCCTTCTCCCTTCCAATAGATGGACACATGCTCCCAGCTTAGTGTTGTCTGCAAATTTATGAATGAAAGACTCAATACCCTCATCCATGTCATCAATAAAGATATTGAACAGAGCTTGGCCCAGCACAGACCCCTGAGGGACACCACTGGTGACTGGCTGCCAGCTGGATGGAGCACCATTCCGATGTATAAAAATTGGTTGGTGTAATAGATTAGGTCATACTTAGGGATAATTAATCATCAAATGCAACCTTTGAGTTATTGTCAGGGATTACTTCCTCTACTGATGAGAGACACTTGACTGCTCTAGCAAAAAAAGGCCATAGAAGAAGTTAAATTAATTTTTACTTGAAAATTTGTTAACAGGATAGATACTTCTGTTGGTGTGCAGTCAGAATTGTTGCATTTTTTCCCCACATTATAATTTGTATATTTTCATGGATTTATTGTGCACTTAGACCTTTCCTAAGAAAATGGGAATATATTCAGTGGCTTGCATAACTCAAAGCCAATCATGAGAGAATTTAGAAAATGGCCTTCTATGGGATATCTCAGGTTGGAAGTGATCTCAGATAAGCATCTGCTCTAACAGCCTGCTCAGAGTTTATAGTGAATTCAGCATTTAGACCAGGTTTCTCAGGGCTTTGTTGAGTCAGATGTTAAAAGCCTCCATGGCAAAAACTCCACAACTTCCTGGGCAGCCTGTCCCAGTGCTTTGCTGCCCTCACAGGGATCCTTGGGCAATTCGTTCCTATTGGAACTTCTCCTCTTTTAGTCTGGGACTGTTGTTTCTCATTCATCTACCATACCCATACCTAAGAGGAAGTTGCATTCTTGCTAACTTCCCTGTGGATATGGACAGACTGCTGCAAGGTGTTCCCAAAGCTTGTCTGTTCCCAAGATCTTGTCTGTAGGTTGAACAAGCTCTCTCTTGCAGCTTCTGCTCACAGGGCAGGTGTGCCAGACCTGACCATCCTGTTGGCCTTCACTCAACTCACTCCAGTTTACCAATGTCTTCCACTGGGAACAAAAACTGTGAGTATCCAAAATATGATCTAATGAATATCAGATAAAGGTGAGTAATCATTTTCCTTTGTCAATTTGCTGCCATTTTGTTAACATAGCTCAGTAAAGTCAGGACACTGCTGACACATGCTTAGACACAAACATACATTGATGTAGTACCAGACTGTTCTGCTGCACCTCAAGGATCTGCAGACAAACACTGGTTTTAAGCCAAAAATAGCATTTTTGTCAGACAATCTTGGATTTTTTATGACAAAGTATGTTAAACCTACCTCACTGTCTGACATCAACTCCAATAAATCAGATGGTCTCACATTGAGCAAATCTATTGTGTAGCACAGGTGCCAAGTTTATGTGTACTATGCAAATATAAAATTACTTTGATGCTTCCCCTTTTTCTTTGGCAAAAGGGTAAGACATACCTAAGAAAACCTTCCCTAAATAAGAACATACTTTTCCACAGACTTGTCCCTTATTGATGGAAACTGTATAGGAATCTGTTTAAAAGAAGAAACCAGATGATACTGGATGAGATCTAATTATTTTAACCTGGCCCCTGATAAGGCACAGGTGCACTAATTACCAAAGCAGAGAAAGAGCCTTGCCCTTAATGGCTTGCAGCTGTGAGTAATAAAAAGAAGTGGAAGGTAAGAACCTTGCACCTCTCCTCTTTCTCTTGTGCAGTACGACAAGCAGTTTGGAAATGAAAGGTAATTAATATTTTATAATTTTTTTTTGTTGCAGGATTATGATGGAATGAAATTTGTCACTCTGGTAGATGCAAGACCTCCAGTAAATGCATTTGTGGTGTCAGCTCAGCTTTGAGTATGGAAGATTAGTATTTTTCCTGGAAACAGCTCCCAGGTCTCTGGTGTTGGCACTGGCTTTAGAACATCAGCTAATTGTTCTTATAGCACATACTGGTCTAAGGTGAAGTGTGGGCACTGCAACAGTTATTTTTGCATGATTCATTACATCAAATAGTTGGGTGTAAGGTGAGTCACTTTCTGATACAAGTGTCTCAAGTATTTCTTCCTATCCTTTCATGCTGTGGTAAACAGTCGAAATGAGTATATTTGTTCCTGCCACAGAATATACACACACATTCCAGTTGTTACATGTAGTGCCTGAAGATTGACACCCTCAGATCCCCTTTGGAATCAAAGGAACTGCTTAAATACATGTTGGTATGCAATGGAGGCTCATGTTCCATGCATGAGAGATTCTCAGACCTCAAGCTGCAAACCCACAGCCAAAGATATCCTTGGCTACCTGAGCTAATACCTCAGCTTCTCCAGTTTGTAAGTCTTAATGTCTATTTCTCCTTCAAGAAGAGTGAAGTAGGTTGCACTGCAGGTGATCAGGTTGCTTCCCAAATAGATAATATGGATAAAATGTGATTAAGTATTTCAAAAGTAGGACAGGAGAAAACAAATCGCTTGAACAAGAAATTACAGGGCAAGTATACAATTAGGATTGTCACATAACTTAGCTACCTCAGTGCAGTGTTAAAGCTGTGTTAAAACTGTTGTTTAATTCTTTCTTCCATGACATGGTTCAGTTTAAGTGAATGAACCCCCAGTGGAGGAAATTTAAGCTCACCCTGCAGCAAGAAAATGACAAAGTGAAATCAGCAGCCAAGCTACAAACATTTGTCAGGTATTGAAATAAAACACATTATTTTTTAGAGTTGGGGTTTTTTTTCAGGATAAGGTGATGGTGTTAGTGCAAGCAGTAATTTCTGTTTAATATTCACTGCAGGAGCTGAACAGGACTGTTCAACATATTTCATAACAACCATGGTAACCATATGAGCAGGCTGATGTGCTGCTTTTGAAGGCATTATTTTTGTTCCATGAAATTATCTAACTACCTTCTACATATGTTTTAACAAATGATAAAAGTCTCCAAATTTCTAGCATGCACATGAATCATTATTTTATGATCCTGTGCTCTAAAGAGAACTTCTCCTTTCCTGGAAAAGAAACAGTCCAAAAATCCTGTTGTCTCTGATGTTAATGGGAACTTTATTAGGCTGTAACCCACAGCATTTCACTAGTCAGCTCAGTGGCAGAAATGTTCTTTTCTGAGCTCTTGCCTGTCATCAACACAAGACAAACTCTTTCTTAAAGATAAGAGCTTATTCACTTGGGAAGAAGAAAGGAATGCTTGTACTTCACTTTTAAACAAAAGACCATTTTGAATTTTTGTTGGCTTTTGGAAAGTGTTTTGAGCACACAGAATGCTTTGGGACCATTTATGAGCCAGTTTCTTTTTTCTGGCCATTCACACACACATTTATCTCTGCAAACTCTCTCTCTTTTCCATCTCTCCTGCCTTATCTTTCTAATGAATATTATTATTTTTGATTCGTTTCCCCTCATCAGTTCCTCTCTGCTTCATCTACAGATGACCTGTTTGACATATGAAGGAATTACTTTTTCAGATTGTGCTTCTTTTTTGTTTTTACAGCAAATTCCTCTGTGCCAGAAAAAGTGCTTTCACTCACAGTTACAGATTGTGAGTTTAATGAGAGAAAAAAAGTTTCCAATATTTAATAACGTTTTTTACAGTTTCTTTTTCTAGAAACTGATGATAAGCCCTCTACTTGTAACTAAAACTCTTTCCTGAAAAACTTCTATTTGCAATCCTTACATACATCAATAATTGCCCCATTTTTAACTATATTTTTGTGTATAAAGTACTATATATGCTTTATTTTCTTTTATCTGTATTTGTGTTTAACTGTCCATGGTTTCCACCCAAACAAATTTCTTCATGGGTAGAAATATATCTACTAATGTTAGCCTTAGGAATATGTATGCATGCTTGTAGGACCAAATAAATATCTGGTAGTTTTATGAAGCTTTAAAAGGGAGACATTACATTTTGCCATTCATGTGTCAGAATCTATTGAAATGAAAATGTTGAAGTGAAAAACGAGAAGTAAAAATTAGGAAAAGAAAAACACCAAATCCTTACCACCCTCGATCAGAGATTTTAAGTGTGACCCTTTGAGTGGGATATAAAGCACACAAGCTGGTGTTGAGTTATATATATATAAAACAAGGAAAAGGTATCCTGGAAAGGATGAAAGTCAGAAATTCACTTATGCAGAAGCTGGATGCTGGAGGTGGGATGCCAATGAGTAAGAAGAGCACGCACAGACAAAAAGTCTTCAGATGTGTGAAATATCTTGTCAGCGTTTGTTTGGTTAGGATCTCAGATGAAACACTGTGCTGTTCTTGTTCTTGGAGTTCAGTCTAGCAATCCCAGAACACTGAGCTATAAAGAGAGGGAAAAATAAATTGATGAAAATTTAAAAAATATTGCCTGACCCATAACAGCGGTATTTGAGCAAAAACTTCTTGTAGAGGCTTTAAAGAAAGAACAGGAAATATATATTTCCAGGTTTTTTGTCTCGGAGCATTTCCAGGAAATAACACACTGCAAGGGAAACTCCTAGTGTTATGCAGCCATCTTTTTGTTAGAGGAAGCATTTTCATCATTTGTGTCACAGTGGACTGCAATTTTCAGAAAACAGGGCTGTATGAAATAGGTCAAATTCACATGCATTACAGACATTAAAGAACTCTCAAGTTAATGTAAACAGGTGGCATTTCACAATAATTTTTTACCCATGTAGATTAATTTGGTTAAAGAAATTAACTAAACAGTCACTGAGAGAATAATCTTTCTTCACATATGTGTTAGAGAAAGATGCTTTGTGTGTGATAGTAGAAACCACATTTTATTCTCTTTTATTTAAAGGTTACGTTCCACTGCATTTTATTTGTAATAAATGATTCTGCAATTTTAAAATCATACACACTCTCATAGTGATGTATTTCCTATAACCTTTTACTGGCATATATTGATAGCAATATGAATGAGAGAACACTATTTATATAGCCACTACATAGATAAAAGAATACAAATAAAAGTGGCAACAAAATCATCAACTTCAAAAATCTAATCTTAGCTTTAGATAATGAAGCTTTTCTACAGCTTAAGAAAATCTTGATAATAATTTTTAACTAAGAATTCTTAGCCTGATGAATAAAATTCCTAGAATAAACTTATTTCACTTTGAAGATACTGTAAATATAAAGTGTTGTCAGCTTGAGATGCTTTATGTTAAAGCTAATTATTTCAGTTGCAAAGTCATGTGCTGGGTAGAGCGACTTAAAAAGGAAGTGAGGCTGCTCTTCTACACTGTATTGAACTCTGCTCTGTACAGAAATGGGGAAGGAAATGCTTGGTTTTTTCTGTCTGTTATGGAAACATAAAACTGTCCTCATTATAGTGGAAAATCCCAGCTGTTAGGTAAAGAGCGTAGAGCAGTGTAGGCAGCTGTGGGCTGCAACCTTTGCCATTGGCTTGGGAGCTGGATTTGATTTTTGAGGTGCGTTTTTTCTGGTAGTTAATTCATGAAGCACAGCTGATTGCTTTTCCAGCTCACAAGAGAAACTCTTGAATTGTCATCTCATGGTGTTGAGCCCACAAAACTGCATCTTTTTTGAGGGGGACAGGTTTTGATTTTGTGCTTGTACCTTTTAACAATTGGAGTTGTTGCTGGGGTTGTCCTTTGTTCACAACAGCCTCTTTTGTTCAGGAACACCTCATCAAATTCCTCTTGAAACCCTTCTGCCTTGGGCAGGGTTCCATGCTGCTGCACACCTGTAGGCCAGGGAAGCTATGGTGGACACGGCACTCGCATAACAAAGGCTGATGGAAAAGATCTCTTAATCTTGGGTTCAGTGACTTCTTTCCCCTTTTTACCTTAGGATCATGCTGCAATTATGCATTTTCTAAGTGTGTCCACATTTACTTCATTGCTGGGGATTACTGTCTTGTTCTCTTTCTGCTATTGTCCTTGAGGGGAAGAGACATGCAGGCAATTAATGGGTGGTTATTCAGCTCCAAGCTAGCACCTGCCACTGCACAATGGCTTTGACAACTTAAACCTTTCCCACACCAGGCAAGAGCTCTGCCAAAAGAGGGGGTCTGGCCCCGTGTGGCAGCAGATGTTGCCTGTAAGAGTGGTGTGCACTTAGGTGCATTACTACACTGTTCTGCAGATGCATTGGCTGGTGAAGATGTGTGGAAGATCATCCATCCTCAGCTCCTTTCACATCTTGGGAAGCTTTGGAAAACATTCTCTGTTTTTTTTTAATCACTGTGTTGGCAGAAAATATTCTTAGGGCCTTCTTCAAAGATACAGGATTTAAAAAACACTATGCTGAGCTGCTTAAGATGCAAAGTTACTTGTGTTTGAGGGTGACAGCTAGATTTCAGGAGGGCTGGAATAGGGACCCTCAAGGGTGGATTTTTCGTTGAACAGTAATTTAACAAGTGAGGCATTAGCTGAAGGGAAAAATACTTAGCCTGCTCTTGCACCAAATAAATTTGAAAGCTACATATGAAGACTGAAAAGTTAATAGGCCACACATTATGCAGCGCTGGGACAGAGACTGAGGCAGGGGCAGAAAGGCAGTTCAAAGTGGTTAATGCAAAAAGGGGTTTAGACAAATGAAAAGACTACAGCTCCATGTATGCATAGTAAATAAGTAATACTTAGATACTGTCTTTTATTCCCTTTTATGCAGGAGTTGCATTCAGCTGTAACTAATTTTTAAGAATCTTTAAGTATCTTACTGATTTTGATATGATTATGTAAGAATATGTAAAGGTCTATGAATGGAGAGCTGCAGAAATGTGCATACACTTCCTCTGTAAATGCTTTGGAAATATCCATAGGCATATTCCCATCAGGAGGTGGTAAAAAGCTCAAATCTGCAGCCAGCAGTAGTAGACTGTGTTCTGAGCACCATGTTACAACCTTCAAAGATATCTCAATTTCCAAAGGAGAAATTCTCAGACAAAGTTTGTTTTAAAAGTATTATCTGCCTGACTCTATGTAGAAGAACTAGAACTGATTTGTTTATTTTTTTTCCCAGCCTTTGGGATCTAAGCCTAGATGATTTTTTAAAAATTTTTTTTTAATGGCATGATACAGGGAATGGGTGCAGTTCTGCTCTGGTTAAAGCTACTGTTTGTCCTTAGAAAGAGATTTCAGATGAATCAAACAGTAACAGACACTACAACATGAATGTATCAGGGTCAAAGTAAGCTTACCTAATGTTCCTTCAACCTAAGCCGTAAATGTAACCCAAACCTTTCCTCTTTTTATTTTGAAGATATAACTTATGATACATTTAGGGATAATTAGAGAAATATTTTTATTTCTTGAACTGGTGGTGAAGTATGAACTAATTCCCTTGTATTTTTAATTATGTTAGCTAATTCTGAAAATGAATAAGAAAAACTCACTTGGCTTGGACATGGCAGTGCTGTTGCTTTTTAAAGGGGAACCAGACTGCCTCAGGTGCATTGACTATTCTGATATAAGAATGGAGGCATCATAGTAGTGCAGCTAATTTATCTGTGCCTTAAATTCACAAGGCTAACAGATGCAGCTGAGGCACTGTTTAAGGATGGCAAGGTGCCAGAAGTACAAATAATAAAGCAACAAAGCAGCAGAGATAAAATGATAGCATGGGTAAATGGAAATGTATCAGAAACTTTTCTATTTAGTAGTACCTTAGTAAAGAGGAATTCAGCTCAGCACATCAAACTGAATTATGGCAGTGTTTTTGTAGGCTCTTCTGCTTGAGGAAAAAAACAAAAACAAAAACCCAAAACAGTAAGAACTTGAAAATTTTTGCTTTTATTATTTGAAATCCTGTGTATTGGGCACTAGGAAAGAGTTACGGTAAGCCTGAACTTTTCACATCCCATTCACTAGTGATGGGACAGGATAGAAAGCTAATGTTTCAGCTGTGGCTTGGGTCTACTCTATTGTGTTTTATTATAATTACCCTGGTTTGGGAGTGAAATTACTGATGAAGTGGTGCATGAGTCCCATGTCAACATAAAACCTCTACAAACAAAGATTTGGTTGCTAAAATACACACATCACAACATACTATCCTATCATTTACATCTGACAAGACATATCCAGTATTTTGGTTGGCCATCAAATAGAAGAGAACAGCCAAGTTTCCAATAACTTCACTTTCTGAAGTTTGAACGAGACTTCAAAAGCTATAGAAATGCAATACAGGATTAAGAAGTCCTATACATACAATATCAAATCTTTCAAAAAGGAAGAACTGTGAGTGCAATTGCTTATTATACCGACTGACATAGTTTCTGGAAATTGCTTAGGATTTGTTATGAAGACTTTAAAAATCTTTTCCATCTGTTCTTTTTCTGGGTTATTTTAGAGTGAATTTAGAAATCTACATCCACAGTATATCATAGCCACAATACATAGTTAATATTTGGAATAGGCATTTCCACTATAAAGCTATGTTTAAAGTCACAGGAACATTGATTTCCCTAAACAGGCATTCAAAATAATGCTACGGCTCAGAATGACTGAAGAATCACATGGATAATCCTGGCTAAATAATGGTCTGAGGAAAGAAACATTCAATAGTTACAGAAGGTTGAACGTTGTCTTCCTTTTCAATGCAGATCTCAAGCCTGGGAAAGGACTGAGTTTTTCTTCACAGAAACATACTTGAATAAAACAGGATCCCATCCACGGAAATACCCATCCTGCGAAAACTGATCATCTATTCCGCAAAAATTAGGAATGCACATCCTGTGGTAACAACAGGATAGTTATTACAGGTTAGATATTAGCTTGCCAAGATGCTGACACTATGCAAAACACTCACTACAGTAAGTGAGATTAGTTAAGTATTGGTGTGGATTAGTCAAGTACATGTTTTTCTCATGCTGGCTTGATTACACAAGAGGTCAGGGACATCAGACCTTTTCTTCAGCTTCTTTTCAGGGTAGAAATGTGATAGAGGTGGGATGTTGAGAGGCTACCTCCATACCCTCAAGAAATGTCCAGAGTAGAAGTGTCAGGTTGGCATGAATCTTCCGTAGTTTATGGAGAATGAACTTTGCTCCACCTCTCTGGAGGACTTCTACAAGCGAAGTAACAAAAAAATATAATCAGAAGGTGGTGGGATCTTAAAATAAGCCTAACATGTTCTAGTCTACCATGGTTTGTTTTTGGAAGGGTATGTATACAAGGAAAGAGTTCTCTGGCTTCTGCTCTTAGGCCCAGGACTGTCATCTTCAAGCTAAGGTGTGTAGCTGCTCAGTTCCATGACTAGCTTGCTCAGTCTCAGCTTCTTCTTGTCCTCTGTCATTTCCCAAATATAGTGTTGAAGCAAATAGTTATTTTTCTTTTAGACACCAGATGCAGGTCCAGGCATGCAGCCAACTTCATGTGTTCTTGAACAGAAATAATAAGAGAGACTTTCTGGGATGAGTAGGTGCCGAGTCCAAAGGGCAGATGTGCTTCCAGCTCCATTTATGTCATACTCACACAAGCCTCAGCACACACTACAAAGTTTAACTTTAAAAAAATAGAATTGGAAAGTAAGATTAAGGCCAACTGTAGGTTGTTGGACTATCAGCACAGAGAAGCAAATCCTTATCAATACACTATTTTCCAAATAAATGTCTGTAGTCATCATCTTTAGCCAGTCATACTTATACCAACATTAAGAACACCATCATGTAGAGGGAGGGTGACATCTCTTCCCCAGGAGGAGAACTCAGACCCAGCAAATTGCCCTTGGGCTGCTGAGTTCACTCCATGCCATTACACCGTGAATAAATATCAGACATGGAGGGAAGGGAATGAAGAGCTTTATTTGCTCATGTGTGGGCTGTGGGGAAAAGTAGACATTTCTCTCTGTAAGAGAAGGCCCATGGGACAGATGAGAACTAGACATTGCTGTTACAAGTCTGAAGAAATGAAGTGCTTAGAGTGTTGCTAATAAATTCCTGCTGGTTTGAACTGCCTATTGCTGAAACTGATGGTGATAAAACTGCCTTTACTGAAGAATGTAGCAATCAAAATAAGGCCTTTCATCTTTTTGTGCCAGCCTGGAACTTGCTAGTGGAATGTCGTATTGCATTTCCCAACCATCATTTATTTGTCCTTCTGTCACATGCATCAGGGTGATTGTTATAATTTAGGGACATGGATGTGGGTGCTGAAGGGGTTGAAACAGATGTTTCTTGCTGTGGCTGTGACAGCTAAAAGAGAAATGTCTAGAGCAGAGGACAAGAAAACAAATTTATCTACAAAACTTGAGCACTACTAGTTCTCAATTTTGTCTGTTGCCAGAACGGGGGTTGTGCTCCAGTCTAAGTCTGCATGAGAGGGGGAATAAACAAAGAATGTGGATCTGCAGATGATTAAGTTGGTGACCAGGTGGTTGTGGAGTACTGGGTAACAATGGGGTAGTGACCATGACTGCATGGTCAGTGGCAGGCTGAGAAGGCAGTGGGTATTGCAGTCACTCGATGGTTTGGTGAGCACCTGTGTTGTTAGTGGTAATTATTAGAGATGTGAAGAGGTTACAAAGTCCTTGTTGCAACAGCAGAACATGTTTTGATAATGATTTGAAAGAGCTTTTTGTTCACTACATTGCTGACCCTTCTCACTACACCAAAAGGTTTAGTTCTGAGGTTCTCCTGGCCCACATCTTTGCCAAGACTTTACTGTCTGATTTATTTAGTTGGGCCTCAGAAGAGAAATGTGCATGGAGAACCACAAGGAAATACAATTTGTGATATAATCTGTGAGTACACTTAGTAGGAAGAGAAATACTGATCAGTTGACTTTGCACACAAAGTCAAATGACTGGAAGAGCACCCAATAACCATCTATAGACACTTGCATCCTGCAGCATTGCTGTGTTCTATTCTAGAAGTAAGTGGAGCATGACTAGTGAGGCAATTGGTATGGCCCCCATAAAAAAAAGTGACATCTGGGGAAGTCAGCTAGGCTGTTCAAACTTGTTGCAGCTTGGCTTCCACCATGACATGAACTCCATGGTCACAAATTTAAGTCTTGAAGGACCCTGACCCAAAGATTAATACCATCATTGCAATAACACTCAAAAAGCAAGGTGTTTGGGGTTTTTCCCACTGTGGAAGACCTACTGACACACACAGCTGAACCAACCAGACAAAAAAGCACAAACACATGAGCAGTGCATATTCCACATTAAATGTGCTCCAAGTGATTAGGGTAACATTGAATACAGTACTTGCTTTGGTTTTGTATCATGAGCACTGGGCAAGCATATTTGGCAGGGTCTATTGATGTATTTGAGCTTGAATAGAATCTGTTGGGAAATTGAATCTTATTTATAATCCTGAAATTCAACTGTCCTTTACGCATCAACATTACTATAAAGATCCATTTAAGTAACGGAAAACAATGTTTATTTGTGATGAACGATTAAATTAAATGAAGGGATACTTGCCAGACTATTTGCTATTTCTCACTTGCAAAGCTTTGGCTGATGTATTGAACTCCCAACAGAAATTGTATCTACAGATCAGTAAATCTGGTGAAGATCTAGTCAGTCTGGAGTGGTTTTATGTTCACAAACATGGTTAAGACACCCTGAGGGTGACCATGCCCTTTGTGGAGAAGACAGCTATGCTCCATGGCTCTCCTCTCTTTCTATCTCTGGGCACGTTCTTCAGTCACATAGCAAGAGGAGAGACCTGCAAGAACAATTTTGTGTCTCCCCAAGTCCTGAGGTCTTCCAGATCTGTCTGAGGTCTGGCAACTCCTGTATGAAAGGATTAAGGGGAAGAACAAGGTTTAGGAGTCTAAAAGGAGATCAAGGATATCAGCATCTATATTTCAGCAGCCAAGGTCTGTAGCACCAGTTATCTTTGAATGAGGACAATGTCATATTATTCAGAGGGTTTCAGAGGCCTTCCAGTGATTGAAGAAAGCCTATGACTAGTTTTAGGCTCAGTGAGTTTATTTTGACCCTTAAGGTCCAATGTGAATTTATTTTGACCCTTAAGGTCCAGTGTGAGAATGTTTGTTCCTAGGCAACTCAATCAAAGAGTGCCTTTGATGAATACTGAGGAAATAAATCCTTCCAAGACTTTTTCTTGTTACATCTCTGGTGATGAAGAATCTGAATTACTCAGCTCTGTCAGCCATTTCTGACAAAACTTTTGAAACACCTGCATTCAGATTTGTCAGTATTTTCATGGCATGGCTGTATTTAGGAAGTTCTCCTCATATCTGACTATTTGATAAAAGTTGATCAAACCATGTAATTTTTTTCCAGGGTCTCCTTCATTCATATGCTAAAATAAATTTTGGCAGAATGCAGATATGAGAGATCTGAATTCTGAAGTGAAGTTTCACTTTTGTCACTAAATTCTGCCCAACTGCTGAAAGTTTTAAGCCAGTTCTACAGACATCACTTTCTATGCCCTTCCAGGCCAAAGGCACTGAAGTTGTCCACCTTCTCCACAATTTGTTTGCTTTCTTGAATGTCTTACATCTTTGTGGTTTGGGCAAGGAAACTGAGTTTTCCTCTTTGCTCAAGAAACCCTTGGGGTAAGTACTGCTGTCACACCTGAAGTTTGTTGGAACACATGTGAGATTTCTCCTAGCCTAAAACGTCTTAATGAGTTTTGTATATGAAACTGCATATATGAAATATGTATATTTTAAATGCAAAATTGTTCTTTGCCTTTTTAAAAAAGGCATATGCTAGAGAACCTCAAATCCTTTCATTCAGAAAAATGTAATCCACAAATTTATATAAATGTATGATAAAGTCAGGGATTATAAACATGGGATATATTATAGTGAGAGCAACAGGGTTTCACCTCTAGGCTTTTGAATAAGGGTTTTGGCATTAAGTATCTGGACATATGTTATATGTTTATAACTTCCATGAAATGTCATTAACCAGCCATTTAATCTGTAAACTTTAACCCTTTCTAGATTAATTGTGCTTCATCCCATCCTTTGCTATGGAGGAAACCAGAACAACATATCACAATGTGGACATAGGGTCTTGTTACAACGGTTAGGCATAAAATAAATCTATTTGTTTTCCAGTGGTCAAAGTGGGGTTGGAAACTTTATATTCGTTGTGGCCAAAAAATATTTCTGAGAGAACTTTTGGCCACAAAGGGAGACTATGTACTCACATGGTCGGTATGGCCCATGTATACAGCACATTAGGCAATAGAAGCTTTCCCCAAGCTTATTAAAAATTCTCATGCTTAAAATGCATTAATATGCACTGTTCTACAAAAAACTACACAAGCAATGAAATGCAATATTATGGGATTAATATAAAAGGTTTCTTTAACATTACAAAACCAGTAAGACTTATCCTGATTTTTTAAAACCTCTTAAACCAGAAGTTTTTATATAATTATGTGCAGAAATAAGAAAATATTTAACTGGGTTCATAGATTATACCTGTGCAATTGACCCATTAAAATAAGTGTTTGATAGTCAGCAGCAGCCCAGGCAGCTGCTGCCTTAGTTAGACATAAATCAGTACACCAGACAATTGCTGGGGAATTTTCTGAAATGACTCACTGGGAGAGCAGGGTGTTGAAGGATGAGGTTGGAAGACAGACAGCAGAGTCATCACTAAATATGAAGCAAAAGGCAGATAAAATCCGTGAAATTGCTGGTCTTCAAAAATAATTGTTAACCCAGACTATAGAATAATTTGTTTTAATTAGAATAAGCAGCTCCATTTTCCCTGGAGTCAGCAACATGAATTGTGAGGCCAGAATTTTAGACCATATTCTGGCATAAACTAAAGAGACTTGAAACTCACTCAAGTGAAATTAAAATCCTTTAAAAAGGAAAGCATTAATGTTGCTGATTAATTATAATGATTATTTTTTTAAAGATATGTATTTAAATATCTTTATGAGGTACTTTCTATGGACTGGCTATTGGGCTTTGCCATCCTTGATCACCCTTTGCTAAGGAAGTGATTGCTCAGGCAGATTCCATGAAATTAGACATCAAAGACAGTGGTCTAACAAAATTGCCTTTCCAGCAAAATATTTTAAAAGGGTGTTCAGGAACTTGCTTGGATAGTCTTGTAATCAGTGGCACTATACACAGTGTTTATTTCATGCAATGAACTTGACATGTTTTCTTTGCTTCTGGAAGGCATTTTTGTTCAAACTGTTCTCATAATAACAAAACCCTTGCAATTTGAAAAAATAAGTACTGTTACTGCAAAGAATCAGGGATAACGAGGAAGAGATTAAGATTTAAAGAATACTGCCACTGCTAGGAAAGGAACTAACAACCAAAAAGTTGAAAGAGCAGACAAATTTAGATGATTCATAGCCTGTAACCACCAGAAGTTGAAAAACCAAACAGCACAATGTATGGAT
Organism: Sterrhoptilus dennistouni; assembly: GCA_013397095.1. Taxonomy (NCBI): domain Eukaryota; kingdom Metazoa; phylum Chordata; class Aves; order Passeriformes; family Zosteropidae; genus Sterrhoptilus; species Sterrhoptilus dennistouni. The sequence continues at coordinate 23,989 of VWZU01012524.1, forward strand.
GGACACGGATTTGGTTTCTTTATGATTGTCACAGGAGCAGCCCATGTCAAGTTCTTGGTGCAGAAAATGGAGAGAAAATATTACTGAGATGTGTCAACTGAGTGTGCAAGGCTTATCCACCCTGCACAGAAGGAGATCACTGAAGGTGATGGACTATGCCAGGCAATGCTGCTGTGCTGGGAGTGGGAAATGAGGGGAGGGCAGTGATTTTTTTCCTTGGTGCTCAAACAGAGCTGGAGGAGCAGATGCTGCTGAGACAAGCCTTGCCATGAAGACACAGGACTGTATTAATGGCAAGCAACAAAACCATGGAAAGGAGCATGAGAAGCAGAGCAAGAAGCCATTCTAAAGCACCAGAGAAATGTCAATAAATGTCCCAACAATAATGCTTTGTTGCATGTTTTAACCTCCAATAAAGGTCTTGGTGACAATTGACCTACCCAGTGGCTGTTCTCCAGAAAAATGCATCCTGCACTGTATGTCATCCCACACATAAAGATTGGTTGTGAAGGATATATGGTTGTAAAATTTTATTTTTTTACCTCTTGGTACTGTGGTGGGGAAAGAAGTTTGTCACAGGCCATAGAGACCTACTGTTACTGAGCTTTACTGCACTGTTCCCCAGTGGTTGTACTTTTCACCATGAAAGCCCATTTCCTGTGTTGAGCATCCTTGCAGCTGTCTGGCTTGCTTGCTCTGCTTCTTGCTAGTGATTTCCTCTAGTCGTGGTGGTTGGAGTGGACCTCGTAGCAGTCTGTGTCAATCAGAGATTTCCTTGAAGAGGGTGTAGTGGCCTGTGGAATCCACACAGAGTCCTTGCCACATAAAAAATAAAGGTTTCCTAAAAGGAGTCTTTTCCTTTCTAAAAAAACCCTCTTTGCCCAATGTTTTGCTAATCTATGGCTTTAGCCTCTAATTAGGGTGGCCATTCACTCCGGGCATGTTGTGTGCAGTGGATGTGCCTATGGTTATCCCCACAGGGTAGTAAATACCCAAGTTTCCCCACCTTTAGGAACCCAATGATTTTCAAGTGAAATAAACCAACATACAGTAACTAGGGACATGAATTAGGTCTATATAGGACCGCCCACTGGTCCATGTGCATCAGCTCTCCAACGATTCCTCTGTGAGCCCTCCAGGGGCTCAGCAGCCAGATACCCTGAGCTCTCAGAGGGAAGCTGCTCTTGCCCCAGGCCATCAGCCAGACCTCAGCAAGGCAAAGGGTGATTGCTTAAGGTGGTAGTTCTGAGGATTACATGGTGATGAATGCAGAGTTTAAAAATATATAACTGTGTCTTTATTTTTTCAAAATTTACAACAGCCATCATCAAGCTAAATTTCAGGTTGTAGAAGTAACAGCTCATGTCACTGCATGTTAATAGAACAGGAACTTTACCTTTTATAATGTTAGGGGAAATTTTCAAAGAACACTAACCCACATTATCTGAAGTCCAGCTGGTTTTTTTGTCTGCTGTTTGTAGGAGCCATATGATAGCCAACCATAGTCTTTCACAAGTTGTTTTTCTTTAATGAGTATTATCATGGCACATTCAGTGGATATTTTCACTGCACAAACCTGCACTGTTCATGAACTTTGCAATTCTCTCCAAAATCTCAGGGTTGCTTTTAAACATACTCAGAGGTTATGAAAGAAAGTTTTCCTCGTCCCCTCTTCTTATATTTTGGCCCTGATGTCCATACATTGGACTCTTAGCTACACACCTGCAAACACATATACACTCATATTTACATATGTATGCGTATCTATATGCAGACACACAGACATTAGCTTGTTTCTCAAGAAAATAAAATGTATCAGAGATCCTTTATCTCACCCTGCTAAATATGCAGTCACAGAAAATGGCCACATAGGTCATTGTGTTGGGAGTAAAGAGGAGCAAAACCATTCATTCTGCTGTGCAGAAGGAAAAGTAAAACCTTCAACCTTAAATCTAAACCTTCGTGTAATGATCTTTAGTAATAAATGCAGACACCCTAATGGTTACTATGATTTTCCTTTTGGGAGGTGGGGGAGGGGGTTGCATGTATTTAGAGAATTTCAAGACTAATCTTAGAAAGGCTTATTGTCTTAGTGACCAGTGTGGCTGCTTTTTTGCTGTGTTTTTTGTTTTTGTAGAAGCTAAAAATAATTTAATTGGTTTGTGTTAGCAAGAAATGCTTGGGTTTTCTTCTGTGCTGCCATGTGGTGTAGTCTGGGATGTGGGTTTTTAATGGCCTGAGTACTGTGCTTTGTCCCCACAGTATCATCAACACCACATGCTCCAATGTACCCTCATGTTTGTACAAGGAAATGAAACCTCCAGGCACTGCAGCCTTTCTTTTAATAACTGTTCCACCTGCCAGACCTGAGTCAAAGTTAGACTATACAGCTTTCTAGTGTTGTATAGTGCTTGGGCAAAAAGCAGAGTTTAAAAACAACTGGGGTTGTTCACATGTGCAGTGCCATAACCCTTGTGATTCTGTTTTTTATTAATATTTCAAGACTCTTCACACTGAACTTCAGAGGTATTACCTTTACATGTTAAAAAAAAATAAAAGACATTCAGGTGGGGAACAAGGCTCCCAATGTCTCAGTTTAAACAGGTTTATGAACAAAAGGAACTGTGTGACCTTGGTGCTGAGTTAGAATTCATTGCAAATAATGATCCTGAGAAAGTGAACTGCAGTTGCTTGCTTACACTGTTGTCTGGAAAACTTTTTAAACTTATTGTGGCAGTAGTGGAAATTATATACTTGGTGCTACAGATCCCTAAATCAGCCAGCCCTCTGACCTGGGAAGGAAGAAAGGCAAGGATGGGGAGGAAAGAGGAAAGATCACTCACCCAGTAGTCATAAATTGCCTGGCATTTTAATTCCGTTCAGTGTGAATCATCCTGTGGTACTACGTCAAAGTCTGGAGGATAAGGCTGCTTGTGTCTTATCCCAGAATATGTGAAGACCTTTATGCTATGATACTGGTTTGTGTTTCTTTTGATCAAGCCAGACAGTGCTTCATGTTTTAGTCTGTAAAATTCTGGCTTCCAGACTTGGTCAAGGAGCAGATTTCAGTTCAGGAAGGAAAGTGGGCAGTGTGACAGAGCCAGTTGAGTTACTCACCTTGCTTACTGTGTCAGGGCATTGTAGAAAAGTTATCTCTTGCAGATATATTGACAGATATATTGACAAAACCTCATCTCTTCAGCTCTATTGTCTTTATATATTATAGACAATTTGGATCCATGGAGTTTCTGAGCAGGAACTGTTTATGAAGATGAGAGTAACTTACTACTTTCAGTTGCTGAACCTTCCTTCCCCATCAAGATCACAATAAAAATTCCCTTACACAAAAGGATTTGCTACTGTCTGGCACTCTTATAAGCCTGTGACTTCCACAGTTGAAGTTTTGTGTTGAGATTCATGAACTTACAGTCTTCAATTACACTCCAAATGGAAAGGCAGAAAGGGTTTTATTATGTTTGGCCAAATGTGCTAAACTTGCTTGCTCTGATATCAAGCTCCTTTCATGTTTTACACCTGCAAATGGAAGACCTCTACTGGTGTCTTCTCAAGGGGCATTTTAAGTCATATTCCACTGATTTTATTGGTTCATTTAATAAGTATGACTAATTTAATAATTATTTAGTAAGTATTATTTAAGAAATAAAAAATAATATTTTATTTGTGTGTGGGTTGGTGAATGATTTAGAATGTTTTTTATCATGACGTTGTTCATTGATCAAAACTTAATTATCCCCATAAAAAAACCTCAAGTCATTACTCCTTAAATGAAAATGGAAATTATATCAAATGAATGATAGAAAAAGTAATCTCCAATCTCCATTCTCTCTTTGAATGTAGCAAAGCGCAGATTTATGTGTAAATGCTCAAGAGCGCAGGGAAGGTTTTGCTTTCCTCTTTGTTTGTCACTATCATCTGTTCCCAGAGAAGAGGCACAGCTATGGAGCTCCACTACCATCTCCATGGCCAGACCGTTTTTGCTAGGAAAAAAAAATCATAGATTCATTAAGGTTGGAAAAGGCCTCCAAGATAACTGAGCCCAACCTTTGATCAAACACCACCACTCCAACTAAACCAAAGCACTAAGTGTTGTGTCCAGTCATTTCTTGAACACTTCCAAGGGTAGTGACTCCACCATCTCCCTGGGCAGCCTGTTCCAATGCTTGACCACCCTTTCTGTGAATTCCTTCTGATGTCCAACCTGAACTTGCTCTGATGCAGCTTGAGACTGCCCCTTTGTCCTGTCACTGGTTGCCTGGGAGAAGAGGCTGATCCTCATCGCGCTACAACCTCCTTTTAGGCAGTTGTAGAGTGATAAGGTCTCTTCTGAGCCTCCTCTTCTCCTGATATGCCTTCTTGCTCTTCTCTGGACAAATTCCAGTACCTCACTGTCTTTCTTGTAATGAGGGACCCATAACTGAACACAGGATTTGCGGCACAGCTTCACCAATCCCAAGTAGAGTGGGACAATTACTGCCCTGGTCCTGCTGGCCACGCTATTTTTTATACAGGCTGGGATGTTGCTGGCCTTCTTGACCAGCTGGGAACACACTAGCTCATGTTCAGTCATTGGCCAGTAATCCCAGGTCCCTTTCTGCTGGACCCCTTTCCAGTCAGTGGATGTGGATATTTACCAAACTCTCCACTTAACCTCCTGTGATTTCCCTGTGAAATGGTTGCTTTGTTATACTCTACCCAATATCTTAAAAGCTCATCTAATAACAGTCTTAATCAGCACAGTCTTAAAAGCACATATTCTTCTAAATCAGTTATTCAGCAGTATCCATGGTGAGTTTTCTCTGTGTTTACCCTAAGTTTTGTTTTAGGGTTTTTTGTTTTTTTTTTTTTTTTTTTTGGTATATATACAGTAACTACAAGCAGACACAGGGTTGGCAAGGTACAGAAGAGCTAAAGGAAACATTACCATGATAAGACATGAACTATGGATCTGACTCAGGCACCAAACTTATGAGTGAATTAGAATGTGGCTAGGAACTGGACTACAAAAGCCACCATAACCAGCCAGTTAATGCCACTAGATGATGAAAACCATGCTAATTACATGCTTGTATTTGCCTTTACAGCCATAGGAAATTTGTGGTAAAGCACAAACTGGAAAGCCAGCACAAAAACATCATCAGTATCTCCAAATGTGTGTCAGATTTTTACAAAAGCATAAATAACTCATTTTTCAAAACCCTTAAAAAAATCCACTTTGCTATCCTAAAGAATAGGGATCCCAAAAGCTTTGGCTGACAAGTCTGTGAGCAGCCCCATGCAATCCCTATTTTCCCACCCTAAGAGGAGATGGGGAACTGATGTCAGAGCTGCTAATAGGGACCAAATGGTCCCTGAAAGTGCAGTCCAGGGCACTTCCTTCAAGCCCTACTGAGACCTGAAGAGCATCAGTATCTCAGGATACTTCAGCAGGAGCAGAAGGAGAGGGCAGCAGATGCATGTCCTGGAGGCAGCCCTGGAAGTAGGAGCTTGCCTGCTCAGCCCATCAAGGCAGAGTGCTGAGGCATGGCACAGTACTTTGTGTTGTCTTGAAACCTTGACTAATCCTCTAAAGTTTCTAAAGTCTGACCGTCTTGCAGGATTAGGCAGCAAGGAGAAGGGCTACATATTGCTTCTTGAATTCTTCATAACTTTCCAGCTATACTGTCAGCTACATAATGGTTTCTAGGGAAGAAACAGAAGAAGAGAGCGTGTAGATTTTTCTACACATCCTGAGCTTTGTCTACAGCTTATTTTAGGGGTAGTCTTTGGCCATTCACCTAGACGCCAGACCTTTTCCATTAATCAGGCAAGGCTTGGGAAATATTTATAACTTTTCTTGAGATCCCCACCTTGATGTGAGCTCTGTTGTTTCAGATGTCCCTTGGGAAAATGGTGCAGCCTGAGTGGGAGGTGGTGAAGGTTGTCCTGCACTTGCTCTGCTCCCTGTCAGCCCTGTCTTTATGGAACCAAAGGAGTTGTTGTAGTGAGTAGGAAAACTCCCTAAAATACCAGTGGTTTTTGCAGACAGACTGTTACCTTTACAGCAGACTGGGATCCCTCCCATAACATATTAGGATGCTTTTATAGGACCTGCCTCCCTTCAGCTTTCTGGGCTGGAAGTTATTTTGTTACTGCGAGTTGGAAGCTTGGGGTGTGAAGACTGTGACCAGTGGCCCAAGGGATTCCCTGGGCTGCAGCCACAGCAGCAACCATTTGTTTTCTTTTGACAGCCTGTGGAAGCCCTGAAGGCAGCTCAAATCCACCAGTTGACTACAAGCTACAAACCACAACCCCTCTCCACTGTTTTAGAGCCTATACCTGACAGGAATATAAGCCCTGGAGGGCCTAGCTGTGCTTTACCAATTGTTCTCTAGCATTTGAATGGCTTTTTATTTACCCAGGATTTGCCTGAAGGCGATTGCTTGTATTTTGGCATCCCTAGATATCCAACTGCAGACTTCCCTCTGGGAATAGTTAAAGTGTGAGGTTTTCAGAGGGGTGGAAGGTCTTTTGTAATTGTTCAAACTAACTTGGGTAGCATAAGAGTTAAAATGTTGTTGCAGAAAATATGTTATCCCTCTCCATAACTGTCAAGAAAGTGTGCATGAACCAGGTTAGGAAATCACAAAAAGGATGTTTCATCCCTAAAGCTGTCTATGAGGATGCTCTTTTCATTTCCAAGAGCACTTCCCAAAAAGTATGGATAGAAGGAATTTTAGATAAAATTGAGGTGGAAGAAGAACATTTCTTCACATTTTTCTGTGTATAAAATATTATACCCCAATGGTCTGTTCTGTTATCCCAGTACCTTCAGGCAGACAAAGACTGATCAGGTTGCTAACACAGGGTTCATTTCCATGCTAGTGCCAAAACCTTATTTTTCCAAAACATGTAGGAAAAGTCTTGAAGCTCCAAGAAGAGGGCAGATAACTACTGTGGAGATATGTTCTTGGATAGATGCTGTAAACAAACCAATCCCTCTTCCCATCTCCCAGTTTTGAGTAGATTCAAACCTTATTGAAGACAAAGAAACAATAACCAAAAACCCCAACCATATGCGTCACATATAAAGATGGTCTGTAAAGTCCCAAATTTATTTATGGATATGGTCAGACATCATGGATCCTGGCACATCTGATGTCTGGCCTCTCAATCTCTGTGAAGATTGGGGGTTTTCCATAGGCTGCCAGTTAGACAGTAATCTCCGAATTCAGCAGTCCAAAACCTGGCTCAGCAGCTGTTTGCCTGCTCTACTTAGCCTAAACAACCAGGCTGGAAGGATAGTTATTATTGCCCTGTGGTGTCTAGTAGGATGTCTTTTCAATCTGCCCCACGATAAATTTACATAGAGGACCTCAGCTGTGATGAACGTCAACTTTTACTCTCAAACTCTTACAAAACAACTGAAGAGATCTAAACGGACCTGAATATCTTAAATAAATGCTGGCTGTCCCATGCTCAGTCTACTGCTGCATAGTTAAGTTAAGCCCTACCCAGGTGAGTAGAACATGTATCCTGCAGGGATGTGACCTAGGCCTTGCTGAGGGGTTTAGCATGCCGATTTCAGCAGGAAAAAGATGGTTGCTTATTGCTTGGGGCTTTGTTATAAACAGGTACGTCTGAAAACCATTTTCTAGCAGTGCACAGCTACAAACACAATATTATTTCTAGAAACCACCCATGGCCTCAGTGCTGAAAGATGCAGAGAGGCCTCAGCATTAGGAACATCAAGTTCTCTTGTTCCAGACTGCGGTTTCCTTACACCTTTCCATTTTGGCATAAGTTTGCAAAGCCACTCTCCATTTTTAATATTTAAAGGTTAGCTGACGTACCGAGCATATTCTTGGGAGATGGTGTAGCTGCAGTTCCAATAGGCATAGCTGAAAGTGGGAAAAGTAACGTGGCTGTGTATCTCAAACAAATGGGGCGACAAGCTGCATGAGCCAGGAAATACATTTTTGCCCTACCTAGGGAGTAAGTCTTACTTTCTGCTTCAAACTATAAAGATGATTACTAAAATTAGATGCTTCATGTTGATTCCCTACAGGTTTAAAAACAAAAAGTCTCTCTGACCAAATTCTTTAGTGGGCAGGAGAGCCTTTTTTGTTAGAAAAAAAAAAAAAAAAAATCCAAAAGGCAAAAAGCACAACACACATACACATTCACACATGCTTAAAAGTTACTGTTTTTCACCCTGGAAAATGTGGTTTCTGTAATTGAGGGTTGTAAAAAAGAAAAAAACCTTTTAAAGCATCCCACTCGATTAGTCATTCCAGGGTGGGTCAGCCTTATCATATCACGTGATGTCCAGTAATGGTGATGCAATGAAACAGATGCTGTCCGAATTCCGTGCCACCACTCAGCAGCAAAACTATGCAAATCAAACCACTGTCCTTTTCTAGAAATTCCAAAACATCCCTTCTCTTCCAGGCCCTGTGCTTAGTAGCCTCTGCCTTCCCAGACAAACCAAATACATGATCATTTCTCCTTCAGCAGCACATGACAAGAATGAGTTCCAGACTACTGGGAATAGAGCTCGGTGGAAATTCTTGTTGTGTACAGAGGAATACTGTACCTTATTGGAAAAAGAGGTGGGAAAAAATAATATTTCCACAAATTGAGTACAGTCTGGTATTCTGTATACTTTTATACTATATATACACACAATTTTATTGTCTGGCAAGAAGTACAGTACATAAAATTTCATCCTGAGACCGGATCAACCCACTTAAATCTTTCAAGACACTATATCACCTGTGAAAGCTTTTACTCAACATAAACAGATGATGACAAAATGGTACCAATTCTGTTTCTATTTTGTATATTTTTCATCAAACTGGTATGTGGATGCAGAAAAAGGAAAGGTAATGTGTTTTACTGTCAAAATTAATGGCTAATTTATTTAAACAAATTTCTATTAAGTAGAGGATGTGGCTTTGAGTGACTAGCTATAACCAACTTCTATCCGAAACATTAGGGAAAGCCCAGTAAAAGTGCTGCACACAAGATTTTGTTGCCACAAAGTGAGATAGTGTTAGGAACACACAGAGAAGTACAAGGGTGCAATCAAAATGACTAGCAGCAAGCACAGCAGTGCCTATAAATCAGATTGTCTGAATAAATGACAAAGTATGATTTTTACATAGAATCTGGTTTTACTTGAAAAAATGGTGATGTTTCTACTAGAACATGTAGCCTGGAAGTTATTTACGGCTGAACCTTTCTTCATTCTGCAGGTGAAAACAACAAACACACAGTAACACTGTCATCTCCCTTGAAACATTTCATTTAAATACATGTCCTGCCAAGTTTTGGATGAGTTTTCTACAAGTAAAGTTCTCTACAAATCTCTGAGGCTACTTTGGGTATATAAATAAACTATAGTGGAAATTTCCCCAGTGGGAAAATGCACTCCATTTCCAATTATACTTCTAAAATTCATAGACATGACTTACGTACATCAAGAAGGGGTACCAGAGATTAATTTGATCACGTAATAAATTCCTGAAGAATGAAAAGCAGAGTTTTCAAAATATGAACCCAAAATATGAACCCAAAATATGATGGCAGTGGCCACGTGGCAAGTGCAATTGTGCAAAGAGCCCCTTGCCATTGGCTTGCTACAGATCAGAACTGACCAGTGCACCCAAAGAAGACACAACCAGGGCCAACAGATGCCTTCCTAAATTAAGCTCCAGAAAACTATGTTGCTATTGGCACCAGAAGTTTGCTCAGCCACCGTGGTATGTATCCATCAGAGAAGTTGATTGAGCTGTGGCAGAACCAAATGTCCCAGGGCCCACCTTTGGCACTTGAGTGGCTCCATGTTCTCCCTGTTCTGGTGGCCCTGTGAGGTGAGGCATCAGAAGTTTGCTGTGAGACTGAGGTGTCCACTCCAGCATCCAATGAAGCCAGCATGTTGCTTGTGGGAAGCAATTCAGACATTTTGAGAGGTCTCCAAGTGCTGGCCTAGGAATGGGGCTTGGGACTTACCCTGGAAAAGGCCTGGGGTAAAGTTCAGCACCAGCTGATGAAATTGAGAATGAGGGAATAAAGTGTTTGGCCTCAGTGAGAGGAATAGGGATACTTCCTGCAGGTTTTTGATGGAGTAATGGTTGAAGAAGCCTGATTTGCAACAGAATGGCAACAAAGTGAGTTTAAGGACTAAGGGCTGGTGAAATAAACTGCAACAAAACCATTGCTTTTCACAGGATAACACCTTTTTTAGCATTGACATTTTCCCAGATTGAGTATTCAAAAAGCTTCAGCAAGGCTTGCACAAGACCCACAATACCACCACTTGTACCCTGACTTTGGTTTTCATGCTCAATCCTTTCTCCACCAGCACAATGATGTGTGAAGCTGAGTCTCAGCTTGTTACAGCCTTGAGGTGTTTAGGAAGCCATGTATAAATTGGATACCCAGGAAAGGGCTGCCAATATTGCATCTTCTTGGCCAATAACTCAATCCAAAATACATTCTTCTGTGTATGCAACCATGTAGTCTCAGATCCCGCAAACAATAGATTCCCCATCCCCTGTGAGATGCATGATGCTCTAGCATGGCAACTTGGAGCAACTGAGCAGAAAACAGAAGTTTTCTGAGTTAGAATAGAGAGATGCAAACGGCATTTGGAAGTGAAAGAGCAGGAACTGAGATCCCTCATATGAAAATGAGAAGAGAATTGAAATATACAGAAAATTTCTCTCAAAACATGAAATTCATACTGAATATTTCAATACAGCTTATGCAACAAATTGAGGTACCACTGCAGTCAGAAATGGATATCTCTATGCATTCACAGGAATGTGAAAAGCTTAAAAGTACTGTAATATTATAGTCTATGGCCTTTGTTGGAGACAGCCAAGACATGCAATGGTATGATGTTTAATTTGGGAAGGGAACACATTTTCTGGTTCTTTTGTACTTTTTAACTTACTTTTTTTTTTTTTGGGAGAAATAGTCTAGTCACATTAAACATTTATGCCTTGTGAATTTACTCAAGTGAATTGCATGAAAGCAATACAGATCAGGGGATCACCCATTCTGCTTGGAACAGGCATTAGCATGAGAGTTCTGGAACAAACCAAAGAAGTGTGGCAAATGTATTGTGCTGCAGCAACATGCTTTGTCTTTTTATTAGCATGCTGTGTATTTAAGCAAAGGCAAATTAACATGCACTCTAAGGTTTTGCTTGCTGACTGCAAGACTGAATACAATGAAGGAATAATTCTGGATAAATTTAATTTAAATGCCATCATGTCAAGATGGTTAAAGAATTATCAGCTTCTGAATTGATCATGTAACAAGTGGGGTCAGCAATGGCAACACTGGTTTTAGTAATTCTTCCTGAAACATTATGGGTGCAAAGTCCTTTCTGGAGAAGTTGTGGAATCTAGAAACATTCTGCTGGGAAATTTGACAGAAAACAATAGTATTGCACAGAAATAAAATGCTTTTCTAGGCTTAAAAATAGCCAGCACTAAACAGGTGATACTGCACAGGTCTGTCACTTGGACAATGTAGTCATAGAATTTATTACTCAACACTTGCATTATGATGTTTCCATTTCTTAATAATTCAAATTGCTTGCCAAACATAAGGAAACTTAAATTCCAAAGATGATCCGATGCTGTGTCAAAGAGGAATCAACCATTTTCCAATAGATGATATCCAGGAAATACGCTTGCCAGAATCTCAGCGTGAGGCAATGAAGTCTCTGTAACTGAAGGCAGAGGCCAACTTATTTTACACAGCTCTTCAGCATGATTCAGTTTTCCAATGCCCAGTATCTACTTTGAAGTAATCATGACTGTTTCATCTTGTTGTCTGTATTTATAGTGTTGGAATATTTACCTTTCTTAATTTCCAGCTCTCAATTGCAGAGTTTGTTAGAGGCTGACACTTGGGAATTTATATGCATGAAGGATGTTAGCCATGAGCTGGTCATGGATTAGATAACTCATCTGTGTCTTCTGTGTGTGCAGACTCCCAGAATCCCTGAGATAGGGAGGGATCTCAGGAGGTCTCTGCTCAAAGAAGGGTCAGAGCTGAGTTCAGACCATATTGCACAATATCTGTGTCCTTTTGGGGCTTGAAAGCCTCCAGGATGGTATCTTTCTCTTCTTGGTATCCTCCTCCTGCACCCCAGGAGGCTACACTCAGGTCCCACCCCAGATCCAGGTTATTTTGGCCTGAGGAGCCTGGCTGAGCAGTGCTGTACAACTGAATGCTCTGGCAGCTTTAGAACACAAACATTCACAGGCTTCCTCTACTTTTCGGTCATGCCTTCCCCGTGTCTCACATCATTGTTACTGCTCAATGTCCTGGGGAGGGCATCTCAAGGAGGGCTAGTGGAGACCTATGGAGTCTCCTCTGGACCTAAAGAATTATATAAAAGATTGGAATGTCTCTTGGCCAGTGCTAACACACCATGATCATGATAGTAGCATAGCACATGTGAACCCTGTGTGTGAGAATATATAAAAGATTTCAAGGAGCCAGAAATAAAGACAAGTTCCATTAGCCATCTGCTAAAAGTGACTTGTCCTTATTTTCCACTCTAAGAGCTGTGGACTTGGACAGACAACAGAGGAAGTCTTCCCTTCCCAGAAATTTTAACCAAGCTGAATGAATTTCTGTGAGAGAGCTGAAGTGGCTGACAGTGATGGGAAAGATAATCAATGCTAGGGTGAATGCTTTGCTTCACTGACTCAGACATTGCCCAGTTAATGTTACATTCAGTACTTGCAAGATTCCAGCACAACCCTTGTGGCTTTCCCCACTGGTTTTCTTCACTGAATATCCATTCCTGGTAGGGCTGAAGTCGAAACAGGGGAAGAGAGGCATGCACCATCAGATGCAACCAATATGGACCCCCACAACTGAGCTTGTGCTCCTTGATAAAGTATAGCAAAAGATTATAAACTAGGCACGGATAAATTCAAGCTGGAAAGTAGGAGCTGTCTTAACTGTTAGAGTAAGGGGATCTTGCAACACCCTATTCATAGGAGCAGTGGGAGGCAAAACAACATGATTATTTTTAAGATGGAGCAACCCTGTTCTTGTGAAAAGGAAATGTAGTAATACAAAGACCTGACCTTTGTGGTCCAAGAAATCCTAGTGCTCTCTTGATTTGTAGGAAAGGTGAATTTAAGAAAGCTGCTTATTCATGCAGAGAAAAACAAATTTATTTCCCTTTATTTTGTAGATGACCATAATGTATTCATGTAATGTGAGTGTGAGGAAACACTTGTAGCTTCAAATGTGGAATACTCCCCCAAAACAAGGAATGCAGCTGCTCCATTTTTTAAATGTGACTTGTGGTTAGTGAAGCCCTGGGAATATTTTCTTTGTCTAATTAAGTATAATTTATAATCAAATGTTTGATGAAAAGTGTCATATTTCTGGGCTCTTTTTTTTTTACAAAAAATCCCAGCAAAAAAACCTTTCAAAAGCAGATGTGTTACACTTATCTGCTATTGAGTTTTGGATTTTGGGGTTTGGGATTTCATGACCTGCTTGTGCCACAACAGCTACCAGTATCTAAGACACGTCATGAGGTCTCAGTTTGGCTCATACACACATATAAAATCCACAAATGTTAAAAATGTGACTGCCAGAGCACTTATCCTTGTCTCTCACACTGCCAGCCCTGGCCCAACTTAAGAAGGGCTGCAACAACCTCCCCATATTTCACATGTGGTATGAGTGTTCAACCAAACTTCTTTCATGTCGGGTGGACCTTTCCTTGAGGGTGGTCTGCAGCTGCTGGGCAGAAAATTGGTGATAATGCTACTTATGACAATAAGTATATTGTCAGGGTGCATTTTTGGAAATTCAATTTATTCCCAATAAATTCAATTTATTCCCAATATGAAATACCAGTCAAGATGGTCCTTCTACAGAAGGTCTAACTGGTTGCTGTTCACCACAGCTATTAATTACCTTTCTCTGCTCTAAGTTGTCTGTCAAGCCAATTTAATTTCCCACAGATGTAGGTTTTGTGGGCAAAGCAAAAGCAGTAAATGTCATACATCTTGAACATAACACTCATAAATAAGCTCGAGAAGCGTGGTCAAGACAAACAGAAGATTCTGGGGTGGGGCAAAGCTTCTAGAAAACCTCATAAGCTGTGGAGTCAAAGGGATGCAGTGAGCAGAGTGTCACAGGGATTTAATCTGAGTTTGATACGATACAGTATTTCCAGGTCTGACCCAAAGATAGAATAAGGTATTAGAACAAGGATATAATAAGGAGCTAAATGTTCAAATGACATCAAGCTGGGGAGAAGTGTAAGGTTAGACCTCAAAGAAATCTTGCCATATTGGAAACACATCATGGAAACAAAATGAAACAAAACATTTTTCAACAGGGACAAGTGTGGGGTGTGCAGGCACCGAGTGGAAACTAGGCAGCACACTGGGAGGAAAGGGCCTACAAGCTGAATATGAGTCAACAAAACTGTAGAGCTACAAGAAAAGCAAAAACTGGGCTCCACAGAGGATGGCAAATAAGACACAAGGATGGAAAAGCCCAAGGATTGTGGTACAGCATAATCACAGCTGGTCTAGACAACCCAGCTGTGTCTAGCTGGGGGTCTTGCACATTAAAAAGAACATAAGTACTTAGAGTACAGAGAAACGGCAAAGAGCATGAGCCTGGAAAATACAGACTTGGAAGAAAGATTGGATTTGTATTTTTCCTGAAGAAGGAATTGCTAAACAGGGACATCACAGGTTTCCAAACCAAGAAAAACTACTGGTAAGGTGAAGAAAACAATCATTTTTCATACCCATAGAGTAAGAAAAATGTCTGTGGGTTGAACATCAGCTATGACATTCTTAGGAGCATAGGAAGCAAAGAATGAAGCAAATGACCAGAAGAAAAGTATTTTGGAGGCTGCTAGGAGCAATCTGGTTAAATGCTGATCAGGAATGATGCAGCTAGAGCTGACCCAGTCATGGGACAGCAGAGATGAGTTAGACAGCCTGCTGAGGTGGAAATCACTGACCTGGTAAAGCAACAGTTGGAAATATGGGTGATGGCTCAAAGCTATTTTAAAAATGAGCTCATGCCACTTCAAAGAAACTACAGCTTCACAACTCTCTTTCATGGCTGCCTGGAAATTCTGGGCAGTTATACTCTGGGGGGATGGGGCTGTATGATGCCACTTGAGAGCAATTGACAGCATGGTTTAATGCTTGGCAATAAAAAGTTTTATTGTCTGCTTTAGTCACTCCTCACCATTGCAACATCACCAGGACAGCATTAATCTCACAAGTCTTAGCTTGCAGTATTTCACCTTAAGATAAAGAGAAACAGTGAAAAAGTTAGTTTGGATTGGTTTATATTGCAGAGTACATGCAAATTGAAGCACATATGCAAAAAAGGGCAGTTAACTGCACAGAAATATGCTTCTTAAATAACTTCAGGGGCTGCCACCCAGCATTACCACCACTTTGGGTATGCTCAGTATGGCTGAGTTCCTTTCAGGTACCATTCAGGTTTCTCATAAAAATTTCAAGATTTTGGATCAAGATCCTGTGGTCCACTGATCCAGGTAATCAAAGCTACAGCTGCTCATAGCAACACTTTGTGAGCTACTGTCCCCAAAGGTTTTGTTAGACAGGGCTCTCTCATTGTGAAAGGACCAAGAGGGGGGACATTTTCATAAGCCCCAGAAAAGCATCTTTTGGCCATGTTTATGTGAAAAATTATATGTGACGTAGTGAAACAGTGTTCCAAAAGAGCAAATGTGCCCAATAATGCAACATGGCCCAAGTTCTTTCTATCAAACAGCTTTTGATAATGACTTGGGACACAAAACAGTGTCAAAAAATGGTGGGGAGTTGATGTGAAAAATAAAATCTCAGTAACTTTTGGTTAAAAATACTCTGATGCTACATATACCCAACATTCTTTTATTCTGTTTTGATGGTTTTACATGAGATGTTTTTCTGAGGACTGGAATTGTGCCTTTGTTGAAAATTTATTATGAAAATTTATTATGAAAAAATATTATGAATATTTACTCATCAAGGTTTTACAAGGAGTGTCTTTGAAGTTTGACCTCCATAATGACTATAAAAACTCCTGAAAAGACAGAATCCAATGTGAGTGTTATCAAAAGGTGCATAAATATTCCACAACATGGAAGGATTGAGGGTAATCACAGAATTATATAGCCTTGTGGTCTTCCTCACCCATTATACCAGAGCAGGCTACTACAATAGAGATGAAAGAGATTTCCTGAGTGGTATTAGCTTCAGTGTCAGCAAAATCAGCATATTACATCCCACAGGCGAAGGTATTGCTGAAGTGGTCAAGATACTAAAGATCTAACAGATTTACAGAGCTGCATAAGCAGGTTTTAAAATAAGATTTCTGGGCTGAGAAGATGTGCAAGTCACTGGAATGCTTTCATTGCAACCAGATGGTACCTAAGACAGGAAATATCAAGTGTGAAACCATTAAGAGAAGGAGGTCAAATATCAGCCATTGAGGTGGCTAACATCTGGATGCTTAGTAAGCCTGTGTGGGAAGAAATTCAGAAGTCTGTTTGAGGCAGTGTTTGATTTTCAGTTTAAAGAAGTTGATAATGATGGAAAAAAACCATTCACTTCTTGCACTAGCAAAATAAAGCAAGTTTTTTGTTGTCTAAACTAAACAACAGTTTCTTTAATGAATAGCACCTTTTAGATTTGAGAGTTGAAATTTTCCATCTTTTTGATGATTAACAGAATGAGGCTGATAAGTCTGTCTTTCAGCTCCACAATGCACTCCATCTCCTAGACCTTAATGTGGTGGCCTCTTTTCCCCCCAGTTCTTTCAGAACAGTGAAACCAGAAGATTATGTCCACTGTAGTGTCAGCACCAAGTTTGGTGTATTTAAAACTGTTAATGGAAAGAAACCTTATTTCACAGGGTTCTGTAAGAAGAAGTTTGAGGCGATGTGAGTAATTTTACTAGGGCATTTATGCCAGTTTACATTGCTACTAACAGTAATAATCCCTTGACTGCCCTCACTCAATGCTTGGAAATTGAGAACATTTTAATGTATTACATGAAAATTTCTGTCGACTTTATTCTCCAAACATCGAGGTGTGATGAAAAATGTTCCATTAGCCTGAAATTTGACAGTCATTAATCTGAGTTTCAGAATAACAAAAACTGGAAAAGTGATGATCAGAACTGCATAGTCTTCCAGGCAATCTGGCACGCTACTATTTCATATAACTTTTTGAACTCCCTGCAATGCAGTTCCTTTGGGGAGCTCCTTATGTATGAAGGGCTTATGTTCTCTTTCTTTTCTTTTATTTTGGAATAATAATAAAAAAATATTCGCAAAGAGTTATGTCTGGTTTACAAATGGGATGCTAAACCAGAAATCATTCACATAATCTGCCACTGTAGATTTGGGAAGCCAAAGAAGTGTCTGAGTCAGCCAGGTCTCTGAGGTCCCAAATTGCATTTATTTTCCTAAAGCCATGCTGAGCTCAAAAGGAATTTTGCTGCCTAAATAATTTTTCTTAATTTTGTTAGTAAAATCTTCAGACTTTTTAAAAATCATGTTCTAGATAATGGAAGAACTACAAACCCATCATTTTATATTAGCACAAAAAACCATCTCCTGATAACATGCTAGTAATTATTTGGATAGCGGTAACACTATCAGGCAATAAATCCTTTGTCGCAATTTCAGTTAAAACAATCCCCTTCTCCAAACCAATGCAAATGGAATTTTAAAAAGAAATAAATGGACCTCTGAGGGAGAGTTTTAATGCCTTGCTTGGATATGCTTCATTTCTCAATAGGAATCTGAAGGTGAAGCCCTTCCCTGTAACGGATGGAAACAAATAAAGACGCAACGAACAGAACGATAGAACGAGACGAGCTTCTCTAAGTAACCGGGAAGAAAAGGGTGCAGGGAGGAAATATTTTGTTGTCCTAAAGTTGGTTTGAAGTGGTTTTTGAAAATGTTTTATGCTTTAATAATATGGCTGGGGGAGTGGGGAGTTTTTGCCTAGAATAAAACTGGAAGAATGATTCACCACATGTCTGCAACTGTTCTATGATCCCAGTTAAGTTTGACACCGCTAACACCTATGAGTCAGCGGAGGCTCTTTGGGATGTGCTTTGCCTGCCTGTTTTGAGACTGTTGGAGTAGGATCTTTACCCAAGGCTGGAAACTGGCTCTCAGCATTGCATGTGTCAGTTTTTCCTACCCACTATCAAATACCACCAGCCTCCACCAAGAGAAGGGATCTATTACTACATCCCATGATCTCTGCACTACAGCTGTACCAGTCTATACTTTACTGTCTGTATCCAAGGCCTCAATACTGTTTATCATCTCTCTGTAGCCAAGATAACAGATGTTCCCATAGGGACTTTGGGGCACAATGTTGAAGATGAACATCTGGAGTGGTCAACATAGCCTAAAAAATGACAGCTGTCATAACTAGCAGTCATCCCACGGGAAGGTTTTGTGTGTCATGCTTGGAGGCTTTTTTATTCTCCTTGAATATTCATGTTCTCTGTGCTTAAGTTTAAAAAACAGCTCTGCTTCTAAAAAGATATGATGTAATTTGGGGATTTGACAAAGTAGAAAATAAGGAGTGTATGATGACATGTTACAGTCACATCTTATATGTCTCTGTCTTGTTTGGTTCCAACATTGCTCAATCTCTGAGCTGCTTCAGGTTTCTATCTGGAGTTGGCCTACAACTCCTTACACAACTATTACCAGATTTAAATTTTTGGCTAATGGACAGGCATCTATCTTCTGGAGCCATTTTCCAAAAAATTTGATGATCAAATGGCAATGGGAATACTTGAGAACACATTTGATTATTGTGCTGGCTACATTCATGCAGAATTAGAATATTTTAGAGTAGTTCTCATGAATTCTTTCAGTTGTATGCCTACACCTAGTTTCTTGTTGATTTTGGGTTTTTTGGGGGATGAGACAGAGCTGTTAATGAACCTCCTACTAAACAGTCTTATTTATACTGCAGAGAATGTACTGCTGGCTGCTCTGCAATATAAAATAATCAGAATAATTTTTGAGAGCCATTTTTCTCCAGATTTAAGTACCAGCCACCACCTACAATCAAAAATATTTTATGGGTATGGCTCATGGTCTTTTTCTTGAAAGAGAGATGTTAGAGAATAATATTATCAAATAATTCAATATATGTAGAAGCAATATGTACCAATAGGCACAGCAAGTCAGCAACAGGTCTGGAACAGAGTACATGGTTTTTATGCAAAAGCAAGTGAGGATTCATCTTCCAGACTTCAATTCGAAGTACTCAGTTTAATGTGAACTGCTGGAAAGTGTTAATTAATAGTCCAGATAAGAAAGTTTTCAAATAAATCTTCATGTCTGTAGTGCTTGCTCTGTAGGTATGGATTGTAAGAAGTTGATACTTAAAGTAAGACTAGCTTTGGGAACACAGAATAAGGCATGTAGGAGACGCATTTGGAAGATGCTTAAAAAACTCAGCAAAGCTCTTCAGAGGAAAGATTATCTGCTAAAGTTGTCACTTTGCAAAATCTTGTGAGTAGTTTTCCATGCCAGTCAGTCTGAGTAAGCAATATCTGACAGTGAAATCACCTGGAAAAGCAATGATTTGTGGGTTAGTTATCCCCCATGTTCAATCACATAAAATCATTGCTGTTGGTGATCGCAAGTTTCTAGTGCAGTAAATGGTTTTGTTTCTTATTTTGTTTATTTTGGACTGATTTACTGTGATGCACTTCATCTACACCTGATGCTTTTCCCGAAGTGGAAGACAGCACAGGATTCAGGTCACAGCTGGCTACGGGAGGCAACATCTTTTCATGGTGCATGACGTCCATCTGCCGGGAACCAAAACACTCGTCTGCTGAAAGGTCTGTAGAGTTTTGTCATATTGGGTTTTGTTTGTAAAGCCTGTAAAAGGGTTGTAATTATTTATCTTGGTCTCTGGCTCTTCCTGTGGCATTCATTTTACGGTCATGGTCAGAACTGCGTTCCTGTTCACTGATAAAGGATACAGTTTTCTTGTGGAGACAGGGAAAAAAATCCACTAGCATTTGGCTTTCTGGCTTTCCTGCAGGTACAGAGTAACTGTTGCCTCTGACTTCAGGCTATACAGAAATGCTTTAGCTGCTGTTTCTTTGATTTATTATTGACTGAACAAAAACAGTGTCTCTAGAACAGATTATTTATTTTTAAAAAATCAGCACAAATCCCCAATGTTTTTGAAATGCTTATGTAAAGGATTTTTATTTTTTCTTTTTTGTTTTTAATTGACTTCAAAATTTACAATCTTGAAGGTTTACATTGAGCACATCCTGCCCTGCCGGAGTTTACACTGCCCTTGAACTTCCATCATGTCTTAAAAAATGAGGGAAAAGTACATCAGTTCCTACAGTCATGCTGTCTTTCATTCAAGAGCTCAAACAAAAAAAAATTCTAAAAATGACAAATTCATTGTTATTTAAAAATTAGGTATAAGAATGAATTCCACTTTGTCTGCTCACCACTTGTAGATTTAACTCTCTTAACTTTAACTCTTCTCTTTACAGTCTCTTGGAATTCTAACTGTAAAAGGTTAAATCTTTACCAAAGCATGGTCTTACAAGAAAAATTAAGGTCAAATTAAAAAAAAAATTTTTCCTGTACTGCAGTCTGGGATTCTTGTACTTCTCCAGGCCCAGCCTCCCATCTCTCTACTCTTCTAGAGCTTTGAGAGAAAAAGACTGTAGCACACCAAGCTAGTACTTTGGGAAAACCTTTAAGGTAACTTCGCAAGTGTTGTAATTGCTTTCTCTGAAGTTGTACTATGTGATAATTAATTTGCAGGAAGTTTTGGATGTCTCAGTCTTAAAATATTGGTTTTGTTAATGCAGAAGACCTCATAGGATTGCTAAATTTGCAGAACAAAAAGATTCAGCAAACTGGTTTGTTTTCAAAGAGTATGTAAAAATAAAGTTTAAATATTATCAAAATGTTATTTGAAAGGAATTCAAAAATACTCCTGCCAAAAAAAATACATTTAGAAGCTGATGGCAAGGTCAATATTTAAAGTTCTTATTCTTTAACTTTCTTAGCAGAGTCTTTTCAGTACAAACAAAGATACCCTATAATTAGTCATCCCCTCGGACTGTCCTGTTGGATTTTCTCTCTCATAATTCTGAAGAGTGATCATAAGTCTTCATGAAGGAAGGCAATATTTTAACATGCCAAAAATTATATAAGAATTATGGAGGAATAATGGAGGTGAAACACTTATTCCATTAGAGGGTCCTATATTTAAAAAATAAACGGTTTTTTAAATGACGCACAAGAATTTCCTTTCAGACTGGTCTTGTGAAATGCTTTGTCTCTGTCGTGGTTTGGGTTGGAGGCCTTTCGGTAAATAATAAGTTTTTTTAGTTCTTGTCCAATTATTCCTTTGGATGCAGTCTAATCTAGGGTTCCTTCTGGGGCAACAATAATATTGCAGTAAGTGCTCTGTCTTCAGTGCAGACAGAAATGGATTTTAGAAAAGACATTCAGCTACACCTAACTTTTGCTGTCAGCTGACCTGCAACTATTTTTCCATCCAAGTGGGCCACTAAAAGGACTTCTAATTCAGTATTTTATCAGTCCATAAATCTCCTTATAATCCTGTTGACATGTGCAGTCTTTGAAGGCATCCCCAGAAGCCTGCCTGTCATTGCCAGCCCTTTGTGGCCAGGCTACAGAAGAGAGGAAAAAGCAATCCTTCACAGGGTCATTAGAAAGTGCACATTTTCAGGGATGTTCAGCACTTCCTTTTTATTTTAAAAAGGTGTATTAGGAGTGATGCTGGTACTGGAGGCACTTCCTGCAAGGACCTGTATCATTCTTTCCATCTGGTACAGGCCTTCTGAATATGGGATGATAAATACCCAAAGGTTTCATTGCAATTCTTTTATTGCTATCTGCAACCATAGCACAAAGCTGCACAAATATTGTTGCTGCACTGAAGAGTTTAGAAAGAAAATGCTAGAAATATGCATTAGAAAATGTGTCTGTTTTGTACCCAGGGACAAAAATTCACAAGCATGAGATTAAAGGTGCTCTTGGTTTCTGGCCTGACTGAGGATGACTGATCTACCCTGGCCAGAAAAATTAGGGCTAGAGTTTATTGCCTTGTATTATACATGTAGTATGGCAACTTGCACATGGAAATGTCTTAGGTCGTTGGAGGAAGTGAAAATTAAATTTGAAGAGAATTCTTGATTTCCCTAATTATACACCCAGGTGCTTTACTTAGTTCAGAGGTGGGTGAATGCATTACTTCAGCTAGAGCAAAATATTCCCATATTAAATTATTGGTTATGAATTCAGAATATGAATTTGTATCAGCCACCGAGGTTATGTTTGGAGAAGCTGTTTAGGTTTAAAACTAAAATTTGCCTGATTTTCCAAGTCTCCGTTTTCTGTACTCCCAGGATTTATACCAGTTTTTGTGGGTTTTTTTTCCTTTTAAAGTTATCCATAAATTTTGAATATTTTAATAAAAAAAATAATTGCAGCTTTTACAGCTTTGATTTAGCCAATGCTCTCAGGTGATTGAGGAAAATCTGTAGAGACACTGAGAAGTGGAGAAGTTCATGCCTGTATATCAGCTTTGGTGTTATGCTTCTGTGTCTCTCACTACAGAAGTAAAAGGCTTTCCCTAGTCTAGACAATAAACTTTTCTGCCTCACTGCATCCAAAACTGGAGTATTTGCTGCAGAAAGTTGAAATTTCAGTTCTAGAGGATGTTGCTCAGTCTAAATGACAGTGAAAACAAGTCAAGTAAATTGAAATTATTTTCCTCTGTCTTCTAAAGGTGATCAACTCTGATGACCACATTTGTGTTTTGTGATATTTTGAAAATGTTATTTGAATTTAAAAGACCTGACTTTTTACTAATGTTTCTAAAAATGTAGCTGGTGCTGTTTAAGTTGTTTCCAGGATAGAATTATTCATAGAGATTCTCCAATAAGAGACCATAAATTACTCCTCATTTTACAAAGTCTGTCTACTGGTTTACCACGCTATGTCTGGGGACTTCATCTATTGCAGATGCCTCTTCATTCTTTTATGTGACAAAATAAGATTCCCTTCTGTAATAGATCAACACTTCATTCCTAAATTCCCTTGAAAATTAGACAGCTTTGTTTTAAATGGAAAATGGCAAATAATGTAAAATACTGATGAAAATACAAAAAAGTCTTCAAACCTTCAGGTTTTTTTGGTAATTAATTTTCCATATTCATGATTCCTGCTACTATCTCTTTAAACACACTTGAGGGACACTTAGAAGGGGACTAAGGTGTAGGAGTCAATAGCCCAGACTTTGTAAACATCTGCAGGTGAGACAGCAAGGGTGGAAGAGACCAACATTTTGACACCCAAATAACTCTGGAGTCAGGAAGAGGAAGGTGCTTCCCAGGATTTTGAACCCTAGGAGCTTTTGGTCTTCTTGACTGTCTGAGATAGAGAGCTACCTGTGTGGGCAATTGGCATCACTGACCAAAGTGGTGAGATCCTGTCTGAGCTGGCACACACAGCAGGCAAAGGATGGTTGCTGTCTTTCACTCCCTGAAGTCTGGTTATAGATTAGATTCAGCCAGGATCTCCGAGGTGCTCAGGGAAAGGTCAGAAAGCAACAGCTGAGATTTGCTGCAAGGCAGATGCTAGCTGGATGTAAGGGGGGGAAAAAGTCCACTGGGTGAGCGGTGCAGCCCTGAGAGAGGGAAAGCTTCATCCCTGGAGATGCATTCTTTGGAGAAGCTCAGGACACAGCTGAACATCGCCCTGAGCAACCTGAATTCCTTTTGGAGTTAGCCCTGAACTGAGCAACAAGCTTGACTTCGGGGCCACCAGCAGTCACTTCCAGCCTCAGCTATCCCATGGGAAAATGACTTTCATGTAAGACCCCCAGGTAGGGTAGATGTGCAAAGACTGAAAAAAACATATTCACACCCTTACGAGAGATAAGGTGAAAGATGAGAAAAGGCTTTAGTAGAAAGATTTAGAATAGAAGTCTTGTTCAGATATTCCAAATATAGAAAATAACCTGTAAAATTCTCTCAAAGATGCACTTTTTCAACATACAATGAGAAATCAGTTGTCTTCTGAAAGGATTTAGGCCAAATCCTTAAGTCCGCAGCAAGCTGACAATAGTTAGTACTGAGCAGCTGAAAACTGTTAGATATTCTGGAAGGTAATCCTCTTCCACTTCATTATGATATTGTGGGTTTCATTTTTATTTAAGAGAAAGTTCTTGTTAGAAAACATTCACTGTGTCTGTAACAATGATACTATAATAAGTTTAAATGAGTGCAATTTTTTAAAATCCTCAAAAATGTAATACTTTTCTCTGAAAAAAGTTTTCCAAAAGTAGCTTTGACTTTACTTTTAATTTGTATGTTGTATCACAGAGAAAAAAAAAGTCATTGTAATGAAATACAAAGTCATAAATCTATTTTTAAGTCCAGTGATGAACAGTTTAAGGCTGAAAATATTTTGAAAAGACAGGCAACCCTCCCCCAAACTCTAGCATAAACAAAGCTGCCACAATCTTCAAATCTAATATAAAGCTAGATTTTTTGAACATCAGTGGAGGCTTTCCTAGTCCTCTACTAGATATGGAAACAAAAATGATCAGTTTTCTGAATTTAAAGTCCAACCTAGAAAGGAAGACTATGCTTGGTAAAACCATGACTTAAATGCAAATTAAAAACTTTACTCTATGAAAGAGTCCATGAGTAATGATTTTTTAATACTGCTTAGGTTTAAAATTCCTCAGAAACGGTGGTTAAAACGCTTTAAGTGCTAAATTGCAAGTTAGCTTTCCAAATTAATCAACTGGAGGTACAGGAGATTGCAAATTAAAATTTGCATCTTTTCCTTGAGACACTGGTCCAAAGCCTGTTGAAGTTAACTGGAATCTTTCAAGTGAATTCACTTTAGGCCTTGGAAGGTAAATGTTATGTAAACACTTATGCCTTTATAATCACCTTCTACTCCCATGCAGGATTTGCAAACAAAGGGGAGACTAAGAATAGGATAAAAGCTCCTTAGTGTTGTGTCTGAGAGGCAGTAGTGATACGTGCTTAATATTCTGTTTCAGGGCTCTGGCAAACAAAAGCTCACAAAATCTGCAGACAGGCATGGACAGCCACCTCTGCTGCTGTATGCATGGTCCACCCTTTCAGCCTGTAGATCTTACAGGGGCACTGGGTCATACTTTGCAAGGGTAAAGTCCTTCCCTGGGTCTGCCCCAAGCCTCCTCCAGCCCTCTCACTCCCACAATTAACATATCAGTAGGACATAATTGTGATGTGCCCAGGGTCAACTTTCTCTTACTGGTGCCTCTAGGTATCTGTGTGCTGAGTTTCACCTCTTTGCTTGTCATATTTACACTGCTAATCCTGATCCCAATATTTCCAAGTCTTTAAAGTACAGTCCTGTCTCTTACCATGGAGCATGACATTCTTAGCTCCATCTCATGCAGCCACCTGCAATGTGCTTTGAAGTCAAAAGGCTACCTGAAATTAAGATATTTTTGGTGCTCACCTGTCTTGCAGCCACTGGTATCATGTGACAATCAGCCAGATTTCCAATTCTTTCTTTTTGCATCAACACAGATCAATTTTCCATAGGAAAAATCCCAAAGCATAAAGGGAAGCAGGACAGAAGCTCTGGAGAAGGCAGATGCTGCTGCTGGGAGCAGGGAAGACAGGTAGCAGTGGGGTTTATTGCTTTTGGGAGATGTCCTCCCCATTCACAGCCAAGGCACTGCAACCTTAGCCTCTTGATCTGCACTTTGTATTTACACAGCATTTTACATTGGTGTGGAGCAGGGTTAAGTGTGCTTTGGGTGGCAGGGTCAGAACTTGGTGAAGAATGTGCATCAACTCCTGCCAAACTTTTGCATTTGTAATCACTACCTCATAGTGTTAAAAAGTGCATTAAACTGTTAAATATTTTTGCAGGACTGGGGGCTACTAGATCCCATGCTGGGTGTCTGAATCCTTTAATAGTAAAATTGCAAGTTTTAGACTGTGCTCCTGTCTGCTCCTGTAACAATGAGATGGTTTCCCAATAGATTTCTGGGGATTTAGATTTCAGTGGCATTCTTAGTAAGAGATGCTCTAGTGTAGTTCAATAATTTTTGAAAACCTCTGCTGTGAAATGACTAGCTAAGGCACTGGAACACACTCCTGATCCTGTTTCTTTCATAAGAAACCCTTGTGCAGCAAAGCATGAGCTCTTGCTCCCTTGCTGCTGAGCTAGCTGCTACTTGGCCCCTGTGAAAAACTTCTCCCTTCTTTACTAATACAAAATTGTTGGTTTGGCTTTTTTTTGCCCACTTTGTTCTGAAGTTTAAACCAAGCACTGGGGTGCAATGGCATGAGGGTTCCTCAGAGCAAAATTTTGGTATAGTACTATTTGATTATTATGCATCTCTAAATATTAAATACAATTCTTAGCTCAATCTAAGGTTTATTGTTTTGTTATCATAGTTAACATTTTACTGTAGGAAAACTGAGCTTGGTACCTCAGCTACAATAAAAGGATGTTTCTGGTAAACTTCCCTTCCCCAGCTTCCTAACTTACCCAATCCTAAAAAGCCCAGACCTTTACAGACTAATGCTTTTGTGCAGACCTGGACAAAAACTGTCAGTGTAAAGCAACCTATAAGAAGAAAAATATGCAATTTACAGCCTGAAACTAAATTTATGTTGCTTAAAACAACTATTTTCTAGCTTAGCTGTTGGAGAGGTGGAGGCGCTAAAACTATCTACAGCCTAGTTTTGCCTAATGTAAGAGGTTAAGGCATGAGACAGACACAAGACTAATGTGGAAAAGGGGCTGAAACTTTACTGGAGCTAGAAAGCTGGCCATAGTCAAGATGTTAATACCTCTGATGAGTTTCCTGTCCTTGGATAAAACACAAAATCTAGGTTAAAAGCTCCTCCTTGCTTCAGGAACACAACCAGAGAGGTTAGGCTAGGTGTCAGGACCTATTTCCAGCAGATCATGTTGCTTGAGGGAGCCACATGGCAAATGCTCTTCTGCTGCAGGGCAAGATCCAGACCTCTCTGGGTAGAGATCCCTCCTTGGCAGTGAGTCCTGGCTTAAATATTAGCTTAAATATTAGCTACCTGCCAGTCATGCTCTTTGGAGCTGGCTTTTCAGGAAGATAAAAGCACCCAAAGCACCAAAGAAAAATCTACACTCATTGACACTGGGCATATGGTCAGAGGAATGCTGTCTGGGCAAAATACAAAAGGCAGCAGTAAAACATCCTGCTGCTGTGAAGCTTTCCCATCCAGCCTCATGGAAACCAGCCTAAAGCCAGAGAACCCTGTCTGTGAAGGAGGTGGAAAATTTCACAAAGTGAGAAAAACTTGAACCTTGGCATAGGACCTTGTCTTGTCCCACTGGTGTGGACCATGGGGTGTCTTGCAGCATCTTCACCACCACCCCAGTTCCCCAGGCAAGCCTAAGGAAAGGAAAATCCCTTTGGGAAACGTTTCCCCTTTGGCATGCAGGAATGTCTGACCATGAGTTGCAAAGAAACAATTCCACATCCACTGACAACCTAACACACCATATTTTTAGGGGCCTTAACCCTATTATATCTGTGAGCATTCTTCTTGACATTTGTATGTTTGGGGCTGGCAAAACAGCCTCAGTGGATGATATTTGGTGCTCCCTGGATTTTCCATGCAAGGTAAGCCTGAAGCACCTGGGGCTAGCCAAGTCCTTTTCCCTGTCATGCAGACTTGTGCCAAGGAAGCTCCACAAGTGGAGGCTCAAAGGTGGGAAGGTAGTGGGGGGAGATGAAATTTTGGCTGCCCATTTCACAACACTTCAAGTGACTTTTACTATCCAGAAGGAGAAAATACAGTGAAAATCTCTCCCTGCATGTGCAGGAGGGTAAACACGAGATCTTTCTGCTGAAGCCCCAACATGTGATGGTCCTTAATTTGGATGCAACTTTGGTTCCACCCCCTCACTGCTGGTGATGAATACCCCCCAGTTTGTCCCAGAAGCATTGTACCTGGCCATGTGGAAAAGGACAACTGTCTGCTGTGGAAAGAGCAGCAGATTGGGTTGTGGTTACTGATCCTGTCTGCGGCTGAGGGCCCGCTGATGGAGGAGCCTACATCCAGCCTTTAAAGATGCTCCTGCCTTCCAGAGGTGGTTGGCAGAAGTTGCTGATGTCTTTGGCTGCCCTGAGTGCCCTTCATTCAAGGTCCTGCATGGAATTCCTTCCTCTGCCAAGTGGTTTAAAAAAAAAAAAAGGAAAAAAGAAGAAAAAAAAATTAGACTTACACTTAAAAAAACAGTTTGGAAAATATGTTGCTTAAAATCAACCTCCATTAAAAAAAATTAGTTCAAGATGTTGTCACTTCCCGAGCCAGGAGACATTGGGAGCACAATGCAGGAAGCCTGTCCAGCCCCTGCACTGCCGTCGGACAGGGACAAGTTATTATAGTGTGGGTGAGATTAAAAAGGGTTCTGAGCACCCAGACAAAATTTTCCTTTGTCTCTGTGCAGTGTGCATGTAACCCAGTCTGTGACCTGCACTGACCAGGGGATGGAAAAGAGGTTCAAGAGTTTTACCTCTATGAAGTCATTTGTTTCAGACAAATTCCAAACAGCAACCCAGATCCATCTGTGGTAAAGACTATTTCTGCCATGTTGTCAGTGGGATGTTGCTAAACAGGGCTGCCACAGACTCTCTGCACCCCACAGGCCACCCTCAGGATATCAAACTGTCAGGAAGAGATGCAGTAGGATGCTGATGCCAAGCAATCACAGAATCATAGAATGGTTTTAGTTTGGAGGGGACATTAAAGATCATCTCATTCCAAGCCCCCTACCTTGAGTAGGGACACCTTTCATTAGATCAGGTTGCTCAAAGTCCCATCCAACCTGGCCTTGAACACTTCCAGTGATGTGGTGTCTACGGGTTCTCTGACAACAGGTTCCAGTGTCTCACCACCCTCACAGTAAAGAATTCTTTCCCAATGTCTGATCTAAATCTACCCTTACCCTAATTCAGGAGGACCATGAGTCAGCTATGAGAGACATAGGAAAAATTAAATCATTTAAGTGAGCAAGAACTGTGTGTCTGCACTTGTATTTGTTAGGGTATGATACACACACCAAAAGCATTGAGGCATAAAGATGCCTGTTATTTGTTATTCTGTTACCACAATATCTGTGTTCCAGCATGACCATGCAATCACATTCACAATTTATTTTAGAACTGGGAAAGGAGAGGAGGAATAGCTTTTTTCTCTTTAGCACTTGAAGACCAGATCCAAATCTCTTTAAAATCGATGGGCACATTTCCAATGCTTTTGTTAGGTTTCAGTACATAGCCTAGCTGCAGCAGAACAAATAGAGATCATTATTTAGGCAGATAAACCTCCCATCACCTTTAACTTTAACTGAAAGCAGCAACTTTCAGTGTGACAGACAGAACTCATATTTGGGAGTCAATACATTCCTTGCTAACTCTCTAACAACACTGGGAGATAACTTTTTTTGGAATTGAACATTTCAAGGAGATATAAACTGGAATCTGCAGTGCACAGCCTGTTGCTTCCAAGAGCCCCCATGGTTTTTTCTCTTTCTTTTTTTGTTCCTCATTTCATTGGCTTCAGCCTCTCCTTTCTTTGCTTTATCCTACAGTCTTCAGTGAGACAATGCTCAGTATACAGAACATGAACTCCAAGCTGAGTTTCTTCATTTTAAGGCAAATCTAATTTGACCTTTCTCCATGTTTTTTAGCTTTTCAGCTCTTTTCAGCATCTTGTAAGTTAAAATACAAGGTATTGTACTGGGAAATAAAGGTTTACAAGATAAAAGAAAATTTTGAAAATTTCATTTTCAACATATATTATAGTAGACAGAACCACTGACAGTGGTATGCTACTGGCTGGGTGCAATAATCTGAAAGGTTTTTCCAGGCTAAACAATTCTCTGAGATTATGAGAAAGTCTAGTAAGCATATAATTTAATATGATTTTGTAATTGTTTATATCTGAAATTAGAACTTACAGATTTTTTCCTCAGTATTATCTGTATACATTTCTGAAGAATAATAAAAATGAAGTTTAAAGGCTCTAAAATATACTCTAAAGTAACTTTCACATATAGAATATTATAGCAGTGAAGCTGGATCTCTCTGCATTATCTGTAGAAAGCACTTTATTTCCCTTGATTAATGTTATCAAAGTCTTGACTCTAATTTTCTGAAAGTGAATGTCAGGAGTTATGTTTCAAGAGAATTTACTCTTGAAGGCAATTGAGATATTAATTTTTTTAGGTTTTTTTTCAGGGGTTGAATGTTTAATAAACCAGTCTTTGATAATATCTTTAAAGTGCTTAATTGTGAATCTAAGAAACTGAATTGTGAAACATGAGTTGGTTTCATTTAACAATTTTTTAAAAAGATTGTTTTCTGTAAATTGAGATCCATAACTGTACACTGTCAAGGTTTAATTTCATAAAGTGGTTTGAACAAACAGAAATATTTTTTCTTTCTCACTTTGAGACAATACACTGCAGAGATTAGCAAATACATGTTATTTGCTTCCTTAGATTTTGGTAGAAGAGAAAATATTTGTTTTCTCATTGAAGTATTAGAAGTCCCATTTTATCATCAGTTGTAGGAGTATTCCATCCATATTTAAGTAAATGAAAAGCATGGCTACAGACTTACAGGTCTGAATTTCAGATCACTTGATAGCGATAATAATACCCCAAGAAATCAGTTATGCAATAAAGGAGGAATTAAAAAAAATCTAGGAAATTAATCACTTCATGGTATTTCTATTTAAAGGAAAATGCATAGGAACTTTTGTTAAAATTTGCAGTATAAGGCAATAATACTTGCAACAACAACAACTAAAATTTAGAAGCCTGAATCTATAATTTTTTTGTTGTTGTTGTTGTTGGTTTTTTTTGTTTTGTTTTGTTTTGTTTTACAGACACTGAGCTTAAAAATTCCTGATAAACTGAAATATTTTGTTTATATTCATTAGAGAGATATGAAATGAGTCACTAAGTCTTTGACCTAAATGCCTGTTTGCTTGCATATGTTATCTCCAAAAGACAGAACAGAGTGTTATTGGGCTACAGGTTATTTTTCAATGTGTGGGTTACTTTCAAAATTAAATAAAAATCATTTCAACTTGGTTATATATGTTCATTACCTAGTGCCACTTTGTCCTCTTTCATATGTCCATTTCTCACATCAAAATAGAATTCACTCCTGTCTAAAGTTTCTTCCTAAATTCAAAATATAAGAAAAGAAGGTCAGAAAATAAGAGGTTAGCTATAACTTCTAACATTGTATATAAATCCATTCAAGCCATAAGTAGCAAGGTGATTTGGTTTTGTTATGTTTACCATGACTTTAAAATGAGTAGTAAGGAATCTCCAGTGCTGGAAAATTGAAGATTATTAAGCATAATGAATATCAACCAGAAGTTAGATGTTAGAAATTGGGGCATGCATAAAGCAGGCCAAAGTTGTGCTCGCTCTGAAGGAGTAAGGGTTAGGAGCAAGACTCACTGAGTTTATGCCAGAGAAATTTTCATTTGAACAAAACATTCCACGAAATCCACTGTACCTTGTCTGTGTTCCAGCAGCTTTCACAAAGGAAAGGCATCATGGTGGGACATTTTCCTGCTCACCCCATGAGGTCTAGTGTTGAGCATTTCAGACCTCCAGTTCAGACTGGAGGTTGGATGTTGGATGTTGGGTGCCACAATGGCAAAAAAAATGGACAGTTGTTGCCTGTCCTTGGAAGATAAAACTTGATAAGGAGTTACCTTGATGTCCTTGGGTTAACCTTTAGGCTTGACTTTGAAAATGCCCCTTTGCAGTCCTCCACTCAGGGTCTGGGTCTTGCCTTGAGTTCATTTACCTTGAATAGATGAGGAACTTGGTGTCATAATGTCCCGGAGTTAGCAAAGTATTACACTCTGGATTTTTTAGTAGATTATCTCAGTTTTGTTCACATCTCCTCTTGGAATCCTTGCAAAACTCCTTGTGGCCCAAATTTGAGTCCTCTCAAGGAATTTCATCCAAGTGGAAGTGGCTATCCAGATCATTAGCAGAGGATGCCACAGTCTACACTGTATGGAAACCTCAAGAAACAGGGATCTCTTGGAGTTTCACATGCCTGTACGTGGTTTACAGCTTGGGAGACCCAATGTTTTCTGTTCATCATGTCAGGACAACCTTTTGTGGTGGTCCAGGTGCCCTGAGGTTTGACCCATGGGCTCTGTGCACCAAACAGGACACCCAGGCAACATCACAGAGCCCGTGAGCAATGCTGACAAGCACTGAGCTGAGTAAAGAAAATCCAATTTGTGCTGAGCACCAACACTGAGCCTTGGCCGTATGAAATGCACTCACTGGCAGAAGGCTGCTTCCGCTTTCTTTTTCACTGGAGCCAAGTCTTTCATCTCAGCGAGTGCCACTCCTGAGCAGTCTGGCATGTGCTCCTTGGGGGCTGCTGAGATCCCAGCAGCCTCCTGCCAGGAGTTCATTAATTACAAGAACAGGAGCACTGCCTGTGTGCTGTGCCAGCGTGTGGCTTCCAGGTCTTTGACGGTGTGTGTTTATGCAACAGCAGACAGTGCTGGCGTCTGCTGCGCCTGGCAGGGTGACCAGGAAATGACAGAAAATTCAAGGGTGTGCTCATTCGTCACTTACGTGGAAATATCCTGCCTTCATCATGCCAGAGAGGAGCCAATGTCAGCGCTCAGAACTGTGAGGTCACTTCCCCCAGATCATGTCACTTGTATCCTGGGGTACTTGCATGGACAGACCAGCAAAGTTGATGGGATTCATATTTTGTTTCAGAGGGAGTTGACCATCACTCCGCTGATGAGGTCAGTGGAAATGGAGACAAGACTGAGCCAGGCTGAGTCATGGACCTCTCTGATATGGCCCTTGGAGCTGCCCAGCTCCAGAAGGGTTGTTTTCCTAGATTTCACAGACAGAAAATAGTTTGCAAGAGTCAGTGACTTGCTCAGTGCCAGCCAGAGTAGCTCCAGTGGGTGCTGTGGACTGACCTTGTTTTGCACCACACAAATACCTGGCACAAGGTCTTTTGCACCTCCTGATTGCTATGAGTCATCCAGATTCCAACTGAAATGTAAACCCATTTTAAGACAGTTAAAAAATGTAACATTAGTACTTAGTTTCTTGACTGCTAGCATCAAATCTGGCCAAGGCAGCTATCTGTAATTTTAGAATATATCAAGATTTATAGATCTCATGAAAAACTCTTTTCCATCTCCCTGGCAATTTAGCCTTCCACTTGCTTTATAACTTCAGTCCATCTTTATATCCTGTGGAAACAACACTAAAGCTAAATGCAGAACAAAAATGAGCTCACACCATCTGGAAAAATGTCTTTCTTGGAGAGGCCATGTTTAACTTAGGAAGACCCCTACCAGGGTAGCAGGAGTTCAAATGAAAAGCTTTTTGTAATAAATGTATTTTAAGGGTTTGCACAGTGGTACAGAGCATTACACTCTCTGATAACCTTGTCAGGATTTGCCAAAAAGGAACATCAAAATAGAAATGGTTTCATGAGCAGACATCAACCCTTTTTAATGTTAGACTGAAACAAAGGATTTGAGGTATAGGAACAGGAGAAGATGAATAAGACTGAAAAAGCTTAATATAATGATTATAGAAGTGATGGAAACTTCCAAATATGTTGTTATAACCACTGCATGTAAAATGAAGAGTAAATAACCACAGCAATAGTAACCAGTGTTTTTATGACTTGGCAATCATATGTTATCCTTTTATTGTGCATACACGCATGACATTCAACTGGATATAATAAGCCATTAAGAGTGAGGGGTGAGGTGTTCTCAATTACCATCTGAAAAGGGATGAAGCATTTTAGTACCAAAGAGGAAATATTTATAATATGCATGTGAGTTTGAAAAAATGGAAGCAGCAGGATGAAGTAACTGGAAAAACAAAGTGGTATGAGAGAGCTTGGAACAGAGGCAGCCATAGGGCAGATAGAGGAGCAAAGACTTCTGACAGAAAAGTATAAGCTTAAACTTCAATGAGTGGCAGTTGAATCCTGCAACTAACCTGCAGATAACTTGAAATAAAATACTAGGAGCTGTAGAGTGAACTGGCCTGTGCTCTTCTGAGAACTGTATAAATTAGAGGCACTAATTTTCCTTCTTAGAGTTTTTCAGTCTTTCATTAAGAAATTTCACAAGAGGTATTAAAAAATGCAATGACCAAGGAACACATAAGGAGCCCAGATCATTTCCACACTGGATCTGGAACCAAAAATACTTGATAGACTCTGTCATGATGCTCCTTCTTGGCTGGCTGCAGATTGCAGACACACTGATGCCCTTGCTACTGAGCATTGCAATATCAATCTTGAATTGTTTACTGGGATATCTGCTTTCCTGTCATATTTGCCTGAAAAGTGTGGCTGAAAGTCTGATCTGAAGCAGAATGCTTTATTTCTGTTATCTGATGCTGTGCAAAGGATGAGTCTAATCTTTTATTGTCTGTCATCAAAATAAAAAAAAAAATGGACTCTCTGAGTATATCTCCCACTGTCCTTGACTCCATACTTACATAAACTCACAGAAAGTTTAGGCTTTCAGCTTTCTAAAAGACTAGATGATGCAGTAGTCCAGCTGCTCTTCACAGAAGGCTGTATTACAAGTATATTGCCATTATGACCAATGAACAAGAATTTATAGGCATTCTCTGGCACCCTTTTTGTAGTGCAGTTGGGCAATTATGCTACTTCAGCAAGTATGGTGATGGAACCAGGTGGTTTTATGCAGTAGAGGTTCCTACTGATGGAAGGGAGACAGTGTTGTTCCAGTTTACAAGGGCATGAGGGAGGCCTTGGGAAACTACAGACCTGTTAGCCCAGCTTCAGTGCCTGAGAAAATTATAGAGAATATCATACTGAACAGGCCTTTAGAGGACAAGGCAATCATCAGGCACAGGTAACATGGGTTCACAAAGGGAAGTCCTGTATAATTTATTTAATATTCTTCTAGCATAAAGTTCGCCCTGCTTTTGGATGAGGGGAAGGCAATGGACAATGAGTGGACAATGTTTTTCTGGATTACAGTTTATTAAGGATTTGGATTCTGTCCCTCACAACATTCTTCTAGACAAGCTGTCCAACTGTGAAGTGAGCAAGTACATGGTTCAGTGGGTGAAGAACTGCTTGAAGAGCAGGGCTCAAAAGGTTGTAGGGAATCTACAGACAACAGTCTGGAGGCCAGTCAACAGCACTGTTCCCCAGGGCTCACCTCTAGGGAGAGTTCTGTTCACCATATTTATCAACGATCTGGAGATAGGAGTTGGAAGTTTGCTGATGATGCTAAACTGGAATGTGCTGTTGGCTGTCTTAAGGGACAAGAGGCCTTGCAGAGGGATCTGGATAGATTGGAGCACTGAGCAATTATCAGTGGCATGAAACTGAACAAGAATAAATGCTGGCATGGAGAAATACTTTCCACAAGTATGAACCGGGAGTGGCATGGCTGGACAGCAGCCCCACAGGAAGGGTTCTGGGGCTGCAGGCTGAGAGCAGGCTCAATACAAGTCGGCAATGGCAAACCCATCTTGGGATGCATCAAATACACCACAAGCAGGTGGTCAAAAGGGGTTGTTGTCCTGTTGTATTTAGCACTGGTGCAGGGTCATCTTGACCCTTGTGTGTCTCAAAATTTAACAAGGATGTGAAGGTCCTTGAATGCATCCAGAGGGGGACAATGAAATGGTGAAAGAGCTGGAAGCCACTGAGGACAGGGGTTTAATCTAGTTTGGAGAGAAGGAGGCTGAGGCAAGCTCACGGCTCTCTGCAGCTTCATGAGAAGGGGAAGGGCAGAGGGTACCCAGTGCCAGCATGTGTGAGAATGGCTAAAAAGCTGCTTCCAACAGAAAGGATATAACAGGATTTTAATTTATGTTTCTGACTCTTTCGGGGCAGATGTTCATGAACATTATTGCAATGTGCAGGTGTAGCCGGGAGCAGGTTAATGCAATCCTCAGTTCAGCTTGAAAAACCATCACTTGAAGTATGGCGAAGTTGGAGCCAGAATTTTGCAAATCCTCTACATCTTGTGGAGAGCCGTTTGCTGGCAGGACTGCATGGGGAGAACAGATTTCTGTCTTGCTCATGTGTCTCTTGGGGCAAGGAGTTAATGGCACAGTTTGTATCCAACACAGTTGCTATGAACTCTACCTCTCCAGGCAAGTTTGCCCATAGTGTTTCTTGGAAAATTCTGAATAATGGGCTGTTTATCTTCCTGGCGAGTGTCCTTCACCCAGGCTCTCACTCTGAAGAAGTGAACATGATGGTCTGTAAACACCATTCCTTCAGAGGACGTATTTCTTTTGACCACACATACTTCCTGGAGCTTGCCATATAGAATAACCCAAACAATGGGACTGCCTGGAGCCAAAAGAAGTGGTGCCAGGTGAACCCAGTCTCCTTCGAATCAGTGGTGGACCTTGGGTCAACCCACAGATAATACAACAGTCTTGAAAATATGTAATTGATATTGAAAAAAAACTCCGAAAATTATCTAAAAACTATTAACCTTTACCAGAAAAAGGAAAGCAGATAAATGACTGATGAACAAAGAAGGCTCTTTCTTGGAAAAAAAAACCCTCAAAAGTTTTAAGAATGTGATTTTCTCTGTTTGGTAATGCAATTTTTTTAATGTATGAATTTGTATTTTGGCATTCAAAAAATCCAACTCCCAAACATTCCTACTTTATTTTAATTTTTTTTTTCCTCTGTATTTAAATTATTTTGATTTTTAGCCTTTGAGGAAGAAGAACAATAACTGAAGTCAAGTCTTACTTTGGATGTAAAAGTTGAAACAATTTGGGTTTATGAATAGAAGTCCAGCAGTCCCTGTTTCCTGAAAAGCAAGAATAAGAGGACTGGTTACACTCACAAAGAAAAGGAGTAATGCTTGGTATTTTCCAAATTATGATATAACTTGATAACACATTTATGAACCACACTTTTTGTCTTCCAAAACTTTCTCTGCTGTGGCTCTTGAGTAGTGATGCATGAAAAGCACCCCTGTGCCTGCCTGGTGCTTGTATTGCCCCCATGGAGTGCTGAAAAGTGGCAGCTTCTCATGGGGCCCTTCCAAGCACAGGCTGTTTTGCACAAGCAAGAACCCCTGGAGAAATGGAGCCAAGGGGAGAGTGGAGCTCACTTCCAGTCTAGGTTTGCAATGGGCCAGAGAGAGCCAGGGCAGATGTGGTAACTTGGAAGCACAAGTCCAGCAGGCGGGAACAGAGTTGAAAAGGCCAAGGAAAGCCCCAGCAAGGAGCTTTGCTCAATGACACACAAGACAAGAAGCAACCCCTGGGGGCCAGCCTCAGAGCCTAGAAAATTGTCTTTCCCCAGATGTGGAGCATAAGGGTCACCTTTGTGGAGCATGAGCAGCAGGCAACAACCTGGCCAAAAGGGACCCGAGAAGCCCTGACCAGCAGTCATGCTTGATGTTGCAGACGAAGGCCAAAAAGTCACAGAAAACTGTGCCAATCTGTCCCACAGAAAAATTCCTTCCTGATCTCAGCACCAGTACAGGCTATTCTCTAGGTATGTGTCCAAGATGGATTTTGTCGTCTCACAGGTTGGTCAACACTTCCCAGAAGATGTCTAAAATCTATTATCCCTCAGCCTGGAGGTGTCTCAGGGCCTTGTGAAAGTGGCACCACTCAAACAGATGCTGAACTAGCTCATCCTGAACCAATTAGCTCTGGCTGTATTATTTGCATTCCTATACTGTGCTGTACTTAGCAATAATCCAGACTGGAAGTAACAACTTCCTATATAATTGGCACTGAGTGCCACATCAAAATTAAAAAATAGTCACTTCTTTTGGCTGCTGTAGGTGGAATTTTTTTGGAAGTGCAAATGAGACTTTTTTCTTTTACTTTAGTTTTTAACTATGGCCATTGATGTCCTGATCTGAGGTTTATGTCTCATCCCAAACATACTCCTGTGGGCTGCTGTTACACACCAGGGCACTTCAGTGTGAGGGTTTTCAGTACAAAGCAATGCTGTTTACAGCACTGGAGTGCAGCAATTCTGCTCACGCCCTCGGGTTCAGGTGGCCCAAAGTTCACTGCAGTGCTCAAGACACCTGACCAAACACACACCACCTATGTCTGCCTTTCTACAGCCCTTTGCCAGCTGTGTTTTCAGCAGCAGCTGCTGTGGAAATAAAGGAGGAAGTTTTAGTGATGTATTGTGCTTGGCCGCCCTTGCCTGGTGCTTTTGGCTGGCAGGGATATGTTTCACCATCGAGGCAATATCCAACATTTCCTTTTACTGTTTAAAAAGATCCTCTGGAAGGAGATACTTTGTTAGTGAGCAACCCATTTGACATCATGCTAGAGCTGCTCTAATATAGCCAGCATTGAGGCCCAGTCTTTGAAGCACGATAATGCTTTGCTTCCCGTGGCTTAGCTTTCGTGACTGCTCATTTCACAAGTCCAGCTCAGTGATGGGAAAGGCAGCAGGTGTATAGGAACTTGTCCTACCTTGCTTCATTCTGGACTTCATCCTTTGATTATTACTCCTAATGTTTCCCATGGGGACCATCTGTTCTTTTCATCCACATCTGTAAGAGTGAGACTGTTGCAACAAATAATCCTAAGGGCAATATCATTTTGGCACTGTGAGGTAGCAAAAGGTGGAAATTAAATGGAAGGGAGTTGGGCGCTTTCAATGTCCAAATTCAGCAGCTCTGTTAAGAAAACTTTTCTTGGAATTGAAAGAACAGGGTCATAAGTGCCGACTGTTTATTTCCACCAGCTAGAGATTATTTCACTCTTAATCTATTCGCTTCAGTGAGAGGTGCAAATGTTTGGTACTTCCCTGAAGCAAGCGTGAAAGCTCAAATCCATCCAAGGCCTCCTTCCTTCTGCAGGGCACCCAAAAGCCAAGCACTGGTCCCTGCAGGGCCATCACACACTGAGTGAACAGCATCTGTGTGAATAAACCCTATGAGTGCTCCGTCAGACTGGTCAGGTCTTTCAGGGATTTGTATCGCCCAAAAAGAAATGCCCAAAAAGAAATGCCCAAAAAGAAAAGATGTTTAGGAACCTTTGAATTTGGGTCCCCATAATTAATGTCCTTTCTATAAATTCATATAACAGGCTGAGAAGGGGGAGGCAAATGTGGTTCTCCATCTTCCTTTCTTCCCCCTCCCATTCCACCTTTTCTTTGGGGTGTGGTTGACTAATTTTTTTGGCTACCACTTTGTTGGCATATTTTAATTTTGCATTTTCTTACTTCTTTTTTCACCTTGCTCTATTATTGCCATTTTTCTCCCCTTCTCACCCACACGAAACATGAACTTTACAGATTTCTGAATGAGATTTCCGATGTAGGATGTCCCAACAGGCTGGAAACAGAGAAAAATGTCTTCAGTATGGGTAAGCCTTCTTCCATGGTAAAGGACACTGCCTTTGCTCATAGCCTCCTCTGAGTTCAAGCAAGCACATTTCACAAAACAAAAGATTTCAGAACAGATCCTGTGCTGGCATAAAACATCACATCTTCGGAAATCTGCAGAGTACTAAGCCAACACACAAGTAAAGAAATCTGACTTCTTTGACAGGACTGGGTCTGCAGGAAGAAGCAATGTCTTTAATTAGCTGAATTGGTATCAATGCAAAAGCAGCTGGCTTTAGGCAAGAGCTCCTGTTCAAGCCTACAACAGAAACAGCTTCTTTCAAAGCTGAATGCCAGTTGAAAGGGATTATTCAGAGTTTAGTCCTTCTGACCAGCCAAGTTATTTATTTACTTTAAAGTAGAAGTTGTAAGGCTGAAAAACTATATTAGAGCTATATATTGCTTTATAGATACAGTGTTTGTTCCATTACAAATCCTTGGAGCTTTTTACATACTATTTCTTTAATTCAAAAGTAAACAATTTCTGAAATTAACTTTTACCTCATTTCTGTAGAAGAATGCTGGGATAAAACATTTTGTTTTCTGTCTATGAAGCAACTGCTCAAGAATGAATTGTGGTCCTGCATAAAGGATTTAGTACAGGATCTTACTTCAATAAAGTAAAAGCAATGTGGACTGCCCAGCATAGCTCCCCATCTCCTTTGGAGAGACGTGATTTCCTGGTGTTAAGTGTCCACAGACTCTGCAGAGCCCAGAGTTTTAATACTGTCATCATGGTTGGAAGTCACTTGGGCCACCAGTAAGGGTATCTCCACTGTCACTCATCATTACTTTCAGCACTTCCATCTCCTGTGCTCTTGCCAGTGCAAACTGCTGCCAACATCAAGAATGTCCTTCTTTATACAAGTCACTGATTATGGGGTATTGCAGCAATAAACAAGGGTTCTTACATGGCATCAAGTCTGTGGTAAAAAACCCTCAAACTCAACATCTATATAAACAAGTGCTCCATCAAATTAATAGAAGCAGCTCTCACACAAAAAAAGGAAGCAGGTGAAAAAACACATAAAAAATTGATTTCAAAATGGCATGGCAATACAACAATAAGAAGGGGTTTTCCCACAACTTTAAATGCCCCATAGCCAAGCGGAGAAGACCCGCTTGCCCTGTGCGTGGGTACAGCAAGGTCCCTGACAGACCTGAAGAATGAAGATGGGACAGTGGGGACAGGGTGAAGGGAGGGCACTGTCTGGCTACACAGGGGCTGTCACACACTGCTGGACTGGGGCAGGAGGCACGAGTACAAACCCCTGCCAGACTGGCTGGGACGGCAATGGCAGAGGTGATGGGAGTGGGTATGCATTCTCCATGGAAAACTAAACTGAGTCACTGGCCTGGCCTGAAGGATAATTTTGGTGCAGAGGGTCAAACTCAGCCCTCTCCTTCAGCGTGACATGGGCTGTGACGTAGAGCTGACAACTCAGCTGCTGCTGTTTCAGGAACGTCAAAGCCGTTTATCAGCCCTGAGCAAGCGTGGGAAAAACCTTGGCGGGGAGCAGGGTAAGCCCAGCAGGTTTTCCTTTCATTTCCTCTCCTTCCCTTTTGCTCACGAGCCCCTTTGCCCGGCGTCATGGAAGCCTGAGCTGAGCCCAATTAATGGTGACGGCCAGGTGCTGAGGGCATGAGCAACACGCCCGTGCACGGAGCGAGCACGCAGGAGCACACAGGGTAAGCCCAGACGTGTAACATACACACGTAATTTTATTTCACGTTGTAAGGCAGGGCTGGGAACCCTCCAGGACATTGGTGCTACTGCCCCAATTCCTCCAGGCCTCAGAGGACCCCACTGGCAGAGGCAGTGTTGGCCCAGAGTTACCACAATCAGGAAGGCAGAAAGCAGAACTAATGTTCCCACCTTGCAAGGTGGGAAAGAAAGGAGTCTGCAGTAGATTCCTATGGATGTAGTGGTGACAAGATTAATTCTTCAGTCTTCAAAGGCAGCAGGCAGCATTCTTTTAAAGGCACACACATTCTTGCAGATAAACATGCAGGTCATCAGTCACATACTCATGCCTGCAAAATGCACAGTGCTAGGCTATTTGTCTTTGTTTCAAACAAAATATCATACTGCAGCTATGTGCATCACTTCATTTAGGACGCAGTTTCGGGCTCTATGCTGAACTAGCCATACCAAACCACATAGATCTTTACCCTGGAGCATGTTGAATCAGTAGGCACTAAAAGTAATGTTTGTAAATTTACGGTAACATCTTCAGAACAGCATCTTGTCCCACATTTCTGGTAGTTTTCCGGGACTACTGATTAGATCGTAAGTTTTTTCCCTCTCCCCTTACAAAGCAGTAAGTGCTCAGAATGGTTTAAAAAGTTTTCCAGGCTTGCTCCATTTGTTCCTATGCCTAAGTGCAGATGTAAAGATTAAATCTGTAAGTGTCTGAGTCCATGCCATACATGCAGCTTCCTGGAAAGACTGTGACCTCCAGATCTTTAGTCAGAGACCTCTGTCTATTTGCATGGGTGCCCTTTTGAAATCTTTATTCCTTATAGTTAGGGAGGAAGCTACTGATGATCTTGTGATCTACCTTTCTGTCATGGGGGAACATCCTGCAGCTTGCCTCCAGCATCAGTTTCTGGCCAAGAATGCAGAAGATGCAGTATGTGATACAACAGATATACCAAGACCTCTCATCGACTGGTATTTTGGGACAGCAGCAAGTGCACTTGAGCCAGCTCTGGTCTCTCTGCTGGACATCCACATGCAGCTCAGTGTATGCTGCTCACGTATGCCTGGCACTGCCCTTGCCCTTGAGATAGAACTGCTGGCAAAATAAAGAGCTCAAATCCAGCTCAGATCCACCAGGTATTTAGATGCTCAGTTCCTACTGAAATAAATGCAAGTGAGGGTTGCAAACACAGTTTGGAAGTGACCTCACTGACATTAGGAAGTAAAGAGTGGTGGGAGAAGAGATGCAAGTTTGCAAGGAGTAAGTGTAAACACTAAAATGGACTTCAAGGTGAGAAATACACTGATTTTGTTAATGTTCCAAAAAGAATATAAGTGTATCATACTGTTCAGAGATTTCTTGACTAAAATTGACTTTGACAACGTGTTTCTTCCTATGTTCTTCATGAAAGTTGGCATTCTCTGGCAGCACTTCCATGGTGTGCAGCATGGCTTGAGGTAGCAAAATTTGTCCCTAATAATAGAGTAAAGCAAACTGTTAAAATAGGAACTGAACCAAATGCCCAGATCTCCTCCCCAAACTCAAATGAAACCTTTCTTTGAGGTTCAGAAATGTTTGGTTAACTTTAAATTAAACAATGTTGTCTTTCTACACATCCTGCTTTCAGCAAAAACTCCAAGCAGAAACACAAAAAAAATGGCAGGCACATCCACGTTTGCACTATTTCTGGCTCAGCTGAAATCAGGAAACACTGGAAATCTCACAAAATCAGCTTTGCCTCACAGACTATCCAGCTACCAGGTTCTGTTGCTGTAACCCCACAGAATACAATGTAACTCATGTACATACCAATTTATTATTAATTTCTCACCAAATAACTGTGATGAACAAGTTTCACAGACTTTCAGACATATGAACCCCCCATTTTTATTCAGTTGTGGCAGCATACTATATAGCTACCTTATATTCCTTTTATGCTCCTTCTCATTGAGTCACTGGCATAGTTGCCTAAAGACAAAATGCCTCTTGTGGTACACAACAAACCAAAGCACATCATAACAAAGATAACAAACTAAGCATATGCATGTCGTGCTTCATATTTGGTTTGTGGCTAATTCAAAATACGTAATCCTGAATTTTGCTGCTTGATATCTCTTTGACAACTCTCTGCATTGGATTTGCAGAGCATAAATATGAAGAAAACACCATTGCTTTAGAGGAACATATTTAGCCTTATAAAATTGCCCTGAAAACCAGGGCAAAATTTTTAAAGCACTTTTGTGTACCAGACTTTTGCAAAATTGCAAATTTGTATTTAAAGGAACATTTAATGCTATTGCTGGAAACTATATCACTGTCAGCAAAACATAATACAGACAACCCTGATTACCCAGCTATCTGCTCGACCGCAACAAAGCCATCCCAAATGATTTGGTACCGCAGCTTCATGCTTGCTAGCCAGATTTATTATATTTTCCAGATTCTAACAAGACACATATTAAGAAATGCATGTTAATCATTGTCCTAATGAGAACAATATGCAGTTAGCATTTAGAGTGTCACACAAAAAATACAGAAGGCGAGTAAAGAATAAATGCACTCTAAATTCAAGGAAACCCAATCCTTCTTTCTACTAGCGTGTTTCAGTGAAATGGCCCTCTGCAAGAGAAATTTTTAATGAACTAGCTAAATTTTAACTGGTATGGATATATGCTTTCATTAAGCATGGGGCAAAGTAAAATGCCATTCTGACCACAACTGTGAAAGAAAAACAACCACTGTCCCACTTGCTTACGTACAAAAAGCTATGAGTATATAAAGCACTAAAAGCCTGCCCAGCATCTCTCCTCTGGAGACACCAAACTTCCCAGTGTTTACATCCGTTTGCAGCCAGATGACTTCTGTAGCAAACAGCTACCCAACATGTGTAAGAGGACAAGAATCTGTCTTTAAATTTATTTGCAAGTACTAAATAAAATGCATAACTTACAGAATAAACCAGTTAATCTAATTTGGTAAAAGTGCAAAACCCATTGCGCTTCTGAGAGCCTCAAAGGTGCATGAAGGTTTGGTCTGAATTTTCTAATGCAAAATATGTGCACTCTCTGCGCTTTT
Source organism: Sterrhoptilus dennistouni (assembly GCA_013397095.1). Classification (NCBI taxonomy): domain Eukaryota; kingdom Metazoa; phylum Chordata; class Aves; order Passeriformes; family Zosteropidae; genus Sterrhoptilus; species Sterrhoptilus dennistouni. The sequence goes on from VWZU01012524.1 coordinate 68,336, forward strand.
TGGTTACATGGAGATAATAAGATTTGAGGTGCTGATGAAACAGCAAATAAAACAGGCATCAATGGAATGGGTGCAAAAGAAGGCAAGATTGTCATATCTGCTTAGGCTGCAGTGCCTTGCTGCCACACTACAAAGGACATCTAAAACCTGTGCATCCCATTCCTCCCTCCCACCTCTTCTCACAGGTAACAGCCTCTGTCCTTCTCTCCATTCCAACCATCAGGCACTGTGTGAATGCTGATTCAGTCTTTACTAACTATACATGAAGAACAGCTTTTCTGTTTTCAAACCTCCTTGGAATTACAAAGGTGTTTCCACACCCTGAGTAAAGACTGTTGAAAGTGGCCACAAAACATTAAAGCAGTTTAGAGTGCAGTACCATTCAATCCCTTCGAATAGGTTAAAACTAGTATTGCCTTGGAAAGTGAGTGCTGAAGTAAAATGTCACTGAAAATTGTCTCATAACACTTCACTGGCAGCCCTCTCCAAAAGGGAGATGCATAAAAACTTCAGCTTACTTCTTTTTGAAGGTGTACCTCTCCCTTTCCCTTCCTTTCACACCATTCTCCCAAGAAACAGGAAAGTATTTTTTGCATGTCAGCAAGCATTACATGAATAAAGCTACACCAGGTTCTTTTCAGAAAGAATAAAACTTAGCTGAAGAGCAGAAAGAAAAAAAAATACCCAAAACAGAACATAAAGCAAAATAAAACCAAAATAACAAATTCACACCATTTTGATGCATATAGTTTAAAATTATATTTTTCACTTAGGGATGAGGTTTTACGCAGGTCATCTTTCCCTTCAAGTCTCTAGAAGTAACAACAATGACAACGAAATTTAGCTTTTTCTTCTAGACAGTACCATTGCTGCTGTCTGGTTATGCTTTGTCTTCTTGAAAAAATAAATAATGACATCTTTGCAAAAGGAATATCAACCTTAAATAAATAGTATCTAGAAATATTGTATTAATAGCAACTATATAACACTGCAAGTGCATCACTGAGCAGGTTAATTTGATTGAAAGATTCCTTTTTTTTATATATTTTACTCGGTTATATGCTTATGTTCTCTCTCAAGTGAAAACTTACAAACTCCAAAAAGAGAAACATTTCGCTTGAAAAATCAGCTTATATGTCAACACCTGACTACTAATAACCATTCTCTTGGCTAAAACGTGTTAGCCCAGGGCAGCCAGTGTCCATAATCAGCATTCATCTTTCATCCTCGTCAGCTGGGCTTTCTGGCAGGTGCTGGGAGGGGTGAACACGGAGGGGTCTGTGATGCCAGGCTGGATGTCAAAGAAGCGAGTGGAGGTTGTCACGCTGTAGTTCCTGGTGTAGGTTTCCTGTACTGGGTAACAGTCCTTGACGGTGTAAACGCCGACCCAGGTCTCCACTGCAAGCAACCAGAAATGTGACTACTTTAGGTGACAAGACAAGATGCATGGATCATGGTGATGTCAGTCTCTTTTAACTCGCTGCTTCTGTTTAACACTGTCTATTCAGATTCTCATTATATATATATTTTTTTTAATTCCTATTATTTTCAAACATTTCTAGCAGTTCATTATCTCAAGACTACACTCAATGCTGATCTCCTCTAGGTATGTGATATAGCGAGTCTGTCCCTTATTTAGCTTCAATTTAATTCCACAGTGTGCTAACCTTAGAGGTGTTCCCTGACTTTCTTTCCCCCGTTGTTCTCTCTTATCACCTTTACCTTCTCCACTATGCTATTTAGGCAGTGGCAGCAATACCATTGAAGTGTTTTCCTTTGAATACCCTTTGCTTTTATCTCTCTTTTATAACCTCACAGACACCTTCTGTGATCATTGTTTACCCCTTCAATCAAACTCCATCCTGTTGTTTTATGCATTTCAGATCTCTTGATAGCAACAACTCACGACGTTAAAATTACCTACTGTGATCATAAATCAGTTCCTCTGAGGAATGCCTTTAACAAATTTTTCTAGTCCCAAGGACACCTGTTTTCTCCCACCCAGCAGCAATCACACATACTTATTTTCAGTACTTTCAGTTTTGTGTCATAGGCTGTGCCACAGCCACATTACCAGAAATAAATAAATGGTGACATGAAACACACATATACTGTATCCAAAGAAAGGGTAGCAAGCTAAGCAATATTTGAATATACCTCTTTTGAGCATGCTAGTATACCAAAAACATTCTAACCTCAATTAATATGGTTTTGAGTACACAGAAATGGAGGAAATCTTTTACTGAACAAGTCTTCTCTCAGAATTTAGAATAAAAAATCATGCTTAAATATGATGCTACCAAAGTAGCCTGTATCTCCCCTAAACCTTTTATAATTGTAAAAGAAATGTAATTTTTACAACCCAAACCAGTATTAGCTTAAAGATATATATGTAGATAGGTAACTTTCAGACATTATGTTTATGAATGATCAAACAGAAAAATACTGGAGATACAAAATAATACAGGGTAAAAATCACACATCATTAATTGAATGAATCTGCATATAAAGTTCCACAAAAATTCCAAAAATTTTAGATCTGAAAAAAAAATAAATTATTGGAGTGAGTGATAATTTGCCTCTTGCAGAATACCAGAGGATATATCAACCTCAAAGCTACAGAGGTCTAATGATCTTACCCTTCATTCTCTACTTCATTTGTTCTACTTTTATTCAAGAAAGAAATATTTTCCTCTGGCTAAAGGTTCAAGTTTATAACCAGCCTATACATTAGATGTCCATAACCATAAGTATTGCTTTAGCTGAATAGTCCCATAAATTTCACAGAGGTTTTAAAATTATTTTTATAGTTGTCTGGGTCATCAATAAACCATAGATGAAACTGAAGCCAAAATGCTAATAAATTTCTGTGCATTCAAAATCTAACATACTATACCTTGGAAAATTCAGCCTCCTTTCTTTTATAATGCAAGTGTTCAGCTGCCAAGTGCAGAATTAAGCCTTGTGAGCAGGTATTTTTTACCAGCAGAGAGCACAACAAAATTTAGACACATATTAAGGATTTCAGTGGCTGCAGAACCATGTGTAGACAAACACTGACAACTTGCTTTGTTTCTGTTACACAGACTCTAGTTTGAGTGTGCCCCTAATTACAGTACCAATTCTTCTCTAGATTAATTTTGGATACAGGCTGCCAGATTCAGACATGAAATGATGCTGCTCCATGCCAGACTCTGTATGATATCAAGTACAACACAATCAAATCCCTTGAACATATTTAATCCTGCTGAGATATGAGATTTTCCTAAAAAATGCATTGTTATTAAAATGATATTCTGTGCACAGGGCATTTTCATTACTTCTTCCAGAGAACTTTATAGAAATATGGAAAGCTGGGGTGAAACACAAAAAAATTTATTTTTCCCTGTGCAGCAGAGACATTGATTATTATTAAAATAAAACAAAACCATGAACATACATTTCCTGGCTGGTTTTCTGTCAGACCATTCCTGTACCAGAACTTCATCTCCAGGTCCCCCAATGTAGTACTGATCTTCGTAAGTTGAATTGGCAGGAATATCATATGGATCCCATGGCTCTGTCAGAGCAATCTTCGAGCAAAGCTTTGTAACCTGTTCAATCTGAAACATCACCGCATCTTTGTAGAGCAATATATACTCAAAGAACCTGAAACATTAAGAAAAAGCAATTAATATATATATAGTCTTTTTCTATCCTAAGCAAGGAACACTGCTTGATATGTAAGCTTGCCTTTGACTTGTCAGTATAAGAACATTTCCACTTGCATTAAACTTTGCCAAACTTTGAGAAACGCTAACCATTTGGGCTGAAACTTCCCATGCTGAAAGCTTCTCTCAGCTGATTCTTTCCAAAATAAATAAATCAGGCTGAACTGGTTCAGCCATTTCTGAGAACAACAGAACAACTTTTCTGAGAACGACTAAGAGAAAAACATGTTATTATTCCTAGTTTTGTTTTGTTTTGTTTTTTTTTTAATAACTGCTTCATCACTAAACTCCACTGCCTCCATGTCTTGGAGAAAGGACTTGAAATTTTGGCAGGGGAAAAGTTTTTATTAAAAGTTGCCCAGATTTGGCTAAGTTGTAAGCCTTTGAAAAAAATCTGCTTGCATAGGCTGGATAGATTCACTTCTCCACGAATGTGGTAGAGCCTTCCTCTGTACTGGTTAGATGTGGTATCTGCCATCCTCACAGATGTTTCTCCATGGCAACACACATGGCTCAAGTGGGATCCAGTAGCGAAGGGGGAAGTACCTGGACCCAAGTGCAGAACTGAGAGGGTCACCCTCCATAAGGCACACTTTCCTTCTGGAAGCCACCAGACCCAAGAAGTAGTGAAAATACAAAGCAGAGGAGCAAAATAGCACGGCAGAGATAAAGAGAGGTGTGGAGCTCAATGAGCTTGAGAGGCTACAAGGTGAAGTTACCAGCACGGACAGTTAATAAGGATTTAAAACAATCTTCTAATGAGTATGAAGTGACCATCTCTCTGAGGAGAAATGATGAACATTTATACGGACACTTTCATCTAGTTTCTTTTAACAGTGGTCTGGTCTACCACCAGTACTGTGACATTGCTTCCATACCTTCAAAAAGGATGTGGTATAGTCCTTACCTTTTAACTGGGCACAAAACCAGAGAGAAAGAGAAAATCAAGATTATCATAAGTATCAGCTGATCTTGAATACTCAGCTGGAAACAGCATAAACTTCACTTCTCCAGGGTACTTTGCATTACCAATCAGATGAGAAGATGTTCAAAGCATGTCTCAAATCATTGTCATGCGTGCTCTGCATCTTTTGCAAAGGACTTACAGGGGTTACTTTCTAAACCCTCCAAAACTCTGCATTCATTATTAGAAGCTTTCCTTGAATATCTCAGCTCCAATACTTGGGTATAGGCTACTGTTATCCAGTGACTCTAGAGAAAAGGATGGGAACAGCTTTATCTTTCTATCTCCAATTCTTGCTTCATTCACAATGCTGCCTCCATTTCCTGCAAAGAAAAAAGGCTTGGGTGTCCTAGGACACAGACAGCTTCTACTTCACAATTTTGATGCTAGTCCCTAACACTATTCATCCTGTGCCATCAGAAAGATGGGAAGCTAGTAGAAACACTGCATAATTCATGCAATTGAAGAGGTGATGCACAAAAGCAAGAGCAGACCCTTCTCTATTTCCCAACTCGTGCACCTTTCTCTTTGCAATCCTCACACTCTTTCGGGGAGGATGTAAAGTTTACATAAAATAGGGTTGAAACTAAAACAATTTACAGTTTTAATTTTTGCACAATACAGTTGCACCAGACAGCAATAACTTCACTCACCACTGACATTGTGGCATTTAAAGGTTCATAATAAGAAGTGTCTCAGCATGGTTAAAAGCATCTGAGCAACATTCCCATCACTTCTTGACAGCATCACTTATCCTGCATGCATGTAAACACGGTCAGGCTAAATGCCCTAAGCCAAGTTGAACAGTGACAGAGAATATAAAATGGGTAAGGAAGCTGACATAATGTAAACTGGGGCCCATCTTCCATTCACAACCTTGCAAAACACAGGAGGTAGCTTGTCCTGCTTTTCAAGTTGGGGGAAACTTGAAACTGGGAACTTCCCCCACTCTGACAAGACTCATGCAAAGAGGCTGACAAACTGCAAGGCTACATACGACCTTCCCCATGGTAAATCATTCTCCTGCCCATATTTTAAAATATTCCTGCTTCCGCCGTGACTTTCACCATCTAAACTTGTCTGACATTTTCGTAGCCAAAGGCAAGGCTTCCACAGTCATGATGTGCTACTGGAAGAATTCAGTATCTTTTTTAACTCCTTTCTTACATAAACCCAACCTGAGATCACATATGGACATACATAACTTTTATATCACATTTGGTCCAGAGAACATACAAGGACACCAAAATACATATATTTATGTATTTTCAATGAGAGTCTAATGACCCAACTACTCTTCAGCTGGCTGCCCAGCACCTCCCATAAAAGTGGGAGAGGAAATGCCTTAGAGAAATCTATCACCATGCTCGAGACATCTGACTGATAATACAGGGGTTTTGTAAAAGAACACAAAACCCCAATGTATTAGAAAAGCATTACAAACTACTAGGAATAAAAATTAAACAGTCACATTTCTTTTTTATTTTAAATTCTCACTTACAACTTAATTCACACAGAAATTTTACTCGCATCTTTAACAATCCTGCAGACAGCAAGGTGGGCATTATGAAAGACCAAAGTAAATGAAAATGAGGAAAATCCAAATAAATCAAACTCAGCACTCTCTGGCAGCCATTCCACAGAGTAAGAGTCTCCACCATGGACATTTTTGGTTCTGGGAGAGGGGGACTGAACATACATGTAAGAGACACCAGTCCTACACCTTGATGTGCTGCTGGGATGAACTCTGCCTCTGTGGTGGCAGGCACACGAGAGGAGGCCTGCAGAAAATGTTGTTCTGCTCACTGTGCATGACAGCCCTGGGTAAGCAGGGGCAAGATTTACACTGTCCTTCTTCAACCCAGATGCGCCTCACATCCAAGTTTTATGGAGAATTGCTCTGTGTCCTGGAAATAGTCAGCACAGAAACCTAAGATTACACAGGATCTGAGTTTAACAGCGTATGAGAGCTGAATGGTTAAGTTGTTGTTTTATAAGGAGAAGTATTTACCAGCCAAAATTAATAGCAAAATGTCCACAAATATAAAATGATAATTAAAAAAATATTTTAAAATAAGAAATATTTTCCTCTTTTTGTTTTTAACCAGCCTGAGTTAACCAGCCTGTTTTTAACCAAATCCTGGGTATACTGCCTCTATTTGTTTTAGGTACCTGAGATTTCATCGGCTTCTTGAGGGGAAGCACTGAGTCCTGAAAATAGGTCTTGGCAAAGAAACAGGAGAGGAAATTATTTTTAATTAGTTTGTTTTTTCCAGAAAAATATAACATATTTGCACCCACCTGTAATATTATTTTTATAATAATTTAATTATTTAACTGCAATTTCAAGAAAGCCCCAACCTAAAACCAAGTGCCCCAACTAGGCCTCAATTATACACCTTGAAACAGATTTGAAGAAGCTACCTGGACAATTATCCTATTTGCCTGACTGAGATTATTTCCTTTTCTTTCCTATCCTATTCCACCCTACCCTGTTCTACTCCTCACCCCCTTGGACAGTATGGGACTCTCTCACAATCCTTAATATTCCCTTTGTCTGTGCCTGAAAATGGATGAATTCCAGCATATAAAGACACATGTTTTTGCTCCCATGCTTTAAAGAATTTCTTAACTCTGGACCATATCCTGCACAAATAATTCCACTGATTTTGCTGGAAGCAATCATGTCAGATAGGTGGGATACAGGCTGGGTTCAGTACCTTCTTCTCCCAAGCTAAGGAAAGTGCTTTTCAGAATAAGAGACAAGAGAGTTAAATACAAAGCCAGAATACCATGACCACACAATCACAAGGTGAAGCACCTGTGTTACAGACATACTGCAAGGGGAGGGTGTGCATCCGAATACTGTCCTACCTCAGAGATTCCTCATGAAATCTGAGGAGATAGCTAGAGGACCCTCTCAGGACATAGTCCAGATAACATAAAGACACACTCCTGGACTCTCACAAAGGCCTGAACTAATAAGCTTGTCTTCTGAACGGGTGATTTTTTGCATGTTAATAATGCAATTCATAACAGTGAATTATTTTTCAACATTTGTCAGAAAAAACCACTATGTTAAGATCATGCTACCAGCTCCTTTTCAGGGGCTCAGTCTGCATCCTATGCTGGGTCCTTCCCAGTCCTGAAGCCTGCTAGCCTGCCCATCACCTAACACATCTGCCTGACTCCCAGGGTTTACTTCTGTACTTCCAAGGGCGTCCTTGTGAGAGCCAAACCGAGAAGAAAGGAACTCTTGCTGTCCAACTGCCTTTGTAGTGACTCAAAGGAGCAGAGGTGCTGTTAGTGGCCTGGCAGGACCCATGTGATGTATTGAAGAATATCAGACAAGGTCATTTGCTAGAGAGAAGCAAAATAATGGTCTGAGATTGAAACTGGGTAATAGAAATTTTCTGTGCTAAATCTGGGTCTGCATCATTTTGCTCTGTGGTTTTGGACAACCAACTTACAGTACTGGAGCCTTAAAATGCTGTTTATTATTTTCCTTTGATTGCTGTAGCACTGGTGAGACACAAATCTGTGATCACAAACCAATAGAGTGAGGCATTGTACTAACAAAGAACAAAACCACAAATCATGTCCGAAAAAATCACTGTAACAATGGTAAAACATACTTTCCTTTACTGCAAAGGTTTACTGGGGTTTCACGAACCTAGGGCTTTAACCTGTTGATTCAGATTTCCCAGCTGTAGCTACTGTAACCTTAAAACTCTCACTCATGTTAGCCAGGACTTACATTGCCTAGTAGTATAAAGCTAGTGAAAAACAAGCAAAAATTTATGTATTATTTGTATCTGAGATACTGTATTACTCAGCAGGAAACAGTATTTTCTATTTAGTATCTCAAGCTGAGGTCACTGCAATTATTTCCAAACTAACTTTACTTTCTCTTTTGTGGTTAAATGAATGCTTGAAGCATCTGTCTGCCTTTGTTCGTTGACAGTTCTCTTTGTAAAAAGACATTTTCAAACATTTTGGAACAAGTTAACCCCGCATCTAACCAGAAGAAATTTCACTACAAATATCCCAAACAAATTCTCTGTTCTAGTTTGCATGGATAGGTACAACCATATATTTAGTTCTTGAGGTATCTTGTATCCTCCTGGTAAAATATCCCACAATGATACCACTCTTTTTTAGTGAAGATAGACTGGGAGAATGGGAACCTTCACTAGAAGTGTGACTACATAACCCCATCTTCTCAGGTCCTCAGATCAAGAATAGTTCAAGGGAGCAAAGCTGCCAAGCAGACATGCAGACAGTTGATAAACACTCATCAGGTCAAGAACATTCATCTGCTTTTGGAAGGATCTGGCAAGCTCATTTCAAAAGGGAGAAGCATTCGTTTTTTAGTGTATTTCTGGGAACTCCTTTCCTCTTTCCCATGAAGTTTTCGGTAATTTCAGACTTGTGTTTTTCTTCTGGTATATCAGACCTCAACAACAACAGTAATTTACCATATTTGATCTCACATGTTTGGCAGTGGTGCAGGACTATGGTATATTGTACAAATACAGGACTGTGCAAATACATGTGACAGTAAATGTAATGTGATATTGTGTAAAAGCAGTATTTTTTAGTCTGACTTAAATCACTCACAGATTGTAAAGGCTTTCTTTTCTTTTTTTTTTTTTTAATTTTCAAGGACATCAGGCTTCCTGTATCAGGTATCTAATTAATAAGGTATAAGAGAAACTTTGACCACACTACCAGTTTCTGAAGCAGAGAGAATTAGCTAATTAAAGTCCTGTTAATTATGCAGATTGTGTAGAAAGAAAACATTAAATACAGGAATCAAAAGCTGCAAAGTAAAAGCTACACCAGCTAAAGCATGACATACTTTTGTGACTTTAATTATGAAACTCAATAAAAAATGATGCAATTTCTTATTATTTTCATTGTTTTCCCATAAATTAGATTAGTTATTTTGGCAAACACTCAGGGAAAATCAGCTCTACAGCAAGAAGCCTCTTTCTTTTGCTGTCCCTTTTTGGCTATTTGACACTTCTTAATAATCCACCAAGTCACACCCCTGAGAACAATGCAATTGAAGTTGAAATTCAGAAAAACAATAAAGCATTTTGTTTAAGGGAGTTTTGCAAGAGGCTAAAAGATGCACTGCCCTTAATAGAGAGCATCTGTGTGTTTCCATAAGTAACAGTATATTCATAACCGGAGCCCTCAGTAGACAACAACGCAGCTCGAAAGGAAAGGAATGGAAGATGTGGCCAGCATACCATAATGCTTTCCAATGAATCAATGGAATCACCTCCTAGGGAATATGGTATATACTAGCAGAACCACACGATATCAAAATATACTTGAGGTCAGAGATTATTTTCCTGTTATGGGTTTGTAAAAAAGTCTAGTACAATGACGCTTCCATGAGTAAGTAATAAGAAAGGTTACTGGAAAATCACAGCAGGGCTTAGAAGAGACCAAAAGGAGTAAGGAAGGCCAGGACTCACCTCTCAGTATATACAAAAGACCTTAGGCAAGATGAAATAATAAAGAGGGAAATGACAGAGGTACATTATAATTTATTTATTACATTTCTCATTCTCTTTGTGCTATATGCAGAAGGGCAGTAAATAACTCAGTTGGAAGAGTCAATGCTCAGAACTGAGACATTGAAATGCTCTTTAGAGAGTGCAATTATTTTAAGGCACTCTGTGAGCTTGTAAAGATGCAAGAAATAGGGAAACAGAAATTTAACATGTAGAGGGAGCCAGAGAAAACATGGTTACAATGACTGAGAGCATCTCAAAATGGGAAAAAAAAACATACCCAAGCACAGAATACATACCTGTGTTCTTGTTTTTAAGTTTACCTCTACAGACCAGCCACGAGCATGGAACTCGTGCTACAAGGGCTGGCAGGACATGGGCAGGGCCAGGAGCAACCATGGCCAATCCTCATAGCATGTTTAAATGGAGCTCACAGGGAGCAGTAGAAGCCAGGGCAGGCCAGCAGGGTGTGGGACAGCTCTTCTCCTGCAAGGGTATTCACCAAGGGTGCTGAACCTCTGCCAGCCTGACCAGGGAGCAACAGGACCCACCCAGCAGAAAGGCACAGCCTCCCTGCTGCAGCTGCCCAGACAGAGCTCTGGTGGACCCAGGTGTCACCTGCAGGGTGTGCCCTGCTTGGATGGTGGCAGTGAACATCCCTGTGTGAGATGAGGCCAGATACAGGAACACCTCTGCTTAGTGACAGAGCTGCAGGAGCAGGCAACTAGGCTGAGGAGGATCAGGGATTGCAAAGACCTTTCAACTAGATTTGAAGTGGGAAAGAGATAAAACCAGGCTTGCTAGAGATAAGCCTGGGGATGGCACACCAGTGTTTGAGGGGTGGTGTGCTATTAAGGTCCTTTGGTCTGCCCTCTGAGTGGAGGAAGGGTATGGAGATCTACACAACAGCAAAGACACGAGGATTATTGATGCATTAGAAACCACAGAAGTGCTTGAGAAGAGTCACACAAGACTTCCTCCCCTCACAAAACAGGTGGCAGGATCAACAGCCTGACCGAAGCGCATCTACAGTGATGCACACAGCAGAGGCAGCTGGAACACAAGGAGCTGGAAGCCATTCTGCAGCAGAAAAACTGATACAGTTTGAAAGATGGTAGGATGACCTGCACAGCTGAAGTGTTGTAAAGGATGGCTGTAGATGCCTCAGGAGACTCAGGAAAGGAAGGAGAGGTGGTGGAGTGGCCCTGTGTGTTAGGGAGTGTTTCATTTGTCTGGAGCTTAGTGATGGTGACAACAGGGTTGAATGTTCATGGGTAAGAACTGGGAGAAGACCAGCAAGGCAGATGGCTTGTTACAGACCACTCAACCAGGATGAAAGGGCAGAAAAAATATTCTACAAGCAGCTGGGAGAAAACTCACAATCACTTGCTGTTGCTCTCATAGGGGACTTCAACTTCCAGCATGTCTGCTGGAAATATAACACAGCAGAGAGAAGAGTTTAGGAGTCACTGGAGTGTGAGGAACGTAACTTCCTGCCACAGGTGGTGAGGGAGCCAGCTAGGGAAGGTATTCCTCTGGACATGTCGTTCATGAGCAGTGGCAAGCTCTTTGGTGATGTGATAGTTGGAGGCCATCTTGGGCACAGTGATCATAAAATGACAGTTTTAAATTACCAGAGAAGTAAGGAGAGGAATGTAAGCAGAACACCTCTCATTTCTAGACGGCAGACTTTGGCCTGTTCAGGGAAAGGAACAGGCCAAAGTATTTAATGCTTTCTTTGCCTCAGTCTTTAATGGTAAGACCAAGGGGAAATGGTTAACCCGACACCTTGAGCTGGAAGATAAAGATGGGAAGTGGAATGAAGCCCCCATAATCCAAGGGGAAATGGTTACACCACTTGCTACACCACATGTCATATTTGCGTTTGACACACAGCCTGTGGGGCCAGATGGGATCCACCCAACAGGACTGAGGGAGTGCACAGAATTGCTCACTGAGATACTTTCCATCATTTCCCAGCAGTCCTGTCTCACCCAAAAGGTCGCAGTTGACTGGAAGTTAGCAAATGTGGTGTTCATCTGCAAGAAGGGTAAGGAGGATACAGGGAACTACAGGACTGTCAGCCTGATGTCACTGCCGTGACAGGTCATGGAGCAGATCACCCTGAGTGGCATTATGCAGTATGTGCAGAATTGGGTCCAGCCTGCAGGGGTTTACAAAAGGCAGATCCTGCTTGGCCAACCCCAATCTCCTATGACAAGGTGACCCGCTCAAGTGAATGAGGGAAAGGATATTGATTACTGGGTTTTTAGTAAAGTCTTTGAGACCATTATCCACAGCATCATACTGAAGGAACTGGCTGCCCATGGTTTGTATGGGTGCACTGTTCACTGGGTTAAATACTGTCTGAAAAGCCGGGACCAAAGATGATGGTCAATGGAATTAAATCCAGCTGGTGGCCAGTCATGAGTGGTGTTCCCAAGGGCTCAGTACTGGGGCTAGTCCTCTTTAGTATCTTTATCCATGAACTGGATGAAGGGAACAAGTGCACCCTCAATAAATGTGTAAATGACACCAAGTTGGGCAGGAGTGTTGCTGTTCTGCTGGAGGGTACAAACTCTCTACAGAGGGATCTGACAGGCTGGATGAATGGACTGAGGCTAATGGTATGAGGTCAACAAGAGCAAGAGCTGGGTCCTGCACTTGGGCCACAACAACCATAGGGAGCACTTCAAGCTGAGAGAAGAACAGCTGGAGAGCTACCCAGTGGAAAAGGACCAGGGGTTGCTGGTGGTCAGCTGAACACGAGCCAAGAGTGTGCCCAAAAGTCCCAGGAGGCAAATGGCATCCTAGCTTGTATCAGCAATTGTGACCAGGGCAGTGATTGTCCCCTTATACCCAGCCCTGGTGAGACTGCACTTAAAAAAGTGTTGAGTTCTGGGTCCCTCACTACAAGAAAGACATTGAGGTGCTGAAGCATGTTCAGAGAAGGGCAATGGAGCTGGAGAAGTGTCTGGAGCACAAGGCTGATGAGGAGAGGCTGAGGGAGCTGGGGGTGTTTAGCCTGGAGAAAAGGAGGCTCAGGGAAGACCTTATTGCTCTCTGCAACTTCCTGAAATGAGGTTGTAGCCAGGTGGGTGCCAGTCTCTTCTCTCAAGGAACAAATGGTAAGACTAGAGAAAATGGCCTAAAGTTGTGCCAGGGGAGATTTAGAATAAATATCTGGAAAAACTTCTTCAACTATTTTAACAGGCTCAGTAGGGTGGTTGAGTCATGATCCCAGGAGGTTCAGAAGATCTGATGATATGGTGCTTAGGGACATGATCTAATGGTGGCCTTTGTTGTTGTTAATTTAACTCTTGGACTCAGTGATCCTAAAAGTAATTTGCAACATAATTAATTTAATGATTCTAATTGTCAGATTAAGATGGAGTTTTCACACCTTTCTCTTAACCAGGGTCTGAGACAGGATATTAAATTGGATGTTAGCTCTGCCCCCTCTGAAAGTATCTATTTTAAACATCAGAAAGGCATAGTAGAATGAGGTTCCTTAATTACAAATAACTGAATTAAATTACTCTCCCTTTTCCAGACGTGTGTTTTAGAATAAAATAATAATAAAATACAAAAAAACATTTTTTCAACTAGAATGGGGTATGAAGCTTCTTACACATCTTCTGATTTTAAACAGAGGAGGATTTTCATATACCACGAACAGGGATTGCAGGCATTTCAGGAGCCCTATAATGATCTTCACTGAGATTGTAAATCCCATCGTGCATACACTTGGCCAGTTAGTCACCTTTCAGTATGCATTCTTGCAGAAAAAGTAATCATGAAGCAGTCTGAGGAACAGATTGCCCTTTGGAACAGATGGGGAGTAGGTCCCTATTCCGATAGAGAAAACTTTTCTTTCATGATGGAATATTCTCTGGAAAAATTTTTGAGTATATGAGCTTGTAACAGATTGCAGTCCCAAGATGTAATGTTTTCCACCTTCCATCTGCAACGATTTGCTTAAGAGGGATGATTCAGGTCTTTCTGATATCTATCCAATATAAAAAATAGAAAGACTCTTTCAAGCGAGTTTGGAAGTCAGGCCAGATAATCAAATTCAACAGTTTTAAAGCTAGTACTCTTCAACTTTCCACCTTCCAACCAAAGATCTGAGTATAGCTTGTTGTTAAATAAACTTCGTGAAAGATGGAGATTCACTTAACGGGAAATACATGCAACCTGAAATCATGGCACTGAACTACATTCTTTCTCCCCACCTCCAATGTAAAAACAACTTCATTTCAACCAGAAGTCTCTCTGCAGGTTTTTTTCTTCTCCCTTCAGCAGCTATCAATCAAAAGTAATATTGTTAGGTGAGTGCACAAATTAATGACTGGATTCAGATACAGTGTGTCGGTGTGTTAAAATTCCAGGTGGAACTGACTGAAAGTGTACGAAACAGAAGAATTATGGAAAAGAAGGGAATGTCTGTGAGAAAGAAAACATATAATTAGGAAAGATGTTAATTGATACATGGTTGTAAAGGAAAGGGCATTTTGAACACATATCCACTGAGAAGTGATGCAGTGCACAGTAACGATTTAGAAAGGGAAGTTTATAGTTCTGGGTCCATTAGGGAGGTTTTTTTTCTGCTCTGCTTAGTCCTGATGAGACCAGAATGGCTGATGTTGTTTCTGGTTTTGGATGCCCCACTTAAGGGAACCGATAAACTGGTAGGATATAGTCCAGAGAACAGCAAAGGCAGTGGAATGTTTAAGAAACAGGACCTATGAAGAAACCAAGCATGCTTAGTCTACAACAGTGAGGTATGATGATAAAATGATCAGGGTATCAAAAGTTAAAAATGAATACCAACTTTTCTCCACATCACCTGAAGCAAGGAGGGCTTATGTAGGAGATACTCTGAAAATGTCTGTGTCTTCTTACATTCCAGCTTTTACAAGAACTGGTAATAAAACCAGGGATCAGGGACAACCCATGCAAAGCTTTTCTTCTCCAGGATGGAGGAACAGGTTATATGGCAACTTGAAGACCTTCCCAGCCTTACATGTAACTGATTGGAGAATACTGATGGCTGCTGGTCATTTTTTTTTTTTTTAATAACAGACTAGCTCAATCAATAAGCCCTGATATTCTAAGTCTTGGATTCTTGACACTGCTACCTTCCTAAAGATGCTGAACCTTTGGAGATGATTTCCTGAGACCTCGCAAATGCAATAGTAGCACTCTCTGAGGAGTCTCAGTAGAGGGCTCCATCTTATTTCACATGGGAATTCGAGAGATAGTACTATCTCCTGCACACTGATGACCTTCAGTTCTGTTTACCTGCACAATTAACTCTAACTACATCATCTCACTGTTTTCAGTGCCTGAATGAATTAAAGACAATACTGTCTAAAATCAGGGCTGGTGAGATAGGAGTCAAATGAAACATGTTCAGTATTCACAGGGAATAACTAAAAGGTTGAACTATCTGTTAAACTTGCTCTTCACTGAACTGTTTTTCTTTGGTCCTCTATTGAGTTATTGAGCTTTTTGTTATAACAACAACTTTTCCAACTTTTGGGGGGTGGGGAGTGGCTTTCAGCAGTCACCACATGCCTACTGCTTGTAGTAATCCTCTGTAAGCAATAACCATGACGCAGCACAAGAAACTGGCATGTTCTTAAAAATCAGCTGGACTGAAAATACATAAATAATTAGTACATGAAAATTCATTTCAAAACTTTTATCATCAAGTTATTGGGCACAAATCAGTGTGTTTGATACTGAACTCTTTCACAGGTTATCTGTCAGTCCATCACAGAAACAACAGCTGCTGAAGACACCGCAATCAGTTAAAGGAAGCATGGTTAAGCATGTATTTCTATTTTTAAGAATGTTTATAGCTATTTCAATTGTATTAAACCCCTGAACGTTTATTTTTTATTCAAGGACAGTTCTATGAAGCAGTAGCAAAGAGGGCAGGACCTGTAAATAATATTGGTATAAATATACTACACTGGCACAGCTGAAAGTTTTCCATTACTAAGGAAAAGGTCACTAGACCTATTGAACATGTTTAGACTACCCATGCTGCTTAAAACATGACAAAAATAGCTTTACCATTTAGCATCTGACAGAAATACAAACTCAAGTCTTTAGCAAACTGGTATGCTTACCTAATTTTCGGGTGTTTTCCTGACATGGAGCCCAGTGTCCTACATACACTCACAGGGAGCCATAGTTTTGTTTGAGCTTTGCCTAATCACATGAATTTAGAACTTTTGTGCATGCTAAAAGTGTTTTCCTTTACTGTTCCAATAATCATAACAGAAATGAATGTAACTCATTTTTAAAAGAGAAAATTGCTTTATAATTATTTTAAAATTACACAGTCTCGTATTTGTATACTACAGTTTTTTTTGCTATTCTAATTGCATTATTTTATATATTTAATGAGCAAAAGTTTCACAACTGACAAGTGATTTTTAACATCTTCCTATTTTCGGGTGTTCAACATGAACGTACTTAAAAAGGGCAAATTTTCAGAGGAACAGCATTCAGTATTTTCTAAAATTCCATGTGTCAGAGTAATCACTGCAAAATTGAGGCACCCAATCTCACTAGAAACTTTTTTTTTATATTCAAAGACTGCATAAGAAACTCCTAAATTCTCTCCCCAGAGAATCATATCAGCAGAAGTCACTGTCTGCCCATCATATTTTCTCACTCATCTCTCATGTTTGCAATTGTGAAGAGACAATTGTTTCCACATCCTAAGAGCAGATCCTCATGTAACTGCTGCTGTTTATAATTTCCATTCACTGGCTACGTAATTAGAGAAAAATATGGCTCTATATCCCTTCTCCAAAATTATACATTAACCTGACCCAAAGACTTGTGAAATCAGCCAGAAAAGTTTCACTGATTTTTATGTATGCTACATCAGGTGTTCCATTTAGAATAAATAAAAAAGCTGAAAAAACGTTTAAAATCTAACATTGCTATCAACTTACCTCAAACGGGCAACATAAGGAGATGCTGAAAGGCAAACACAACATTTTATGGAATCTCAACTACACAAAAATATATTTCCACAAGTTTTAGCCAACTTTTGCATATTCTATGCTTTGTGATATTTTTCTTCTCCCTTATAGCATTCTGGGCCTTGTTTTTAGGCAACACAATTAACATCTTTATATTCTTAACTGCAAATGCCTAAATTATATTAAAAATCTTTTTGTCATAAAAACTCTCTTTTGGGAAGGTTTTTAATGTAGTCTCTTGCTAGAGCTAACTGGACAAAAATCCTACAACTCTGAGAGTATGGAAACTCAGAAAAATTAATGTGCTTATGAGAAATCTTTGGAGCATTTTCGTTTATCCATTTGTTTTCGGGTCTGCTGTATTGCTTGGGGTACTTAATCTCCCACACTCTCTGCATTGCATTACCATGCAGCTGAACTCATCTAGGGAACAGGAAAGTGGTTTCTGAGGGAGGGAGGGAGGGAGGTACTACTGAGGCAATCATGGGTAGAGAGGACAGAAAAAACCTTCTGCACCAACCAAGCCTCAGGTTGTTACTGCCTGTCCCAGGGCTCTGCACTGCAGGTGTATCTCAAGGGCACTGTACCTAGAGGCTGCTATGATCAGATCTCACAAAACCTAATTTCTACATGTGCTACTTCAGTCCAAACATTTCAGGCTAATGATTTGAGGTGACTGTATTCCTTATATTTGATGCCTGTTCATCACTGTACTAAGACCCTGGTAAACATCATACACGTATTGTAATGATGAGATGCTCTTTTACTTTTCATAATATTTTAAAGGACATTAAAAAACACAGAAAAATTATCTACAAGAATAATCTATGGAATTTTACAGCCAAAAACTGCATTCACATATTTGGGGGCATACATCGGGCTTGTAAGCCTGATTTTTTCCATTCTTTCAAGAGGAAGGAAATCCAAAGAATGAAACTGTGTTCCAGACACGTGTTAAAATTTCCAAAACACAAGACAGGAGGTCCCACTTGACCCACCACATATCCCTCTAACAGGCTCCAGTTAAGCAGTTGTGGTACCTACATTTTTGAGGCAGTGCCTTGAATGTTATTTGACTGTACACCATTTTGACTTGGCTTGACTGTGCTATGCTAGCAGAACTTATGTGACAGATTGGGAACTCTGGACATCTCTAGTGACCAACTGTTTTCTTCTTCAGAGGACTATTTACTTATGGAATTTAGGAACTTACAATAACTTGGCTATGAGGTACACATCTTGCGAAGTCATCTACTCTTACACTCAGTGAAACTAACAAAAAATATATGTAAGTATGTCAATAAACAAAGAATACACATAAATGTATTGAGAATGAGTATCTTCATGCTTACATTTGGTTTAGAGATAGGCAGGGCAAAAGTTTAAAAAAATTAGCAATCTTTTATCTTCTGCTGTATTGAAGCAATTTTGTGGTCTCATACATTTTCTCTCTTCAATAACATGGGGAGGAACTTAATGCAATAGGGTGTCTCTGCTCTTATACCCTTATCTCCTTTTACTCTGTCTACTTCATTTTTTTTTTCATCTATTAAAAAAAGTACAGGAAATACTTCACCTTCACACTTTATCAAGCATGTTATCTGAATTTGTGCCTTCCTCTGTTTTCTGGAAGAGACAGGGTAAGAAACCAGTCTGGCTTTGCAAATCCTATGTGGTTTTGGGCATGGGTACTTATAAAACAATAGAAAGAAATGTCCAAATAATCACAGAATCAGAGAACGCTTTAGATTGGAGGAGACCTTAAAGATTACCTAGTTCCAGACCCCTGCCATGGGCAGGGGTATCTTCCACTAGATCAGGTTGCTCCAAGTCCCCAGGTACTCTCATGGATAAGAAAAAGAAATTAATTTCTTGTACAGAAGATGAAAATTAACAAATCTGGATCTAATTAAATAGTGGTACATTAATTTGGAAACTAATTCTAGTAAGAACTCCTCAATCTTTACAGGATTCTGCTCTACAAATAAGTATCCTCTGAGAATTACCATAACAGCACAGCATGAGTAAACTTTCCAGTGCGGGCTGCCTAAAAGTATGGCAGAATAGTAAGTTTCCTGGCAAGAAAAGTATCTGAATACGATAAAACCACAGTTGCAAATAGTATTAGGAGATACTAAAAGAATGAAAAATGGAATCTTTCTTCATTGTGTTCACTGCGTGGACTCTAGGCTCCATGAGAGTGTTTAAAAACCTTTAGCACTGCCATGCACAAAACTGCCCTTGGAAAACTCTGGGGAAAATCTGGCCATTCCCCCTCAGAAACATTAATTTCTGAAACAACAGGTATCCATACAAACAGTAGGTTTCCATGCAGACAGCCTGCTTAAGGACAAATTTCCAGCTGTTTAGCAGCTATACAGGTCTCACACCAGCTTTCCAGTGTAGGGTTTCACCAAAAAAAATGGCAAAGCACGACACATTTTTGGGAGCCCTCTTATCTACTGAGCCATCTGATTTTCAGATGAAGTAGCAACCACGAATTCCCACAAGGAACTGACAGAAGGACATCTAATAAAGGTTTGCTAAGTGTGAAAGTACCAGAACTGACAAGAGACCAAAACCCCAGTAGAAACTCTTATTAGTGGTTTATCTTCCTTGCTATCTTATACCACTTTTTTCTTTTTTTTTTTTTCTTTTAACTGCAGTTGGTCCCAAGCTCTGAATAAGAACAGAGTAGAATAAAGACAGAGGTTTTTGCTCTTTATATTGCTACTAAAAAGGATTACATTATGTAGAGGTGTTTTGGGGCCCTTTTTATCTTACTCCATTAAAGCCTTAAGAAAATGTACATTAGAAAATGTTTTGTTCCAAACAGCCAACCTGAAAAATTAGTTACAGACATCACAAAACATTTCTTGCTAAAGCAGTTGACCGTGGGTTTTGAACATACACTCTAAAGTATGAAATAATATTTGGCAACAGCTATAAAGGAACAGATTCTGAAGAGCACATTACTGTACTAAGAGTCAATCATTAAGGGTCAGTGAAGCTGTTTTTGGAATGATTTACTTGTGAACTATTCAACTGACCAAAAGGTAAATATGCAGGGGTATTATTACAATGTTGTTTTTTAAACTAAGCAAAGAAGTAAGTAACCTTAATAAGAGATGTTGCAATACATGTGGTCAAATTGGTCTTCTGCATTGTTTGCTATCTATCACATTATCACATTCCGTTATGAACTGCCCTCAGGAAAAATAATATATATAGAAAATAAGATAACTAGTAAGTAGACAGTATCACTTTCCATTTGAGAAGGGCAAATGAGTTTAATGAACTTAAGGATAAGCCACTTCTTAGATGCTTCATATTAAAAAATAATTTGAACTGCAATGAAGAGATTGCTTTTGTTTATAATTTAGGGAGAAGCTAGAGCAAAGAAAGTTAAGCTAGAGCAAAGAAAGTTTCAGTCTTCTAATATCCAAGAGAAGGCAGCAATCAAGATTTTACTACTCTTTTAGAACTCCATAAATCTTACATGCTCTTATACCTGTAGCTATTAGATCACTCTTTGGGGACAGAAGCAGACAGAGCTCCAGAATCAACATAATTTGGTGTCTCTCAATGATAATCTAAATCTTCTTCACTGCCAGAATCCTACAGGTTATTTTTGTCAGACAAGAAATGAATTATGTCCTGAGACTGCTCACTTTCATACGCAAAAGAAATAGGCTATACACACGCAGAGTGGCATCAGCACACATATCACCATGGATTTTCAATCACACCTTCAATACAGCAGTGTATACCACTGACCCTCAGCCACAGGGTTGGTTGACTGAAGCAATTTCCAACCTATGCATCCAGTCTCTTCTGTTCCTCCCACACGGACAGAAGGGCAGCAACCCAGAGGGATCCAAATTTCAGACAATCATTAAACCAACAAGGAGCTATTCAGTGGGGAAAGGCAGAAGGCTGGATGGCAGTTCCCTCTGGACTGGATTTAGCCCACAAAACATAGTCTGGATGATGCCAGAATAGAAGGGTAAGGTTCATAAGGAATGAAAGGGATAAAATAAGCTTTCATGGAATGAATAGCTAAGTAGGTCCCCAGACATATGAACTCTTAGTAGCCAAAGACTGAAAAATTGTAGTAACTACACTGTGAGCACTGTACAAGAAGAAAATGCCTGCCAAATTCATGTTCTGATGCCAGAAATTTTTAAAATCATGAAAACACATAAACAAAAATCTGTAAAAGCATAAATATGGTCATTGCTAAGTTATGGGGACAACCATACTGACTGCAGGAATGTTGCTAATGAAATTCTCACAGCAAAAACACGAATTGCAGAAGTTACCTTACCTTTTTGACTTTTTGTGATACACGGGAAGCATCTTTCAATAATCAAGTGGGACACAACCCCAAATGTCTGCACATAACCCTCAAAACAATGATTAACTGACTCTCAAATAAATGTTAGCCAGGGATCTTTATTAACGAAAGATGAAAAAAACCCATGAGTTCACGCGAAAACAAATGATTCCTTCTTTCTTACTACCACCTGTTATAAATTAGGTTATGGACAAGGACATTTAGGCTACTGTTGGAAACCCCCAATTCACTCCTGGGTATGAAAGTACAAGAGGTACCAGCTCCAGAAATGAATACACTACTTAAAACAAAGACTGTCTCACATGCTGAACGTTCCTTGTTTTCACACATGGGAACACATTCTTGGCAGAAAATCCTGTCCTTGGCCCATGACTCTCAGGTATGGCAGAGTGACCATGATACAGGCAAAGAAGCATCCTCCGGAGCCTCGGGACAACACAAAATTTCTCTGTGGAATCCAAGATCTCTAGTCAACATACATACACCTCCCCTGGGGCCATGAAAGGGAGGCAGTAAACAAAAACAGCTGAAAGAAACAGGGCTGCTTGGCAGAAGTGAGGAGAAGTTTCACTGGCCACTGGTACCTTCATGTTATGCAATGCCATGCTGGGCATAATGCTCCTTATTCTAGAAGAGCCAAAATATTGCACAAAGTGGCCCTGTTTTACTCAAACATCATCCCCTCCCCAGCACATCAGACACTGTACTGCGCCTTGAAAACATTCTGGAGGAGAAAATAATTTCCCCTTTGAGTAAAGAAGAGCAACAGGTAAAAAATACTTCATGATAGATAGCTCATCTAAGTTGCTGAGCACGCGATTCCTTGCAAATCTACAGGTAAGGCCAAAATGAAAGTCATCTGAAGACAGGAATGAAGCTGATCAAAATGAGGTCCAGGAGTTGGATTGTTGCTGCTGCAGCTACAAAGATTCATAGCTGGATGGGCTCAAGTCTGAATAGCTCAGTATTATTTATTATGCCATGTCAAGGTAAGCCACCAGTTAGTTTATAGCAAAATGGAGAGGACAGAAGGATACCTGAACCATACCTTTTAATTTTGAATCAACTGATGACTTGCCATACCAAAAAAGGCATAATAAGGTACTATTTCACTGACTTCACTTGTCTGGGAAAATGTCATCCAGCTGAAAACCTGTCCCATGCAGCTAATAAATGGATAAGCCTGTTGATATGCAATACAAATCAGGTCTCTCTCTGCAAAACATATTTTTTTTTACTTCATAGAAGCCCTATATTAGGAAATTCTGGTTTAACCTTCAGAGGAGATACTTTTTCAGATGAACGGCTTTTGGTCCTGTGAGAATAGGTGTGATGCTGTCAGTTGTGACATCTGAATTGCGTCAGGCCTCAAGCTGAATGGAGCCCAAATTAAGACCACAAACATAAAGATGTCTTTTATTGTGTTTGTTTAGCTGTGCAGTCACATCACCATCAGCTGTCTGTGACCACAGAACACTGAATCTCTTTCTATTCAGGTCCACTTTAAATCTCTACCAAACAAAAAAAAAGCAAACCCAAAAAAAGAAGAAAAAAACATGAATAAAATTTACAGTGATTTATCTTTTGAAAACATTGGTCCAAGTTACAGAGATATAGGCATATCATAGCTTCACTGCAGTCCTGGTTTTGCCTTAAGTTTTTGCTATAATGTCAAGTACAAAATGAGCCATTAGTTTCAATGCAAAAACACATTATTTCAAAAAGTTCAAACAGACAAGAGATGGTAAGAGGGAGGAAAGAAGTAATCCCCTAAATTTAAAGGGTCCAGATGGATAAAAGGCTTAAGCCAATATCCACTAGCATCAAGTACGAAGTGGTGTTAGTGACCACCATTTAATGTCTTTTAGAAAAACAAAACTTCTTAATGAGAACCTCTGTTTTTTCACAACATCCAGTAAACAATATCTAAAACTCATGTGGTAGTAATGACCCCAGTGAGTGTCTGACAGTGGCTTTTAAGTACACCAACCAGAACTCTAGCAAATTACAAATTTGAGGTCACTGGACACTTTATCTACATTTTTTTCTAGCTTTAAAGGGTTTTGTGGATCCTGCTATTTTGAATTTAAGAGCCAGTTTATTTTGCTCAGTTTGGATGTGTGCTGTGTTTTGGTACTGTATGAAATGGTTCCAGAGCACTTAGAATGGACAGTGGTTTCAAGAACATTACGCTAAACAGAACAGCCATCTCAAAGCAACGGATTTGCTTTATTCACACTCAGGTGCTTTTTTTCCAGTTTTTTTTTTTTTTTTTTTTTTTTTTTTACTGTTTTTTTTATNTTAAGTTTTTTTTAGGGGTTTTTTTAGGTTTTTTTTCCTACAAACAAATATGCTGTTGTTCAAGGAAGCAGAGCATACAAGACAGAAAAAGCTTTGCTAAGCTAACAGTTCCCAGCTTCCTCTAACAGGGTCCACTTGTTTGTTACTGCTGAAGTCTGATGGCTGAAGAATTTCAACTGCCTTCCCTGAGCAGTGTTTTAATCTCTTCCCAACCAGCCCACCTGTAACAACAAAAGCAATTGACTCCAGTGCCTTCCTGAACTGTATAGCCCGGCTGACTTCCAACAAGGTCAAGTACTTGGAAAAAGGGAATGATTGCTGCTGCCTGTGGGCAGAAACAAACAGATTTAACAGCTGGAGTGAGACAAGATGCTCCTCCATGCAGCCATCACAGACCACAGCTCCCTCCTTGGACAGTGCTCTTCTCCAAGGAACCAGCGGCCTTGGCAAGGAGCATCACTGAGGGACTCAGTAGACTGACTTGTAAATGGACTTATGATGGAAATGCAGGAGATGAGGCTTGTACAGCCAACACTCCACACCCCATCACACAACTCTCACTAGAACAACTGAGGCTTGCTTCAGGCTATTGCCTGGCATCTGTCAGTGTGCATCCAGCACAACAGCTTTCCAAAGTCACCTTTCCAAACTCACAGTCATTAGCAGCAGCTGACATGTGAAAGAACTTGACACCTATAGGAAGAAAGTAAATGCAGGAGGTTGAAGTACCTTCCCTCAGTTCTTGCTCTCAGGAGTTATATACACAGCAGCCTATGAACAATTTAAGGTCCCATGAACTCAGGTTACATTTAAAGAAACTGCTGAAAATTCACTTCTGTTTCACTGCAAATTAAGGGTCTCATAAGTCTGCACATTCTACATAATCTTAAAAAATGGAACTTGGGTTCTTAGGCTACTTGGCCAATTCTGAAAATTTTACCCACGACAATCTTTCATTCCCCAAAACATTAAACTGCAGAAACCACTCCCAAAACCAAGTCTGGGAAACAAATTTGCAGTTGCTCAGGGTAGCTCAATACTTAGCCTATTGAGTCACCACAATGACCACAGAACGGATGGATTATATGATTTTAATAAGTCAGACACCGCTGTTTTTTCCTTTACAATCACACATCCTAAAACAACTAAAAAGTACTTGAGATAAGTCAGACACGTGTGCCCACACTCTGTTTATTCTGAAGAGTCATCACCTCTCCTCCAGATGAATGTTGTTATATTTGCACCTGACCTTAAGCTGCCTCTCCTCAGTCAAGGACAGAGATTGACACACACAGGCAAAGAGCCTGCCAGAATAAGAGACTTATTTCTCTAAACATAGCTTTGTCACTCCTCTATCACACCAGCAGCTTGTGTTGCCAGCTGAGGAGTTTATCCTCCCCTTAACTGTGCCGATCTTTTGCAAATATGAGCGAACTAAAGGAATTTAACAACATGCACTTCTGTTTTTAAATTAATGTGGATAAAGTACTTCCTGATTGGTTTTTTGCTGAGCAGCTACAGTTTTTAAGACACTAACCCTAACAGTTTCAAATACACAGGCATCTCAATGTGCTGAGTACTGTACAATAGGCCAAGGAGGTTACTGTAAAAATACAGGCATAGAAGGAAAAAAGAAAAAATACTATTTTTTTCCTCCAGCTGACTTTCTTGACCACATGGAAATTTTTTTTCTTCCCACCATCACATTTCTCATGGGACAACCAGTTATTGGGCCTTCCCTAAAAATCATTCTGTGGAAAATAGTATGGAAGATAAGTGTGAAACTCTGTGAACACAGCATGTGACAAGTAGTACTCCAGCTCTCAAACACCACCTGTAGCATTTCTGCTCTGCTCCTCACTTCATCCTGTTAAGTGGCTTCAGCAGTGCCAAAGAGCACACCTCTTCCTCTGTTTCTCTGGGAAAATGAAAGGTGATGGATAACATGAAGTTATGGCCACAACGCAGTCAGTAGGGTTTTTTGTTTGGACTTTTTTTGTGCCAGGATTTCTCAGCAATTTGCAGAGATGCCATACTCAAATCTACACTATTTAAAGTTATCTTAAAAAGAAACGCTTTCCTCAACTGCAATCCACGCTAATAACTGCTACCCATTTTTTGAAGTGTCTTGAGACAGAGGCCAACAGAGGGTTGAACAAGAGTGAGGAAGGTTTAACATCCAGAGAGCACCAAAGGAAGAAACTTCATATAGAAGGCAATAAAGGATTAAAACACATGTTCTGTGTTTAACAGCATGAACACAGCTTTGCCTCAAGAGCTCTAGGGAGCTGTTTCAAGTGCTCCCCTTTCACACTATACCTGGAATGACCTAGTCCAAATGGGAAACAGCACAATGTTTGTTTTCTTTTCTCTTTTTCTGCTATCAGTATCAGCTGAGCACTACAAAAAACTTTAAAATTGTCCCGGCTCATCTTGTCTATCCCCAAAAATTTGATCCTGAAGGGAAAGAAGCAGTAGGGCAAGGCACGCTGAAGAAAACAAAAGAAGCAGAGTGTAGCTAAGGCTGGGTCTGTAAAAGAAGTGAAAAAGAAAGCCCAGAAATTAATCCAACTGGAATAGGTTTTTTCCCCTAAAATCTCAGCCTAGGATCACTGTCGGTAGTTTTTACACTCTGAGCCAGAGTGGGAGGCAACTGTATGACCCAGAGAAACACCCACCCAACCAGCTGGTTGAAACCACAGCTATGACTTCTCTAATGAAAGGCTGCCTGGCAAGAGAGGTGCGTGCCCAGGTGGCACAGTGCAGCTGGACCATGGGGAATGGGCAGTCTTCACCACTGTGGTCACTGCATCTCAGGTGATCTCAAAACAACTGATGCGCAAAGAAGTGATGTTAACAAGGCAGCAATTGGGTGTTTACCTTATGGCTACTTTTCTGGAGTTGAGGTAGATATGTAGGGCTGATGTAGGTATGAAAATTCCACATAGCAAATTACATGAAGTTGAAACCGATATCTACAATAAAACCTGAAAGTTTAATATTTTCTTGTGGTTATGAGCCTGCAAGCCATTCCACACAGGCAAATCTTTGTGTCCTCGATTAACCTCAGCCAATAACTCGAACAGGGCTGCGTCTGATTAAGGTCCACATTAGCAAACTTCAGAAAATGCTTTGTAGAAAAATGTGGTTGTTGGCCAACCCTGATTGCTGCACAAAAGTTACATCTGATAGGAGCAAAATGTGAGAATTTAGACTGAAATTTCCTTAGAGACCTGGGCAGGACTATTTTTCTTGATTTTGTACTCACTGCCTCGGCATAATTACCCCTTTCTTGTCAACGTCAAAACAGGGTGGAGGAGAGGTTATTTTTCAAAAGGCAGGATACATCCCTTTGCCTCTAACTTTTGGAGGCTTCAGTTTACAACTCACTGTGTCCACAGTAAAATGAAGTTGTGATCACAATTCTAGGCCTGATCCAACACATACTGAAACCAATGGGAGACTTTCTGTTGACTTAAATGGAAGCTGGGTCATGCCCTGAGTAGACACTCCTGCACAGATAACAAAACCCCTCTCCAGTTTTGGATGGCAGAAAACATGGACCTGGAAACATTAAAGACCCCTGAGGTCGGAAATTGTCTAGAACAAAAATCTAATACAGGAAAAACCAACAAGTTCACCTGTTTGCACTCTGCCTCTTTCTGGCCCTACCAACCCAGACTAAAACTGCATCCAGAGCACCTATTATTCAAAATGTAAAAAGATAAGATCTTGGCTAAAAATAAAATCTGGCCTAGAGTCTAAAATGTAGAATAATGATTCAATCTTAAAATAAAGTTTTCAAATAAAATAAACATAAGCTTGGAGAGATGAGTGTAGTACAACTTAGAAGCTAGGAAAGACTTGCATCAGGCTTTATAGCACAGTTTTATGCTTGTCAAACACGAAAGTCAACCTAGAAATTGCAGAAGGGAAGCATGAGCACCCCATGGCCAGTGTCAAACTCCATGATCTATGTCAGCAGACCACCAGCAAAAAGTTGTATGTAGTATATTAACATTCTTCATATGGTTTCCGTGCAAAAAAGTAAAGAAAAAAAGCTTACAATGAGGGCAAGTCAAGCTATAAATGAAACACGCAAAACAGTTCTAAGAGTGCCAGGGAATATGGAGAGAAAGGATTGCAGAAGAGCATATGCTTTGGAAAGATTAAAACAATTACTATGCCATGTTGGTATGAAATTGATTGTCAGAAGAAAAACACAGCAGCAAGAAGGAATATTGATCGTTTAAGAAAAGATACCATTAGTTTGGATGATACAGCATTTGTAGGCTGGTCTCACATATTCCCAGGACAGACACACTATTATTTGAACAATTTCTAGGCGGGTGAGGCAGAGGTATGGGCAGACCCGCTATCCTCACCCTGGCAGGCATGTTTTGAGATATTGTCTGAAAGTGACTGACACTCAGTAGCCAGAAATGTCTCACCCAGTAAGGCCTCTCTAGGCTGATCAGTTCTTCCACCCAACCTGAGCTTGGCAGGCTGGAGAAGGAAAAAGAGGCTCTTCTTTAGTCAGCTTTTTTCTACATTTGTTTTTCAGCAAATCAAGAAAGAGACAATGACACAGGGATTTTTTGGGATTAGTTTTGGGCTTAACAGGTACATCCTGTATAAATGAAGAACAGGAAGGTCCTGCAGGGCTATGCAATGGGAATGAATACACTGTACCACAGGTAATGGTTGCATCCTGACACCCTCCTTACTACTGACTTAGGACCAAACACTGACAAGGACCAAGAAGGCCCACTGAACTTGTAACTCAAATTTGTTAGCAAATTACTGAGCTAGAACCTCCTCCCTTACTCCATAATGTTATTCATATGTTTGAGTGTAACCTCTTCATTATACCTCATGATACCCGTTATAATTCACATTTTTGGATTAGCTTCCGTTTCAATAGCAAAAGAGCTGGGGGCGGGGGGGGAATATTTCTGAAGGTGAAAAGCTGACACTGTTGATCATAAATCTCTCGAGATATACACAGATGTATCTAAACGGAATAGGGATCCAAGCTGTGTTGGTGACGGGTTTCCCAGCGCCAGCTGTTCCCAGAACGCCGGAGCCTCCCCTCCCTCGTCCCCGCTCCCCCCAGACTCAGGCAGGGGAGGTGCCCCGAGGGAGGACCCC
>VWZU01012524.1:99188-196116 GCA_013397095.1 Sterrhoptilus dennistouni
ATGCTGCGCGCCTTGGTGGCGGTGTCCCTCTGGCTGCGGGTGAGCCCGCGGGCGCAGGGCGCGCCGTGCGAGGCGGTGCGCATCCCAATGTGCCGCTCCATGCCCTGGAATATCACCCGCATGCCCAACCACCTCCACCACAGCACCCAGGAGAACGCCGTCCTCGCTATAGAACAGTACGAGGAGCTGGTGGCCACCGGCTGCAGCCCGGTCCTGCCCTTCTTCCTCTGCGCCATGTACGCCCCCATCTGCACCCTGGAGTTCCTCTACGACCCCATCAAGCCGTGCCGCTCCGTCTGCCAGCGCGCCCGCGACGGCTGCGAGCCCATCATGCGCCGCTACAACCACAGCTGGCCCGAGAGCCTGGCTTGCGACGACCTCCCCGTCTACGACCGCGGCGTCTGCATCTCCCCCGAGGCCATCGTCACCGACGTGCCGGAGGGTGAGAACCCTGGGGGCAGCGAGAGGTGGGAGGGACGGCTCCCTCCGCCCCGCGGGATGCCCCAGGCTGGGACGGGGGGGCTGCGGGAGCCCCGCGCTCCGGGTCTGGAGCCACTACTGACTGACGGGTTTCACTCCCTGCCGCACCTCTGTTTGCAGATGTGAAGTGGACGGACTTCACACAGGGCTTTATGGTCCCGGATAGACCCCCGGAGCCTGACTGCAGGAGCCGCGGCCAGGGTGAGCCTAGGACGACCCCCTACCTCCACCTCCCCGTAGACAGGGTCCCTTTGACAAGCTCAAACTTTTTCCTTTCTCTTCCTTTGAAGAGCGGTGCAGGTGCAAAAAGACAAAGCCTACGCTGTCAACCTACTTGGCCAAGAACTACAGCTACAGTAAGTGCATGGGGGAAATGCTTCACTTTGCCTGTCTCACACACCCTCCTTGTGTCCCTGCAAGTTAGGCAGCTCTGTATGGGTGCTGAACCCACACCAGGCTCCATTCAGCAAGTCTGGCACAAAAAGACTTTTCCAACACAGTCTTTCCGAGCGGGTGTTTACCTGGGGATACCTGGCTGTCCTCTTCCCAAATCTAACTGTCGCACACACTATGTGCCGGCAGTGGTAGTAACTGCGCAGGTGATGATGGTGTGTTTCTGACAAAAGCAGTAAAATGTCAGAAACGTGCACCTTTCTGCTCTGTAGAAAGGGTGGTTGCTGCTGCAAAGGTCATTCTAGTAAAGGCAATTACGTCCAATGTGAGCGTGACAACTTGGCCAGCTCCTGTTTTCATCCAGCAGGTAGAATAAACAGGGGTTTGCTACCCAAATAAAACTTGTGAATGTGAACCAGCTGCAGCAAAGTAAAAAGTTTTTAGAAGGTTATATATGCTTTTACTTACTAGCCAGAGTTCTGTCTGGTGATGGTTAATCTCCAAATTGTCGGAGATTAACTGAATTCAGTGACAATTTGCAGCATCCAGTCAAGGAGATGGCCGGTAGTTTTATTTTATAAATTCACCCCCTTCCCCTCTGGCTTCCCCCTGCCTCAGTTTTCTGATGGTGTGAGTCAAGAAGAACTCTAATTAAGATTAGATAAATGCCAGATTAAACCTAGTGTCAATACAAAGATCCTATTAACTATGAATTTAATATGCAGTATTGCTTCATTTTGCACTTTGAGGGCATTTTCTCAGATGGCAGGTTTTTTTTCAGTCATTTACCTAGTTCTTCTGCAGTAGGGTTATAATATAATTCAATTCTTATTTGTTTGATATCAAATGAAAGTAAGTTTGTAGCTATTTGCTTCTTTGTTAGCATGTTTGGTGGGAATAATCAAGCTGAACCTCTAGCTTAGGTAATTGTACAGGTTTTTGTTCCTTATAGCATTTTGGTACATTTATACAACGTACTCTTTTTATATAATTTTTTGATCTGCATCAGTACAACATAGAGATATGTTTAGGTGGAACAATAAGCTTCTACAGTTGCCTGAAACATATGAAAAAGTAGTGATATCAAATGACTGTTTAAAAATGAATGTCAGGTGTTAGCTGTGTAAATTCTGATTCCTGTGATTTCAGTGGGAGTGTTGCTTGAGTAAAACCTGTATGTTTTACTCCAAAATTTAATTTCATTGAATTTGTGAAATCAAGATTTTGTTTTTGAGATGCAAATTTTTATTCAGCACCCTCAGATAAATAGACCTATGAATTGAGGGACAAGATTTAGTAAGTTGAAAATCAATTAATTTTTTTTCTGAAAATCTTTAAAATAAGACATAGAGCCAAATTATACTTATAGCTATCAGATCCAATCAGTCTTGAAAATGGGTTCTGAGTTTCCAAAACTGAAATTTCTCACGTTTTGTGTCTGTTATAAGTGTCCTGATAAAGGTTGCACGTAAACCCCAGACCGCATTGAAAGTGCTGGTCTCCTGTTTTCGATGCGTGACTTTTGTTCCAAATATTGTGAGGTTCATGTGAAGGCTTTTGACCTGGTGGCTGCAGGGGCAGGCTGATCACCCTGTGGTCTATACACTTCTCATGCTTCTTTCACTGAAGAATGTTTGGACAGTAGAACCCTTTCTATTTTGACATTTCCTAGAGACAAAATCCTTTATGTAAAAATCATAGTTCATTTATTAGATCTGGTATTTCTCACAAGAGAGAAGGGATGAAATGCTGGAATGGTAGGTAATGCCAGGGTTTGTAAGTATAAAGTTAGCCAGGGATCATTTTAGAGCAGTCTACAGTGTTTCATCTTCTCACATCTGTGCAGACATGCAGTTTTCCTCAATGAAAGGTAAAAATACAAATGATTATATATTCAGAGTCAGAAGAACCTGTTTTAGTGTCTCATTTATATAAAGATCTCACTACTGGTAGAGAATTCAAAGGCACAAGATGAAAAAAAGCGTAGCTCAAGTAAATCATGGCAATCCTAGCCTAAATTGTTTCTAGCCTTCCCTTGTTTTTTATATTTAAGAAAAGATTATATTTCCTGGTTACAATCTAGAGGAAGTGATTTTATTATTGAAAAGACTGAATACATGACAACTATCTGAGGTAAGTTATTCATTACTTAATCAGAAATAGCCAGATATGGCTGGAGAATGGGCAAGATTTATCCAAAGGGTTGTTCAAGTCTGAGTTGAAGGAACTGTTTGTGTGTGTGATTCCCCGCAAGATTGGTTGGCCTGATCTGGCAAAAATTTAAGCACATGTTTAATTTCACAGTTGTCAACAAGTCCTACTGAAAACCAAATTGAGATCAGGCCTCTGTTATTCTAAGCCAGTGTTTATGCCCACACAGGCAGAAGTAGTTCTAGTTTCACAACCAAAACAACAGCTTCCAATTCAATATATTTAATTTAATTTTGAGATGTGTTTAAATTTCTAAGACTGTTTATTTTTCTCACTCTTCTGTTTTTCTGCTTGCAGTCATTCACGCTAAAGTAAAAAGTGTAGAAAGAGGGAACTGTAATGAGATAACGACTGTGGTTGAAGTTAAAGACATACTCAAGTCTTCAATGCCAATTCCTCTGTCTCAAGTGCCTCTTCTTACAAATTCCTCCTGCCAGTGCCCACCTCTTCAACCAAAGCAGGATGTTCTCATCATGTGCTATGAGTGGCGCTCAAGGTGAGCCGTGACAACGTGGTGCAGAAAAGTGTTAGAGCTGGCTGTGATAGATAGGAGGGAGGACCAGCAAAGCTCTCTTCCTCATCATAGGCTTGTTTTGCTGATAGTTTTTCTTAGGGTTAACTCATACATGCATGTACATGTTTCCATTACCTTCGCAGCTGACTTCGTCCACTTCATCAGCCTCAGCTCTGCGCCATGATGTGGTGTTTACAAAATTTGGCTCATGCAAAGAGTGGAAAATCTTGTGGCCTTAGGTGCTGACAGCATATTGATAAGTCGTCATGCAGAAGTTCAGTCACCTCCAGCTTGGGAGTGTTTTTCCAGGACCATTTTCCATAGGGAGCTGCTTTGTGTGCAACAAGCCCAACCGTGGCTGTAGATGGTGGTCTGTGTTGGCAGGACCATGTGGAAGACATCATTCTGTCTTACCAAGGGAGTGGGCAGGAGATGATACACATCTTCTGTCAGCAGAGCTGCTGGAGTTAGAGCCAGGTCTTCTCCACTGGCTTGTCCATACTTTGGACCAGTGCCATCAACAAGATGTTCCTGATCCCACAGCCATACCAGGACCAGCCAAAGCTGCAGCCATTGGAGCTTCAGCTCCCAGATGGCAGATGAAAAGTAAATACTTTCAGAGCAACTTGCCAGTCCTGCTGTATGATTAAAAGAAAAAACAAAACAAAACTAACTTTACCAGACCTTTCATCTGGCAGTCAGCCTAGCCCCAGGCATGGAAGGAAATCCAGTATGCTGGTCTGGAGGGGAAGGAGTAGTGAATCACATCCCTGGTTCCTTGGGGCAGAAGGGGACATCCCATCCACATTAACACCCCAAGTGTACCAGTGGATGCCGGCAGAGCAGGTTGTGGTGTTTTAGGTACTGTGTAGGCCTGTGTGTTGTGTTTTGGAGGCAGGGCTGTCTGTAAAATGTCCAGGCTGGTTTTGCATACTGTGATGTTGCTGTTAATTGGTATTTCACAAATATTAATGTAGAGCCCTCTATTTGTATTAGTCATTTTAGGGATACAAGCTCTGACTCATGTAGAAGGACTATGACCAGAACAGCGATGGAGGAGCTCTGGGTTGCAGAGGATCCTCTGGAGGGTGTTAGGGAGATTTCATAAGTCAGAGATCACAATCGGCATCTCCACTATTGTGGAAAAACATGCGATTCACTGAATATCCTGTGATGGTTTTTAAAGGTCATTGAGGTTTTTAATTTCATATAGTGTACTGAAATGGATTTGAAAAAGAAACATGAACTATTATATGTGCTTCCTGTTGAACTCGTGGCAGGCAAACAGAAGGTTTTGAGTTACAGCAGTTTTTTAAAATGACAGAGGCAGAATGGGTGGAAGCTGTACCTCCTCTGCAGTCAATGGCAAAATATCTATTGCCTGCTGTTAGGGTTAGAGCCTCACTGGATAATTTGATATGGACCAAAGCTGTACCAGATGTACCCCATGTTGTGGTTTCATTCATGGCAGCGTGGCCTTGGCGTTAATCCTGTAGTTAGTCCTCTAATTTCCCTTTGGAAAGAAAAGGAAATGCACAACATATTGGTCCTGATTCTCCAGGGTTTGCACTCACGTTAGGCCTTTTATGTTTGGTCAAACTGGATGCACAGTGACTAATGACTATGAGAGGCAGCATTTTGTACTGTGTTTGAGCTGCTAAGAGCAGCAACAATGTTGATGGAAACTGAAGGTCAGGCCCTGCTGCACTGTTTAACCTTCACCAGCCAAAACAGTGCTGTGTGATGTTGTGTGCATTATAATGATGTCTTGATGTTTCCGGCCAACTGGTGCTGGTGTCTAAGTAAAACCCCCCAGAATTGTAGTGAAATTTATATTGGGGCATGTTAAGGCCTGGTATCTCAACCAACCAAACAAAAAATCCCCCAAAATTTGTCTCCTGGTTGGGATGTGGAAGGTGTAGCATCAGACTGCTTTAGAATAAGCTGCTTTAGGAGCTGTTTAAGGCATATATATATGTATATATATATATGTAATCAATCACATTTTTGTTTTGTTAATTTCATAACACCTGGACTCAATATTTTCATGCAGGAGCTAGCCAGATCTCACTGGTAGGCAAGTATGGCAAGTATCACTAACCATACATCTTCCAAATTCACCTTAAAGCACTTAATCAGCAGTTAGATGAAGGAAACGCATACTGCCATCCTCATGTATTTATAGGTAGAAATGGATACAATTGTAAGTGATCATAGAGTTATATTACTATTTTTCAGCTAAATTGTATTACCTGGTGCTTGTGAAACAGCTTCTTTTTCAAAGTCAGAAGTAAAATGCATAAATTTAATCTACTCTTCACATAAACACACAAAGAAACATATGGTATCCCATCATCCCATGCATAAAACCTGCCAGTACCAGCACCTGTGGGTGCATTTCAGCCCAAGCCTGTGTTAAATCATCTGGAAAAGCATCTCAGGAATTAAAATCCGAAATATCTATAACTTGTGTGTATTTCTTAATTTTCAGGTTGATGCTTCTTGATGGATGTCTAGTTGAAAAATGGAAGGACCAACTAAACAGAAGATTTAAGGTAAATGCAACCAAAGAAAAGAATGCTGATGTTCTTGATAAAAAGTTAAAACACGTTTGTTTTACTTCAGTACTGATTAACTTTGATGACTTTCAGATATCTGTAACTCCTCTAGATATCATTATTTTCACTTGAACATTTTCAGCCCTCAGAGTTACCCAAGTATAAGTGAAAATTTGAGTACTTTTATCTTGTGTTTTAGGGCCTCTAAAATCTTATTTCTATTTAGTTTTACCCTGTGGGATGATCTTCGTGTGAACTCTGGTATCTTACAATAATATCTTTAGGAATTTCTTTCATATCCTTGCTACTGCAAGAAGCAATGATAAGAAAGCAGAGGTGATATGCAGATGAGTACATAGCCCACATTAGATAAGAAAGGAAGTTAAAATCCTCTGCACTGGATTAATGTTTTTTGCTGCATTAAAGATTGCAGGCTGGAGAGACACTTCTCACCAGGTACGTCCTTCTAAGACTCACCCAAAGGACTGGGCATTGTCTGTCTGGATTCAGGAAACACTGGAAGAAGAAGTCTTTAGTATAGAGACATGGGTGGCAGGCACAGCAGATGCCCCTGCTTTTTGGGGCTTCAGGATACTACTTGATATCACTCTCTACTTGTAAACTCATCTTTTTAGTGGAAAGAAAGGGTGGATTGGAAGAAGGTCTGATTCTTCCTCCCACTTTTAGAGTTGGAAGAAAGTTATTTTTGGGATTCAGAAAGGTTTTCAGAGCATTAAGGACATGTGTATGTTTAAGGACATATGTGTATGTTTGTTTCAATTACGAGTTGACTGCCAATTGATAGAGAGGAGGAAAAGAGACATAGGAATCCACAAGCAGAAGCTTTTAGATCACAGACCAGCTTCTTGCAGGAAATTGCATTCGATGCTTCTTTCATACCCACTTCACTTACTCATGTGAAACCTGTGTGTGGAAAAGAAAACACGCTTTTAATCTTTAAAAAATAAATACATGGCAATTGCAGAGGGTGCCATGTGGGATTTAGAAGAATATTGACATATGACTTGGATTCCTGAAATCTTTTAGCTGTCAACTTAATGGCCTGTTACTGGCACACAGTGTGTTTTAGTCACCTCCTCACACTGTTTTGTCATTTCTAATTGTGTCTTGAATCCTGTTTGGGCATTAGTTTTCAGATTGTCAAATAGATGCATGACTGCCAAACAAAATACCCTTCAAAGCACATGTCATTTCCTCTAATATTAATAGTTTTAGAAACTAAATCCACATTTAAGCATGTTTGAGTGGGACACAACTAAATGTCTGCTGATAGTTTTGGTTTTATAAAGATGCATAAAATGACTCTGACCACACAAAGCCAGTATGGAGCTAGGTATCACAGTGGCTTCATTTTAGTGCCCATCATTCATCTCTGAAGACTTGCATCCAAATTTTGTCTTGAGTTACCACTTAAAATGGATGTTTTGAGCTGTCTGTCAACCACAGGAGACAGTTGTTAACATAACCACAAAATGGCTGGTCTTTTCTCTAGCCAGGATAAGAGTCTAAGCTGGAACAAAGTCAGTGCAGAGATACTGAATAGTGAAGCTAGAGAGCATTTCTCTTGCTGTGATCGCTGGGTAAATCCCCTGCCTTTAGGAGTTTCAGAAGGGAAGGAAAATAGAGGGGAGAGGTGAGATTCTTTCCAGGTTCCTACTACCTATCTTGTTTTCCTTAAAATAGGTATTTCTGTTCCTAGAGGTGAAAGTCTGCAGTCTGTTGCTGTTTTTTGGATCTCTCCACATTTTGGAGAGCTGACGAGTTAAACTTACTATAAAAGCCAATTTTGTAACTACTGCAGTATTGGGTTCGAAAATCTGACAGCTGTTACCTGTGGTAGGCTCGTTGCTTTTCAAAGTTTCTTGGGGATGCTGCTGAATAAAGCTGCAGGTGCATTATTCAAACTGTGCCATTGCAACTCTCAACACTCAACTCTCAACACTCAATTAATCAAATTAATTTGATTTAGCTGTGATCATCAGTATTGTATGTCCATAACATAAGCTGGTTCATTCCCAGTCCTCTCCACCCCAGGGAAAAGCAGAAGCAGAAATACCAGCTGCCCTTGTAGCTGTGTGCTTAAACATATATATTGCGAAAGGATAGTTTGATTCCTGTAAACTTTTCTGAGGAAAAGTCAAGTAGCATGTTCAGCAAGACAGCAAAGAAGGGCCTTGCAAAGGAGTTCCAGTGTGCTGGTCCTGACTTTTTGATGGCATGCTGCCAGCTCCCCTCTGTTTCTGAAAAGGCACTAACATGCAGCATGCACACGAATGCTTTTATCTTGTGTTTTAGGGAGATGGGCACACGAGATGGGCAATTGTCGTTTCCATCCACTGGTGGTATGGAAATTCCCTCTAACCTAGAACGCATGGAAGGTTCTCCCTGCAAATAGCCATAACATGCTGACAGCAATGGCCTTGCAATATAGAGTACCAAACTGTTAAAGGCTTCAGTGGTTCGGGGTAGCTTTGATTAAGATTTATGATTATGTGCTTCCCTAACTCATCCTCTTTGTCTTCTGCAATTCTACAGAGGTGGGAACAGAGACTGCAAGAACAAAAGCGGCGAACTGCCCGCAGTAAGAACCAGAATTCAGGACGCAGTGGTCAGAGTGGAGCCCTGAAACCACAAACCAAGAACACCAGCCCACTGATCAGTGGCCCCAAAAAGGCCAATAAAATAAGAAACGGCCAGAAAGAAATTAACCCCAAAAAAGTATGAGTGTGAAATTTCCAAAAGGAAGGACTTTCCCTTCACGACAAGGGTCACAATCTGGCTTGGTCAGCATGTTTTATTGATCTGGAACTCATCGACTTAAAAAAATCATGTCAGTTTCTTCATAGACCTTTTTGCTGCACTTTACTGTTAAAAGGTTTGCATATCCTTTCAAGTCACTGCAAGCCATAGAGCACAGGTTTGCACTAATATGAGGTAGGCATATTCCAGCTGACTGAGCTTTATCTTTGGGCTCTGATTTCCCATCTAGATAGAACTAGCCTTGGCTGCCAGAGATTTTGACTCCTTGTACCAGTTGCCTGGTCTGCTTCCCTGCCAGATGTTGGAGAGCTGCATGGAGTTTCTCTCTTTCCTCAGCTGATGTGATATTAGTCTGAGAGTTAAGTCTGTGAATTCATTGAGAGCTCACTAGACTCGGCAGCAGAGGAGCAGCAGAAGGATGGTAACCTGGCAGGTATCTCAGGCAGCAATGACTGCAGCTGCTGGAGCTGAACCTATCTGCTGTTTGGAATCACAGCCCTTGTTCAGAGTGTTCAAAAGCATAGTTTACCATTAAGCATCTGGGTATGCATTATGTGATTATTTTTATGTGTGTGCCAAAAATATGCTTACAGTGATAGTATTTGATCTTGTGGGTTTGTGTAGTAAAAGTGCATTCAAAGCAGACATTTAATTTTTTTATTGTACTTCAGGCTGGCTTCTGTTGTTCTAATTTCAAATATATTTAAACATCTAATTGAAAAAATCCGTATTTTTTTGAAAGGACAGATTAAAGTGAACAAATCTGTAGAATTCTTAAAAGTAACACATTTGCTGTAATATAGCTTTGCTATGAAAACTGGAATAGAAGCTTTATTCTAAAGATAACTGACAGCTACTGTACAGTATTAAGGAGAATATAGGGCTTCAAATGGCTCAGTAATAATTTGGATAACTTTTTATCATTTGATACCATATTTCTAACCTTTCTCTGAGATCAAATAAATAAATAAACAAATAAGTAAAACAGCCTTGTCCCTATTAATGAGCTTCTCAAAGCAACTGGCTATCTGCAGTTTTTTTTATTAGAAAGTGACATGAAAAGGGCAACAGGAAAGCAGATGCTTTTATTTATGCAGTAAGTTTACTCACCTAACATTTTCTTTGTGAGGTATTAGAACAGCAGAGATTTCCTGCAGGAAGACTAAGGACTAGACTGGTCAATTCTGATAAAATGAGGATTTTTATAATAGAGAAGTTCTACATCAAAAGAAAAAATAAAGAGTTCTGTGTAGATTATCATAAGGAGTAACAATTGGTCATGTCAGTATGTTGATCTTTGCTATGACAAGAATTCCAATGAAATTTGCATATGTGAAATTCACAATAGATTGTGCTGAAATGATTTTGGTAGCAGCAGTTATATACTTGGTAATTTGCTCAAGCAAATTTGAGATATAGATGCCAAGTTACAATGTTTAAAACAAACGGACCGATGTGTTCCAAGAAAATGGGCTGATAGCATATAGAATAGTTCATGGGCAGAAAAAACAACCTATATTGTCATTGTTGAGCTTTGAGCAACTGGTTAAAATATACGAAGGTCATCAGTTGAGTGTAGCCTTACTGGTAATTCTGGGCAGGTGCAGTATTTTGTTAACATGGAACACCTGCAGAATTAGATCTAAAATTCATTCCAGGTGCCAGGAATGCTGAGCATATATAGCATCTATTGACTTTAGTAGGAGTTATGTGTTTGACATGCGTAAACAAACAGACTTCAAGCTTAGGTGCTTAAATACAGCCTATATGTGGAACCTTAATCATGTTCCGTGAAATGGAAAAACTGGAATGGAAATCAAAGGAGACAGAATATCACTTGCAGGTGACTAATTTAGGTGAGTTTGAAAATGCTGACTTAAGTAAGCATGATCTAAAAGATCAGTATGATTGGAAAACTTCTTAAATAGTTTTGTGTATTCCATAGCAGGAGTTCTTAAGCTTTGATTACCTATTGAGCCCAACTTAAAATACCCCAATAAATGAATTTATGGTTAGCCATTAAAGAATGAGCAACAGTCACATCAATGTGCTGTTGAAATAACAAATACTGAAGTAATGATATACCATGTAAAGAAATTTTATTGTGAACGTAGTCAAATGTGGAGTTTGTTAAATGAAACTCTTACAACAGCTACCTAGACTCCACAGCAACATCACATTTTATCTTACAACTGTTAAAAATCAAAATTTTTGGTCATTTTGTCAGAGGAAAAAGCATACAAATAATTTTCTACAGAGAACTGTCACCATTCCTTCTCCAAGTTGCAGTCGTTAGACTGACCATTGCTGGAACAGACATGGATGCACCAAGCCAGGTGTTTCCAAACTCCTTAACATTTTTATGTATACACTATGCTGATTAACTTTCAATCTGATATGGTAAAAATATGGAAGAAGGAAAGGCAATCCAACAAAAAGCAGGGGATATCATAATTCAAAGAACAGACATTCAAGGGATAAACTGATAAGGTAGTGTGGTTTTTTTCCAAACCCATTTTTTCCTATATTTTAAGAAGGGTCAACCCAATTCAGCACTAATGCAAGTAATTCCATTTTGAAAATCTCCTACAATTGTTATCTCCTTGTGACATCAGCTGCCAGCTGAATCCAGACCCAGAACATCTGCACCTTCCAGCTTCCCCTCTCTTTGCTTGGCATGAAATAGGTGTTGGAGCAGTTAGGAGCTGTTTGAACAGGCGAATTCTTCCCCAGAGGGTCCAGTCCCCACCTCTGCTCCCTGGCATGTGGCAAAAGATCAGACTCGCCTCTTTTCATGCACATCCATGGCCAGGTGTAGCCATTGCTGTGCTAGTACACTCCATCACTGGAGTCACGAAACCTCAATTCAGCAGAGGGGAGCAAATAGATTGCTGATGGATGAATGTAATTACTGTAACTACTTAAAGATGAAAAATTAACAGGCCAAATTCTTGAAGTGTTAAATGGTTTTTTTTCTCAGTGTTGTAGCTGCCTTCCTACTGAGGGGCTTGGCTTTTTTTTTAATATAAAATAAAAATTGCCTGGAACACCAAACATATGCTTCTAGTGAGTTTCTTACTACCTCCCACACACATGTGCCCAGTTTAGTTAGAAGTGCCATTCAGTATTTTCATTGAATGTTCTAACCTCAGTTCCAAAAGAATGAAACCTGAAAAAATATTTACTCTAATTGTGAATGATTGGCAGCATTTTAGAAGCTCACTGTAAATGCAAATCAGAACTCTTTTATGAAACACATTTTTTAAAAGCCTGTAAACCCCCTCCAACAAGACCTGAATGACCCGGTCACTTCAATTCAGTGTTGCAACTTTCGTCCAGTCAATGCATATGACTGAGAAATACTTCCCAAGCAAATAAAAAGAAGATTTTCCTGTCCAAAATACTCAAACAGCTCTTAAATTCTTTCATCCAGAATTGTAACCTAGATTCCAAATGAATGAAACCTGAAAAAATATTTACTTCAATTATGCACAACTGACACATGCTTTTTGGTTGTGCTTAGCACTTGAATGTAAATGCACATCTGAAAACCTTTCCTCAACCAGATTTTTTTGGTAAACTGCATCAGCTACAATTAATTTTGTAAACAAACATAATCCATCAATATGGGTCAACAAACATTCAAAATTATGTTTCCACTTATAAATACCTCCACCCCCCAATAATTTGCAAGTCGTTAATTTCTATAGAAGTGGATTACTTCTGATAGAGCTAGCCAAGGCTTTCCAGAAAAATTGCAGGAAATTTCAACTGCTGACACTATATTTCATGTAACATCTCTGCAATTAAAAAACAGCCTTATTGGAATGTAAAACAACATTTCAGATTTGCTTATTGGATATACAGTAACACTGAGGGCTTCCAGGCAATCTATTAATATTAAATTGGCTCAGGCTGCTGCCAAAAGGCTTGTGGATAAACCACTATGGAAATGAGCATAAAGTAAGGGAGGGCAACACTCCTTTTCTCTAGATGGAGATATTAAGATCAAGCCCCAAAGTACCTTAAATATATCAGGCAGTCTACATCCAGATAGAAGGTTAATGGTTGTGTCAGAGTAACCAAGAGATGCTGACACAGAACACTCTAAGCATTTTGATTTCTTGTGGTTACAGTGTGATGTGAGCTTTACTGTTTGTAGATACTCAGAGAACTTCAGTATGTATTTTCTGAGCAAGGTAAACAGAAAGCTGATCATTCCTTCACAAAGAACTGTGGATAAACTGAATAGATATTTGCAAGGTCTGACTTGCCAGTGTAGTTCATTCAGCAGTGAGAGTAAAGGAAAAACAGTACAGTGGTACAGAGCCGCAAACTGATTGACTCCATCCTCTTGGCAGGGAAAAAAAGCTTTTTCTCAACTTGTCTTATTTTTTTATGTAGCAATTTAGTACAAAAACTCAGTACAATCATCCATAGTATTCTTCTAAAACAGTATTTTGAGATTTATAACCCTCTTGTTTATCATTCTAAACTGAAACAGAGCTTTAATATAGTCTTTAGTGTCAGGTTATGATTTCATTTAAGTTCCTAAACAAGGAAATAATGTGGTCTGTGGTACAAATAAACATGCCCTGTGGTTCCATTTCTCTCCTGCTGGGACAAAAATCAGAAGAATAATTATGTTATCTTTTGTTAGTCTTGGAAGAATTATAATCAAGTCTTTGCACCACCTAATTCTATGATGAACTACAAGATGTTTTCTAAATAAACAGTCGTAAAGGCCACATTCTCTTTTGAACTGGCATTTAGATATGAGATAAACTGACACAGTCATACTTTCTGTAAGTTTTATATGCAGCAGTTTTGTGTAAATTTAATTGCAGGAAGATTTTAACCTGTGAGACTCCATGGAGTTTATATTGTAACGGAGTCCTCCTGACTCTATAAGTCAAATGATTGCTGATCCCACCAGAAACGTGTAAATTCTTAAAAATTGCATCCATATCAATGTCACAGTAATATAATTTTCAAAGAAGAGTGGATGGCAGTATAAATAATGTGCGCAATATCTATGGGGCAAGTTAAACTTTTAAAGAGACAAAGCAATCTCTTAAAATACTGACAGTATTTGATTGCCATTCTTTTGAATGCATGTTTTGATAATTGTAAAAAAGTCTGTTTCTCAAAGATATAAAAGCTTTGCAAATCTGAATCTCTTCGTCATCTGAATGAAACAGTTATGTTTGATATTTTAAGATGTATCTGTTAAATTTCTCCTTTTCAAAGCTGCCAGACGACTTTAAGATAAAGAACATATTTAGGAGAAGATGAGCATTAATAAATGAAATGTTGCCACATTTCAATTTGGGTTTGGATACTGAGGCAAAATGTAGAAAAAACTGTCATAGATCCATGCATAATATTTCAATGGAATCTACTGGGTTCAAGCACAAAGCAGGGACTGTAATTGACACACATGAATATGGAACCCCAAATAGACAAAATCCTTCAACATCCAATAATTAAACCAAACTGACAAAAATGTTATATTGTTTAAGAATCATGTGATACAATATGAAGGATAATGGTTAAGCTAGAGCAATAACTCAGTATACAAAATTTTTCCATACTTAAATAGGCAAAGGCAGAACTATGGTACCCCACAGCAAACTGAAATTTCTCAGACCAGAGCAATAAGTGATTCACAGTATTCATAACCCCTGTATGATACTTATCAAGCTGTTTGATTGTGAGGTTCCGCCAGCCATGTTATGGACTCTCAATAAGACATAAAAGCATTTTGTTGTTTTCAACATTTCTGCTCCTGTCAAAAAATAAACCCACCTAAATTTTCAACTTTGTGTTTATCCCACTGGTTGAGAAGCCATTAACTCCGGAAAAGATCTGAGGAAATGAGCTGAATTGATGTATGTGAAATCAAGCAATCTACTCTTTCCTGCGGCTGCTTTTTGTTTAATGTACAGCATGCCAGGACCCAAAAGACCCAGAGTGCTTAACTAATGCCAGGACGAACAGTTTTAATGAGTTTTTGAACTAAAAAAGAAGCCAAAGAACATACAGCAATCCTGAAGTACGTTTCTCAGAACTCACCTCACTGAGGTGACATATAAATCTGCACTAATTACAACCTCCTACAGGCTAGTGAACCTCAAGCTGAGTTTGTGGCAATAAAGCAGCTGTAGGTGAAAATGGGCCACCAGGAGAACGCTCAGTCCAACTTCTGCTGGAGGAATGTCTATAATAACAAATGCCCCATCATAACAGAAATATTTGTTAGGAAGCTCTTTATAGCAGCTAGTTGTATTAAATACAATGGGAACAACAAAGAAAGTATGAGATGGCCCTCATTCTTTCTAGACTTCACACTTAAAATCAACAATGTAAGTAAATTGCTTTAAGTAAATACCATTCTATAAAATCTCAACCTTCAACAGACTCAGAGAGGAAAAGTGAGAATACATCAGCTCCAGAATAATATTTGTGTTCTTCATGAAGGCCAGCCAAGTTAGACTGGACAGGATATGAACTCTCTAGTTTGGCAAGGAGGTACACGTTAAGAATAGCTGTTATGTAAGAGCTGCCTTTATATTTTAGTTCCTCTAATATATTTGAATTAAGTAAATGAAGTAAATGAACTGAAAAGGACCTTTTAGTTTATTATGCTACCTGTGACAATAATCATTAGAAGATATTTAGGAAAAGGATAAATAAACAATGCAAAAGTTTTTCAAAACTCTGAGGGAACCAATAGACCTTAATAACCCAGAGCAATTTCACCAGGGATACACACATATACAGTTGGCCAGTGGGCTCATGTGCCCCATTTGGCTCACATTTGGAATTGCAGAACTCAATCTACATCACAGATAAAGTGATGGATGGATGATACAGATATGGTACGTGGAT
The DNA here is from genome assembly GCA_013397095.1 of Sterrhoptilus dennistouni. Taxonomy (NCBI): domain Eukaryota; kingdom Metazoa; phylum Chordata; class Aves; order Passeriformes; family Zosteropidae; genus Sterrhoptilus; species Sterrhoptilus dennistouni. The sequence goes on from VWZU01012524.1 coordinate 115,017, forward strand.
ATGCCATTGATAGTGTTTTAATCACCTTCTTTGACCCTTGTCCTTCCTTGCTCTTTTTAAGGTATCAATACACAAAACACTTCAGAATCCTGGAACTATTGGAAAGGCATAAATCTGTTAAAATGATAATAGACAAAGCATCTTCTAAGCATACACAAAGAAGCCATTACGAATGTCAAACTCCCAGCAAGTGCTACTTGTTACATCAATATGTTTTGTAATATGGAAAAGCTGCTAACAAAAACTGCCCAACTAAAATTGGGTGGAGTATGGAGAAAACTAAATGTGTTTATGTAGTCTTAAATATAGTGGTTGGGTAGACAAATACATCTAATTACATGGTTATCAATTTTCAGAGACTGTATCTTAATTGTTTAGTCTGCATCCAACTCTCCAAATACAAACCTAATGCTTCTCTCTGCATGTTCTATATTTGATGATCCATGAACAGCATTAGACAAAATATCTTTTGCAAACTGAGCCCGAATTGATTCAGGACAGGTCCTCTTTGCCTCTTCTGGATCAGGTGGACCCATTAGATTCCTCCACTCTTCCACAGCATTTTCCTTTGATAAGACCATTATCACTGATGGACCCCTGTAAAATCAATATAAGGAAGCTCTTACACTATTCTGATATTTTTGAGATGCAGACTTAGCTTTAATGGTCAGAGGTACCATGAAGAGTTGGTTATATTAAGCATTGAACTATCTTAATTTTCTTAAGCTGCCTAAATATTAAAATTTGTTTCTTCATATTTTGTTTAAGGAAAAATCCCATATTTGAAAGCCAAAGAGATTATGATGATGAGATATTTGGATTTTAACTTCTTGTCCAAAAGACATTCTCACCCAATAATTTCTGAAGCAAGACAATACATACTGTTTTTTATCAGCTATACTAACAATATCATGAGGAAGATATTTGTCCTGGATGAGGAGAAAAAGGGATCACATTGGAAAGCAGTTCCCTTTTAGGGAAATAAAATCCCAAATAAAACTACCCAAAAGTTTGAAAAGAATTGTAAATCTCCCTTTTGAAGGAAGAGTATTCTATGCTAGAAGCCACTAAACCTGCCAGAAAGAGTGACAGGTTGTAAAATCCTTGCACCAGTTGTGATGTAGCACATTTTGTTGGCACTGTAGAAAGTGTGATGTCTACTTACATACCTCAGTACTGTAAACCAAGACACTTACTGTGTCATACAATTCACCAACTGTTCAAAAAAGGGTTTTCCTTCGTGATCCTTGTAAAACTGTGCAGCCATTTCACGAGTTAAAGCTTGTTCTTTTACCTTTGAGATGCTAAATCCAGCATCTTTAACTTTTTGTATAATTTCATCTAGGAGAATAACAAACAACATCATTTTTGATTGAAATAGTTTAGATGCAAAAAAATGCAAATCCCATATACCCAAACTTTAGAAGTTTCAGAAAATACTAGATGCCTTTTTCTAAAAAAATCACCAATAGCTATTAGAATTCTTGTTACAATATCAAACCAAATATGGACAACATATGAAACACTTCAACAGTCCTCTAAAACAGTCAGAAACCAATGTCGCTGTATTATCCATCTTGATGCACATATCAAACCCAGATTTTAATTAACTATGCCAATAGCATTAACTGTTATTTCTCACATTGAACAGAATGTGGACTGTAGTGTAATGCTGTGTCAAACATCAGCTGGCCAGCCAAAATCAATATGGATTGTCACAAGAGGGGAAAATTAACTCACAAAAGCCAATGATTAATTAGCATTAGAAAGACTACCGAAATTTGTTAAGACAGAATAGAATGATGCTAAGTAGTGGGTCTAGGAAGAGGACTTTTAGAGAGTGGCAGCAAACATCCTTAGGGCAAGGTTCTGAATTGTACATAGTGCTCTTTTTACTTTGATTTTTTTCTCCTTATTCACTTAGACTAACAATAAGTTAAACCAAGGATGGAAATACATTTAACTGAGCAATGACCCCTTTTGAGTCAGTAGAGATACCTGTCTGAAATAAGTAATACAATTTTGGCAAGTATCTCTCCTTTGACTAATAAAGATGCTGGGCAGGTAGTCTACAGAAGTGCCTGGCCCTTAAAGAGTTTAACATAGCTAGAAGCTCTATTTCTTCAATTCACCAGTATTCTAGTGAAGAAAGACATATAGGCCGCTTTAGAGAAAGATGGGTCACATTTGAGATCTCAATCTGAATTACGCAAGCTGTGTAAAGCATTTCTCTGCATAGAAAGTGTACTTCAGAGAATCGGAAGAATGCATTTGATGTGATTTACTGCCTTGTGCATCGCTAATCTTTTGTAGAAATGGTTACATCACTAGATATAGCCCATACTTTCTAAATCCCTCACCTTTATGAGTCTTAACAGCATCAGGTTTGATTAAAGCAAGGGTTTGTTCCTCAGGGAAGAAGAACTCTAGTTCCTTCTGAGCATCTCTAACTGAAGAACTGCCATGCAGCTGATTGATAGGTACATTTTCAACCGCATACCTTGCACGCAAACTAAGAATCATTAAAAGAGTGAAGTTACTTAAAAGCATAGCCATTTTGAGCGCTGAACTATAATTAGTCTTCACTCAGGGGATATCAATTAGCGTTGATCTGGAAATCAAAAACATGAACACCCTCCCTCCCAACAGTCGTGTTGTTATATTTCCAAGAAATACCACTTATTTCTTAATGACATGCCACTTGTGTCAGCAGCAGGTAAGATGATACCATTGCAGTTTCCTAGAGCAATGTGATAAGCAGGCAGAACTAAGGAAAATATTCTGCTGATGCAAAGTTTTCAATAAGCTACAAGAAAATCTTAGTGGTATTTCAAGAAAAAAATAATGGTGGTATTTCAAGACTCCTGCCCCACTATTAAGAATAGGTATTACCAAGATTTTTTTGTCTGACTCAAGAGTTCCCCTTTCATTTCGTTACACTTTTTAAAACTCAGCTTTTAATTTTAATGTTAATTTTAATTTTATTTAATAAGCAGCCATTATATCTCAAAAAATGCTGCAGTTCCTATGTGTAATACACTGCTACTTCCAAGAAAACTGCAGAAATGCATATCTGTTTCCAGATGATGGCACTATAGTTACACTAGTTGGAATGTGAATGAGATGAGGAATGTGAAAGTAGGTTGCAAGCTGTGGATGATGGTTTATTTCTGTGACTATTACCTCTCTGGATTTTCCTTAGCCTCTTCAAGAACCTTTGGGCCTAGTAAACGTCTCCAGTGTGATACAGCATTTTCTCGTGTTAGAGCCAATACAAGAGTTGGACCACTGTACAAGGGGAAAAGTAACATTAAAAAAATAAATTTAATTCTTTGAACTTTTAAAGAGTAATTTGATTATATACAGCCCAGAATAGGAAAATGAGCCACAGTATTGGAGGACCTTAAAACTTAACTGATTGTTTAAACAGGTACAGGCTGATAAAACCTTATGGGGCTTAAATATGAATATAAATTGCAAAGTGTGTTTTGTCACAATGGCAAGACATAGAAAGACTGATCATGCCCCAACCATGTCATAATTTCATATGAAGGGAATATTCAAACATGTATATACCCCAAGGTATCCAGCACACAGCCTGGTTGAAGATTTCAGAGCTCTCCTACATACAACCTAAATGCAGCCTTTTCAGAGCAGACCTAGACTGTTTTCACTCAAATCAGTGGACTTCACCACTGAGACATCATACATACAGCAATATGGAGTAGCTAGTAACTTTTAAAAGCTTGATTTTTTTTTTATTTGTTGTACTTGGAAATTATTGCATTATCTGCAGTTATCTGTTCCTGTTTTGTCTTTTACTAAACTTTTAGACAAGTGTATGTTGCAGCCATGTATTATCCAGGAAGTGTTCAACACCAGCTTGGATGGGACTCTGAGCAACCTATTCAGGTGGAAGGTGTCCCTGCCTATGGCAGAGGGTTGGAACTAGATGGGCAATAATGATCCCTTCCAGCCCAAACCATTCTGTGAGTCTATGATTCAATAATTATTTCATGTGAAAAATTCAGTCTTATCGATTCTATATAGATTCTACAGATTTACATTCTCCTTTCATTGAATGTACCTGGTCATTTGCTCTAGAAGGACTGGGAAGTAGTCTTGATCTACATGCTCTTTGTAAAACAGACGCACCTGTTCCTCAGATAGAATTATTTCCTTCTGCATTGCTATTTGGAAACCATAATCCTTTATCGTTTGCAGGACGGACTCTGTTAAATATATTGAAATAATGCTAAATTGCCATCCATTCATTCATTTGCACACTTGTAGAGAAATGACATGGACTTTTCAATGACAATGTTAAATTTTTTATGGGTGAACTTGTTTCCTAATTGAAGAACAGGAAACTAATTTAAAGCAACTGCTAGGAGGCATCACTAATTTCCTGGACACTCGGAAAACATATCCTCATTGTCTTTAGACTTTCTCTTGCTTAAAAAAAACCTCAGTAGGAATTCCTGACTGAGAAATATGATATGTTACTACCAGCTAAAGAAGGTCTAAGGGATTTGAATAGGTGAAATGTTTTTTTAATGAAGTCTTACAGGACCACATGGGTAAGTACGCAGTACTTGGCACAAGTCAAAATTACCTACAAAATTAATGTATAATTACATGAACTACAGAACTGCTGCTATAAGCAACATGCTAGACAACCATAAGGAAAATAAATTCACAAGGAAAGATCAAAATTGTAGTCTTTCAGCTCTCTGCACATGAATTTGCTCCAGTACAGGGATTTTCAAGTTAAAAATAAAAAATACTATCTGAAATATAGGAAGAAATGTAAATATATGGCTGAGAAGAAACGTAAACTTGTTTGAAGGAAGCTTCATGTAATGGGGTAGATCTTTTAAATTTTAATCTGTAAAAATGGTGTCTATTTTGAACTGCCTTTGAGCAGCACTGTCTCATGCAGCATAGAACATCTTGGGCTGGATATTTTCCCCCTTGCCATTGATCTATCTTGAGCCTGCTATTCAAGAATATCAGCTACTTTATTGTGGTGAGAAATCCAGTCCCCTGTACTATATTTGAAAATACAAGCTTCTCTGAGAGGTCTTCTAGTAATATTCCATCTACAGAATTTCTTGAAAAATTAACCAAATGAACAAAATATCATTGACATTTGCATTCTCAATATATGAAAAACAACCTCTTAACTTCATTCCAGACAAAGATTACTGCTGGCCTAATGCTGGAGAGATAGTATAACCTAAAAAAGTTTCATTAATTCAGTTAGAATTTATAATTCAAAATTGAGAGTATTTATATAGCCTTGATAGAAAATACAGTTATTAACACTTACCTCGCTTTTCCTTCAAGAGACTAGGTCTAATTATGGCCAAAGTCCTTTCAGTGTTATGTTCTGCCTCACTTGCATGATAATTTGGGAAAAAGAAGGCAAGCTGTCTGCTGGCATCTTCAACACTGTCTTGCACATCACATATATTTTCCAGACTCTCAGTTTTTGTGAGTCCTGGCAACCTGATGAAACATGTAATACAGTATTTAAGTCACTGCTTAGTGTTAACAAGCTGACTTTTTGAAGACATACTTTCTTAAAATTTAGTGAAACGTAAGAATAGAATGCAAAACTAAGTTTTTATTATATTCAGATTCATGAGTATAGTAGCATTTCTGAGAAGAGAATTATTAATCTTCTCAAAAAGTGCCTGATCATGTGCTCTGAAGGAGAAATCTCAGCCAGGCTGCTTTAACAATTCCCCTCTAGCTTATCCAAAATAGTTTCTCTGTTTCATGAGACAGCATTACTATTGACAAGTGTACAGTGTATAATGAATGATCAATAGAAGTCTTGTGCTTAATTCATGTACAGTGTGATCATTAAAATGATACCACTACAGAGTTGTTGATAACAGAGACACTTCTCATTGTTTCTTCTTGCCTGTTTGTTTAGCTGTGTAAATAAAGTCCCTCTTGGCCACTTGTAGAAAATGCAGAATTCCACAGCTGTACTAAATTAATGCAGAAAGGGATGTAGCAGGCACTAACAAAAATGTAAATTACTATAACAAATTCATTTTCAGATGAAGTATTTAAGCTCATGATGCTTTAAGTAAATGTCTTGTCTAAAGATAATACCTGATCCGATATTTGAATTTTTGTGAATACTCTATTTTCTGAGGCTGTGTATACAACTATCATTCTTAAAATTCTCTACAAACCCTTGGCATAGAAGAAAAACACACATTTCAAGATACCGTGGTTGTGAACAGCTAATCCTTAGAAATTTTTTAGTATCTTGAAGCAGGGTGGGGGCACAAACCCCAGGGTGGGGACACAAACCCTTCCCCTTCTCTGCTGGCTTTTACAGTGTTCCCAGGGAGAGCATACCCCAGGTGTGCCCTGGTCTGCCCTGGGCCATACCTACAGCTTCCCAAGAAACATAGGGGTAAACATGGGAAAGAGTGCAACCTTCAGTCAGCAGTGCAGGAAGTCTCCTGGCATGGGTGAACTAGAATTCCAAGGACTGCATCAGCTTTGAAGTGTATCATTGTTCCTGTTGTTCTGGGAACCCACTGAAGATGAGTTCAAAGAGATCAGTGACCTTGGCTTGTCATCTTTAACTAGGAAGCAAAGAATTTCTGAATTCCCAAGAGAACTGGGGTTGCATCTCTAGTGGTGGTCCTGTGAAGGACCAGGTGACGAACTCTGCCTGCTCCCTGGACCTGCACACATGGGCACATCTGTGTCTGTAGAACATGCCCTTGTTTATGGTGTGCTTTGAACACTTTGACTGAATCACAGATACACATTTTCACTGGTACTTACTTGGCTGTCTTCTCAGGCTCAGCAGTGCCACTTGTTTTCTGTAGTTCTTTCCAATAAGGAATAGCACCAGTTGGTTCTTTTTTTGTGATTATCAAAACATGGCATGGTCCAGTCATCATGAATTGAACAAATGCATCAAAGTCAGGCTAAAAAACATAATTCCCGCCCCGATGAATTGCAGGAACTCTGAGTTTGTTATCAGAAATAAGAGAATTATGCTTTTAAAGTAACTTATGCATTCCTGTTCCAAACTGGCATTCACATGCATTCCTCAGAACTCTGATAGATTGTTTGGGAAATTTTTTTATCAATCATTTGAGACATTACCAAGTGTCTAAAAAAAGTAAATTGAGATAAAGAAAGTCATGTAACTCCTTTAAACAAGTACTAGATGTTCTTCCAGGTTAAAATGCAAATTACAAGAATGAAGAAAATTATCTAGAAATTCAAAGTGATCACTAGCTATGCTTGTAGTACAGCATGTAGTGTAACATAAGAAACCGCAATACAGTTCCGTGAATAATTTTTGAAACTAAAAGTCATGTAGTTGGCTATAAATATAGAACACTGAGCTGTTTGCAAGACATTTGTGGGCTTTCCCTTTCATGTGCTTTGGTATGTGCTTTTCATTTCAGTTTCAACTTTTAATCCTGTAAAATGTACATTTCCATCAGAAAAAAAACTTTTGAAGCTTGTAGTGTGGGGTTTTTAATTTTTTTTGTACGTCACCTTTTTTGTGGAGTTATCTGTTCTCCTTTTAAATATTTGACTAAATCTGTACCAGTCAGCATCATGTAATTTCATATGATAGTTTTTTAGCTTCTTTTCCTTTAGTAATACGAGGATGAAGTGTTCACATATATACTTTCAATTCATTGCTTTTCTCTTTCATTTGTCTTCATATCTATGCATATTCTTAACCCATTTCCCAAGATGAATAAATTGGAAGAAACAGGATGAAGTACAAAAGTATTCAGTATGATGCATAAAGTGTGTCTTTATACTGTGGTGGCTTCAAAAGTACTCTTGCTTATGTTAGAACAACTACCTGTAGCTGTTAATTTTGGCTGTCCTGGAGCTTCATCATTAAAAAGAAATGACTTTTGCTTCCAGTTTAATCTGAAGGTCTATCACCTTGAGTCTCCATTCCCTTGTAAAAGGCAGACTCCAGGAATTCCACAAGATTGTGGAGTATTAAATCAGGAATAACTTTGTGCACAAAGGAATCAATATGTTTTAACAAAATTATTTTTCTGCTTAAAATTAAACTTAAAGAATGCCAAATAATTGGCTTCTCAATATGCATAGGGCTCTCTGGAACCATATAGTTCATAGCAGTTTTATTATTCTTCTGTCCTAATGTTGGCAGGGATCTGCTATGGTGTAATAGTGTTGTTTCCCACTCTCCACAAGATTTGAAAAGTCATGGTGCAGTCCCACATGACTGAAAAAATAGGGAAACGTTGTATACATCTTTTAAAAGGGTATTAAGGAGGACCCCAGGAACTACTGGCCTATCTGCCTCACCTTCTCTGCCTGGGAAGATCATGGAACAGATCCTCCTAGAAGCTGTGCTAAGGCTCATGGAGGACAAGCAAGTGATTTGGGACAGCCAGCATGGCTTCACCAAGGGCAAATCCTGCCTGACTGACCCCGTGGCCTTCTACAATGGAGCGACTTCATTGTGGACAAGGGAAGAGCTACAGATTTGTACAGCTACAGTCATTTGCCTGGACTCCTGTAAAGCCCTTGCCATGGTACCCCACAACATCTGTCTCTCTGAAGTGGAGAGAAATGGTTTTGGTAGACAAAGAGTCAGTTGGACAGTTGCATCCAGAGGGTAGTGGTAAGAGGCTTTGAGTCTCCATGGACATCAGTGACAACTAGTGTCCTCTGGGGTTCATACTGGGGACCAGTGCTGCTTTTTCATTAATGGTATAAGTGAAGGGTTGAGTGCACCCACAGCAAGTTTGCAGATGGCACCAAGCTGACGCAGCCAAAGGACAGGATGCCATCCAGAGGAACCTGCATAAGGAGAGGGCCCATGAGCAGTGAGCATTGACAAGACCAAGCACAAGGTGCCACACCTGGCTCAGGACAACCCCCAGTATCAGCACAGGCTGGGGGATGAACAGACTGAGAACAGGCCTGGGGAGAAGGGCATGGCGGTGCTGGTGGATGAGAGGCTGGACACGAGCCAGGAATGTGCATTTGGAGCCCAGAAAGCCAAACGTGTCCTGGGCTGCATCCAAAGCAGTGTGGCCAGCAGGGTGAGGGAAGGGATTTTGCCCCTCTGCTCTGCTCTGGTGAGATCCCACCTGAAGCGCTGCATCCAGCTCTGGGGGCCCAGCACAGGAAGGACATGGACCTGTTGGAGCGGGTCCAGAGGAGGCCACCAAGACAACTGGAGGGATGGAGCAGCTCTCCTATGAGGAAAGGCTGAGAGAATTGGGATTGTTTGGCCTGCAGAAGAGAAGGCCCTGGGGTCACCTAATTGCAGCCTTTCAGTACCTGAAGGGAACCGACAAGAAAGATGGAGAGGGACTATTTATAAGAGCAGGTAGTGACAGGACAAGAGCGGATGGCTTTGCATTGAAAGAGAGTAGATTTAGATCACAAGATATTCTTTACTGTGAAGGTGGTAAGGAATAAAAATAAGTTGTCCAGAGAAGTTGTGGACGTCTCATCCCTGGAGCCATATTCAAGGCCAGGCTGGATGGGGCTCTGAGCAACCTATTCTAATGGAAGGTGTCACTGCCCTTGAAACCAGGTGATCTTTAAGGTCCTTTCCAGCCCAAGGCATCCTGTTGATTCTATGATTCTATGATATATCAAACATTGTATGGTTCGTTTTTGTTCTTCCCATGTCTACCTCTACACTTATCTAGTCTCAAATTTGGCTGCTATTCTTATGAAGATGAATTCACCTCTGTTTCAAAACTGCCTCTGTCCAACCTACAACCCAGCTTTACTAAAACCAAGCTCTTCGTGGTTTTTTACAAGATGTCCCTGTTACTTCCTTTCTAAACCATAGTGCCGCCATCTAGTGGTTGCTATCGGTTTTTTTTTTTTTCCCTCTGACTTAGTAGGAGCCATCACATCCTCACACCTATTCATTTGGAGTGCCACAGGAACGCCTTCCCATCTTCTCCTTCATATTAGGCAAACCCTTCCATTGCTCCCTCTAATAATATCAAACTATTTATCTGCCTATAGTTCCAGCCTCTGTCTATCTTACACACATAGCAGAAGGTATTAAATATTTGCTAAGCAACTTCACTTTTTGTCTCAGATCTTTCTGAAGGGTTAATTTTAGCTATCATACTGTTGGAAAATATGACCATATCCAGGTGCTAGTTTGCTAGACCACTGCCATTTAATGGTGAACAGCCTAATTTAATTATTTTCTTGAACTTTCTATCTGCCTTTAGCTATTTTTGTCCCCTAATATAGGACAAGGCACAAAAAAATAGATTTTGGCTGAGATGCTTTCTCTTTCTGCCTGTGCTCATATTTATTCCCAGAACTAACCCATGATAAAATCTGGAAAGAAATAAAAAATATAATATGTAATATCGCTTATTTTCTGACTTTAAAAAAATATATATCAAATAGATACACACTGTCACATAGATGACGTTGGATTTTGGGTTTGTGCCACATTTCAGCACCTAATAGCCAAGGTCGAGTAATTGCAGAAATAATCTATACAACACTCTAATTTTCTTTCATACAAAAGTCACTGGGCCTGTCATAACACATTTTAAAATCAGTATAATTTTATTTGGATAAATAGTATTATAAATTTAGCTCTATCCATTTAGATCCATCTAAGGATCAGGCACATTTAGATAACAGAAAGAAGAACAAATTCTTTTGGAGGTCAGTTTAAATCTAATTGGAGGTCAGTTTGAATTGGGTGGAATATTAGATTGCTGCATTGTGATATTTATATGAGTCAGTGAAAGAAAACAGAGAGAGAATATCTCTTTCTTTATGTACATTAATTCAGTTTTTCAATATACTTAAAATTTACCATATGGAGTTTTGCAAGCACATCTGGTAACAATTATGTTTTACCTGTTCCTTTCATTTAGGTTTTTAGTTTGTTTTTACCTCTTCTTTATTCCGGGCATAAAATTCTCTGATTTGCTCTTCAGTAAGCATTCTCTCCTCATCTGCTTTGATGTCAAATCCTGCATTTTTAATCTGCAATTATTCAGTTATTACTCATGGGCATTTGAAAATGGACACATACAAAATCATATGTTATTGTAAATCTAAAGATTGATTGGTTTTGGAAGCCATCTTAAGTTTTAAATTCTCTGAAATATTCAAAATATAACTGCTATCTTTGCCTAAACTGAACTTCCAGCCTTTCAAAGCCCTTTACTAAATTTGGGACTACAATACCCCTAAGTAAATGTTTGAGAAAAAATATAGTGCAGTTCAATGTATGTAGTATATACATTCAATAGCTAATAATCCCTTTTATTTCACATTGAATAAACTCCTTTGGATCACTGTGAGTTGTTAATGTGCAAGATATTATAAATTAAATTGTAACCAAGTAGTCACATAAATATGCACTTGTTATCAGTTGTTGTATTAGGCTAAACTACTCGGCTTTAGGGACAGAAAATAAATCAAAATGAAATCTGCTTTATGATTTTCTGGTTTAAGCCAGGTTACTGCACCAAATGCAAGCATTTGTGAGTGATGCACACACATGACTTGCATCAGAGTTCACAGTCCGTTGGTATGAGTTTTGTACCATATACTGATATTTCACCAGCAAAGGCAGTATCCAGCCCCAGTACTGATGATACATCCATGCACCAGCACTCTGCTCTTAAAAAGCCCCTGTGGTGCTGCTGAGTGTGTTCAGCTGCCCAACAAGGCTGACTGTGGAATCAGTGTTGGAAAACACACCTCATGAGCCAAGTAGCAGCTGCTCCAGCTAAATTGTTTTCAAGCACTGCCTTTTTGGTTTGTTTTGTTTTTTGCTTTTACTGATCTTCCTTCCTTTCCAGCTAAGGTAGAGTAATTACAGAAACAGCATATAGCACTCTGATTCACTTTCTTGCAAATGTCACTGTCCCTGTCATAACACTTTTTAAAATTCTTCTCATTTGGTCTTGATATCTATTGTTATAAGGCTTTTTCTTTTCTTTTCTTTTCTTTTCTTTTCTTTTCTTTTCTTTTCTTTTCTTTTCTTTTCTTTTCTTTTCTTTTCTTTTCTTTTCTTTTCTTTTCTTTTTTCTTTTCTTTTCTTTTTTCTTTTTTATTTTTTCTTTTTTTTTGTAACAGAAGCAATATGAATTAATGTCTAACCTCTGCTGCCATAGAATATTAAAGCAATAAAGCAATAATAAAAATTTGAATGTCATATTATTTCAGGTAAAAATTATTGTGCTTTTATTAACCTTAACAGAAAAGCTTTATCAGATTAAATTCCAAAGTCTGGGCATAAATTAGGATCTACTTAACCTTACATTTTGGTATTATGCCTCTTAAATAAATAGAATGAATTATTATTTAAAAATTCTCTCTACCTTCTTTTTAATTTCTTCTACACGTCCTGCTAAGACATCATCAGGTTTTATAATTCCAACAGAATAAGTGAGTACTTCTGAAAAAGGGAAAAAATAATGTGCTAAGTAATACATCCATCAAAATAAAAAACTGTAGAAGAATTTAAGATAGTGATAATGGAAACAGCAGACTACTCCTTGATACCAGTACTAGAAACACTTAAGCAACTGCACGTGTTAAGGAAAATATTTCTGCCAAATGTTAGTGTAACATGGTGTCTGAGAGATCCCCTAATCTGAAGCTGAACCTGAGCTAAAGCTCTGTTTTCTGATTTTCTGTCATGTTTAGGTTTTGGGGATTAGTGTGAAGTGTGTAGATAATTGCTAAATTATAATACTGTACTTCTAGGTCTCACAGGGTTTATGGGAAAAAATATAGGCTAAAGCTGAAGTCAGGAATATATCAGTTGAACAATACAGTTAAAAAAAACCACCAAAACATGAAGAGGAAGAAAAAGAGATGACATGACTGTCATCTAATGCCACTCACAGGGAAAAAAAAAGCCAGATCGAGAGGAAGGAGGGGATAGAGGAGTTTGTTCCATCTCAGGGCTGTAGAATGGCATTCTCTGCATAGATGAAACAGTAGGAACATTCAGTAGCCACAGATAACAATAAAAATAGAAAAGATGTAGGTCTCAGCTAATGACAAACCTGAGATAAATCCCAGACAGGACTTTTAAACAGGATGGTGCTTATTTTTCAATTTTTTTGGAAGCTTATCCTGCTACTGTGGATTTATGTTCTTATATAAAGCTGTTATTAAATCTAATCTAGTGAAAGGGTAATCTGAGATAGAAGGCATGCCATTTCTTCACAGATTAACTCTTCCAATTCTCAGGTTAGCCCCATCTTAGTATTCCACCTCAACCAAAGTACACAGCTCACACAGGGACTGTGTAGAAGTGACTTTCAGGCCTTAACTTTACACAGGAAAATTCCCTGGCATATATCACTTCTGTCTAAAGTCTGAAGCTTCCCAGTGCGGGGGTGAAAATATTGATGATGACAGTCCAATAAATTAATTCCTTACAGGAGAAATCTCAATCACAGCATTTCATTAACGCTACCAAAGGAAAGTCTATTAGCGCTAGACATAGACAACTATAAATAGAAAGATATTTGTTATCTTTCTTTCCCTTAACATTTCTAAAATAAATCAAATATATTTACCCTCCTCTACAGCCTCCTCAGCAGACCCTTCTGGAAAAAGGAGTTCTTCTACCTAATGGAGAAGTAGAGTAAAAGTATACCACCAGCGCAAAAATGAAGTCACCGAACACAGCCATCACATTTTACAACACATTTATCTTAATGTAAGAATGGATTTGCTGCCCTGGAAAACAAGCAATTCTATGAAGGACCTTTGGTCAGTCTGATTTGCCTTAACTGAGTTCAGTTTGTTAAAAAGCTCTTTTTACTCCGAGTGGAGTTCTTTCTTCTCCATTTTAACAAAACAAGCAATGAGACACGATTATTTCCCATGTCTTTGTTTCACATGATGCAGTTCCTAAGTTATATATTAAAAATACTTAGCCCTGAAAGAAAAAGGATAACTAAAACATTTATGAGCTAGTGGCATTTTGTCCATCTCTCCATTTCTTACATTTCTAGGCTAACCTGTAAATTTGTTAAGTTTTTATAAGGTACCATAATGGAAATTTGGGGGTTCTGAGGAGAGCAAGCAACAAGGGAGGATTAACTCTGCTACTACTGTGAATTCCGGCTGTGGGATCTTTCATAGTTGAGGCTATTGAGGTCAGACTGAGCTGTCCTTATGTCCTCATGTTACCTGGAAGTCAGGAGTCAAAAGTGATACAATTAACTTGTTGAATGACCTTTGTTTTTTGTCCAGCAAACTGGATTCATTAGGTACAGAGCAATCCCCATGGCTCTGAGCAAACTGATATAGCAAAAGGTGAGACTGCCTATGGCAGGAGGGGGTGGACTAGATGATCTTCAAAAGTATCTTAGAACCCACATAGTTTTACTTGATTTCTAATAAAAGAAGCTTATAATATATATTAGTTTATTGTTAGGACAAAAATACAAAAAATTAAACATTATCTGAGTGCTATCATAGACATTTATAGAAACAGTGTAAGTGTAATAAAGATACATATATATGCATAAGTATCCAGTTTGTGAGTACCTCAGCACGTTCCTTCTCTCCAGCTGCAATTTGCCTCTCTTCTTGCACTAAATCTGTAACTATCTTAGTTATGAGAGGAGCATTTACACCTTTCACCATTGAAAGAATTTTACCATGCTGTTGAAGAGAAAATAACGCTTTTGTTGAGTTTTCATCACTTAATTTACACATGTACTTGAAGTTTTGATTTTTCTGCTAATTTTTTTTCCATCTACAGGATCATTTCCTATGCCTACTGAAGGGAACACCAAAGCTAGTACTTGCATCTATTATTTCAGAATGGAACTTCTGTGCATTTAATTCCTTGCTTCCTTCTTTATCAAATTTTCCATGTTTGTTTCTAGGCTCAATACTAATAATACAGTTGGAAGCAAATGCAAATATGGATTTTCTTTTTCTTAATTTCTGTAACATGGAGTTTTCCAACTTTTTTCTCTGTGTGTGTGTGACTTTTCAGTGCATTCTCTACCACATTTAGGTGCACAGTAGTGAAACTAATGGTGAGCAAAAATACTGCTAACAGGTCCAGGAAGCATTCAGATTGAAAGCTGAAATTGTCCTGAAAGTATCATTATCTTTGATCCCTGCTTATGGAAATTCAAATCCTGGCATCCTCAAGTTAAAACAAACCTCACCTCCTCTTAAGTGAGCAGTGCTCTACAACTGTGTCCTAGGAGAACCAGCTTTCTGTGTCAATCAGTGATAATAATAAATATGTGATTAATTACTACAGTTCCTCAACTATGAAAACACAATTTTATTTGTTATCTTAAAGATCTTATAATGCCAGGAAATGTAAACTCTCTTTCCATGATGAAAAGTGTGCATAAAATAATAATTTCAGTGTAACCACATGTAGGCACTTTATGTAAGGCAAACTTACCTGGATTTCTCACTAACTGCCAAAACAGTGACTACCACAATTCTTCTGTGGCTGTATGTGCAGCAGCCACAACAAAAATGTGCTTGAGAACCACCTGATCCATGCATGAGGAACAGCTCAAGCAAACAGCATCAGATAGTACATCCTACTTAATGTAAAATGTAAAGAGAGGATTTATACAGCTTCACATCTATTTTAAAATATATTGGAAAGTTAAGGTGGAAGTAGGCAGCACATTAAAAGAAACTGATGTGATGTACTTACAACACTAAAAAGAAATACAGGTTCACAGCTATTCCTAAATGATTTCAGAGTTTCAACGCTGTCAGCCTCTGCCTGAAGTCAGACAAAAAGATTATTTGTTTACATAAGTGTGTATTATATATAAAGAAAACTTTTTTACTCAGAGGAAAACCCCACTCTTATAGACTTTAGGTGTTGCAAACTCAAACTGCAATCCTAAATGCAACCAACAGTCCTTATAGTGATGAAGAAAGAATTGTTTTGGAAATGTGGAATTGTCCTCCCTTTGTATTACAGCAATTAATCATGGAAAAACATATTCTCTTGATACTATTTTCTCATGTAGGTTATGATAACATATCTAAATGAAGAAGTAGCCCACGTAGTCTTGATGGAAGAGAATATCCAGTGTATTAATTTTTTTTGTGAAATGTGGTCAACTATATGAAAGCACATGGGATAGCCTCGGAACATAATTCCCTGCCTTTTGCATGGGTAAGAAAACCATTGTTTTTTCAGAAAAGTTATTTCATAATGGAATCGGAAGTTTTCACTAACATGAAAAAGGATGAACTTGGCCAACATCTTGGATAAACTGAGTCTGTGAAACAAATTTATCTACTTTAAATATGAGATATAATGCACTCATATATATGTACTGCTGGTATAAACAAATATTTTTACTACTACAGTTTTATGATTTTTTTTTAATTTCTCCATTTTTATTCTGTTAAAAATGAAATACAAGATAACATTTGCAAAAAAAAGATGCAACGATTTTTCAGTGATATAAGAATTTTAAATGCTATCGTCCATAGTGCAGAGACCTAAAACTAAAAGCCATATAGTCTGGCTTTTGAATATTTCTGCAATCTCATCAGGAAGAACAAAAGTTGTGGGATATCAGCTGTTTTTTTATTATAGCTTCTTACATATTTCTTACCGTTTATAATCTACTTTTAAAAAAAGTCATTTGAGGACATATGCAAGGAAAGCAACCAGGCCAAAATTATGGCAACTCAGTATAAGGACAGTAAAATGAAAGCTCTGCATATGCAGAGCAGAAGATATATTTAAATGAAAATGTAAATACAGTCACACACAAGATTTGCCTTACCGAGGCAAAATGTAGCAGATTGTCTTCACTGAAGTCGAGCTTTAGTTTTCTAAATAAATTCTGCACAGCTTTGCAAGGGCCACACCAAGCTTGATACACATCTATTACTAAAATGTAATAGTTTAGAATTACAAACAGATGACTTGAGGAACTTATAAAATGAGACATATATGTTTGGGTTGTTGAAACAGCGCTGGGGAGGCTGTTCACGTGGATCTTTCAGTCTTCTTCCAGGCAATGAATGTATCATGACTGCATCAATGGATTCAGTGGATACATTAGTGGATACATACTATTCAATTTCAATTACTCCTGACGCTGGAAACCTACTTCAGAATACTACTTGAGATGGTTAATCCAAATAGAAACTTTTCTCTCGTACTCCTTTTCCTTTTATTTTCTCTTCCTCTTTTCCCACTGTTGCTTTTCATTCTTATCTAGATCTTTATTCTACAGGATTTTCACCTCCCTGAGCCTTTGCCTATTACTATCCCTCTGTAGATATGATCTCGTTACAGATTTGTTCTTTTACCAAAAAACAGTTCCTAGGACACACAGGAGACATTGTTATTGGACTAAGTGAACTGAAAATTGGGAAAAATGCACATCATAGAATATGCACTCTTTAGAATGCTGCAGTAATTACTTAGTCTGAAGATTTTACACACAGAAGCTTTCAACTCCCTACCATGGAGAATACCATATTGGAAAGGTATTTTCTAAGCATTGTTGTATAGCAGTATATAAAAATAAAATTTAGATAAATAAGATTTTGATGAGTATTTATCATATAAAATACTGTGTATTCATAATTGTAATACATGATCTTAAAAGTATTTTCCAACTGAAAGAATTTCTATGATTCAATTACTCTGTTATGTACCTTTATAAATATACATTGATATACCCTTTCTTTAAAAGATACGGCACCAGACTTGTAGAATATCTATTAAAGAAAATATATAAATATAAGAACCTGCACCATATGTCCATATGAATCGTATGTCCATGAAAGTTTAATAAGAAAATATCAGCTGTTATTACCTACTATACCCTTTGTCAGCAGCATTTCATTCCACTGGTTTTGATTGCTTATTATGGCCTAAAACAAAATTAATTAACATTTTAACATTGTAGAAAGGCAGAAAAAGTGTCTATTTCCCTCTAAAGTTGTTTAAGTAATTAGGATTTGTACCTGGATCTGGGCTTCTTTCTTCTTGCCTGCCATTTTCCTGTGATTATAGAAATGTATTAAAATCTAAGGCACTTTTAAGGTTTTTTAAAAGACCATGTGACATAGAGAACTGATTTTTATGGTTCACAAAGTACCACTGCCTTCTGATTCTCTTAGCAATTAACTCAACTGAAGCCCCTGCAATGATGGTAGTTAATCCTCCACTTTGGAATTCTGTGGAGAAACATTCAATGTGCTAGCAAAACCCACATGGCACAAGAAAAAGAAGAAAATTTAGTATCTTAATCTGTTAAGGTCTTCAAAATTTTGACCTCAACAATTTTTCAAGCTTATAATCACTCTGCTCAGAATAGCCACAGGCATTTTGATGAGATGACAGCTGCTGTAACACTGGACCATTTCAGAAAAATATTGATTAAAGACCTTCAACTCTAATAACATCAAATCAGTCTTCCTGTCTGCTGGGATACATAAAAAGCAATGACATACTTGTACCCCATAACTAAACTCCCAAACTGAATACTGGTACATTCATCATTCTGTCATTAATAAATACTGTCCTTCATATATTTATGATAGACAATTAACTGTGGACTGGACAGAACAACGATCTCAGTTAAGATACCTATGTGGATGGAGTTTTGACTTCAGCACGAGCAGCTTGTGTTTCTAGAGTTCTTGGTTAAGATGGTGCTCTTTGCCTCAGGGAAAATGACAGTGCCCCCATGTTACCTCCTCTGCCACTGTTATTTGAGAGGTCAAACAGCAGATATGTCCAGGGATTGAACTATCCTGATACACTCACCAAAGCTGTTCCCTTCAGGTCACAGATTGAGGCATAGAAGCCAATATAAGAGCTCTTATCCTCATGCTTGTTTCACATTTCATGTAAAAATGTTGTTAAGGATTAAAATTTTGAATGCAACCTTTCTTCAAATCCTTTAAAGCAGGTGATGGTACAAAGCATGGCATTAATTCCTATCCTTTAAAGACTCTAAGGAGACAATGCTGACTACTGACAGTGAAGGCAATTGGGAGATGGAAACATCATATTAGTAGGAAATCTTCTTCAAAATAACCTTTCATGATTACCTTCTGTCACTGAGCAATGACAACCAATTCTTTGCAAGATCAGTTCTGCAAAACATAAACCAATACATGAAAATGGCCTATACATCCCAATCGTTCTACACATGCTCCCCAACTAAAAGTATGCAGTCATACACACCCAGATGGCAAAGCAAAGCATCACAGGACACATGCTGCTCCATGAAAATATACAAACATGCACATTAGTCTGGCATAGCAGCTGTATGTGATAGACATGTGAAGATTACACTTGACATCTATACTTTTAAAAAAATTTTTCACATAATGTTCTCTCAGTAATGCAGTTAGTACTATACTGATTAAATCTGAACAGACAAGCATATTTGCTCCTTTGTCTACGATACAGGCAACATGCTTCTCCAACCTTGACAAAAGGAATTTTTCTATCCACACTTGATCATGGATGTGCAAACTCTGCATCTCTTACTACAGTCTTTACAACAAGTCAGACATAAAAATGGACCTGGGTGTATGCTCAGATACACTGTCAAACTGATATTCAAATATGCAGTCTTTGCAGATAGCCATTCAACATCTTAGTACAAACTCTCATCACACATAAACATGAAGACACCCAAGAGCTTGTGAGATTTTGACATGCTGCTGTGTGTTATGTGCATACAGACATAACACCCTGAGCATAAGCTCTTGGATCCTTGTGAGCTCCTAAGTGGCATTCCAGTGGGACATCTGCCCAGACACACACACACACAAAGAAACGTATAAGTGAACAAATGCACAGACACACAGGCCAATTCAGGGCTGACAGTGCTCGACACCAAGTGACATAACTCCCAGACACTCGTGTACCCCGTGGTTTGACACACAGCCTGCACAGTAAGCACACCACAGCACAGTGGCTTGGGTACCCCTAATACCTGAGGTGGGAGTCCACTCAGGAACACACAGCCCCCCTCAGCACACTTTCACCTACCCTGGAGCAGCTGCTGGCCTGGGGGCATTCGGTGGCTGCCCAACTGCCACCCCTCAACGGCCCTAACGGGCTTTTCTCTTCAAAAGTCTTGAAGAGAAACATCTTTTATCTAGCTCAGCCCCATCTCTGCTCCATCTCCAAGGGTCATTTTTTTCCTTCATCACCCTGTTTTATCAGTCTAGGGTTGACATGGCACAGGCAGCTGACATACAGGCATGCTGAGAGGGAAATGGGGAGGGAGCTGGGTAGTGAAAGGTTGGGAGGAAGTGTCACCATTTCATCTGTTTTCTTTATCCCAGGGAGAGTCAGCCTCATCCTTTTTAACATGTGAGAAAATTAGTCTTGGTACATAACTAGTGATCTGCCTGCACTCTGTCTTGCTTGCAAATTGTGAGACAGTGGAGACAAAAAAAGGAAGCTTTTAGTGGCAGTCCTGGTGACCAAAAGAGGGTCCTGAAAGCCCAATAGTGGTGACTGCCCATGCTCATACACTATCAGTGCAGATCTAACATCATGCTTTGCAGAACAAAGTTGCCATTTTAAAGATGCACATTTGCATCTCAGCAGCCCCCACAGAATATAAAGGCAAAACTAACTCATACACATAGAAAGCACAATTGGTCCAGAGTACAATGGGGTTATTTTCACGTATTAACTCTTATAGGCATTGCAGCTGGTGGGAATTTCTTTGTGAAGGTAAAGGCTAGAGCATGTTCACAAATCAAATGTTAGTGTCTCTAAACTGCACACATTTCACATATGAATGTTGTTACAGGGCTATAAATTGTCCGTGCATCCAATTTATTTTTGAAACCCTGCCCAGGCATACTATGTGCTGTCATGTGTATCTGCCACATCTTAAGAAAATCTTTTCAAAGTTTCAGTGACTTTCTTGTAGCTTTTCTTGAGCATTCCAGTACTCCTCACCAAAGGATGACTCGCAAAGCCCCAAAGGAAAAGTTACTTTTATTTCACGAAAATAATATGAAGACAAAAGTAGGGAAAACAAGCTCTTAGAGGCACTGGGAATAGATGTTCTTCCTCACAGTTAAATCTTCCCAAGCTGAAGGATGTTCATTCTGCAGTAGAGGGAATGAGGCAATGTTTCCACAGAGTTGTAGCAGTTTTCAATGCTGAGATTGTGGTATGTCCTAACATCTTGGATTAGATCAACTAGGTGGCAAGAGAGATTTTGTATTCAGATTGGAAATAATGCATTTATATAGCAAACATAAATCACTTCCTACATTTTTTTACTGGAAAGCCCTAGCTTTGGAATGAGTACAAGCTCTGCACTGGCCTGCTTGGGAGTGGGAGAGTTCAATTGAATAATCTTTATTTTCCTGCATGAATTAGGAAAACCATTTTTGAAACTTTCATAGACATACAAAATTGGAAAGAACTACAAAAGGTGGGATATTTAACCCAACCGCGATGTGGAAGTTAAAGCCTCCAAGACAAGGCTATGTTTTGGGGGTTTCCTTCACAAAATGCTACCTTTTTTATCCAGACCACATTCCTCAACAACAGCCACTTTTATATATATTACAAAACCTCCCCCCTAAAAAAAAGTCTTGAAGAGAAGCACTAGAATGAGGTAATGCTCATGTACCAAATGTTAAAAGGCTGACACAGCCTGTTCTTTAACTGCTCTGTTGGAATGAATTATATGTATGCTTTGGATATCACAAAATAGTTAATGTAAAGGGATTTCGTATTTCAAAATGCTGAAAAAAAAAAAGATTATCCTTCTTTAGGCTAGAGAGTATAGTTCTATAAATTTTTAAATGAATTTAATGATTACATACTTAGCTTGTGTAGACCAACAGTATTCATGGTCATGATAAAAGGCATCCAGAGAGAGGTTTTTCCCTGAATCAAAATAATTCAAGTTTTGTATAATGTATATGAAAAGTATAATGAAAATATGCAATGGATAAACCACAATGGATTCATGATGAATGATTGCATAATTTTTCTGAGTAACTTATAAGTTATTTCATTCCATGTTGTGCATACCACTTGATTTCAGGTCTGCTCTTTGTCATGAGCTGTTAATGTCCAGAGTGACCTAGTTCCAAATTACTAACATTCTTTTACAAAGTATTGGAAAGCGGTTGTACACCCTGCTGAGACTTGTCGACCTTGAAACAAAACTAGAGATGTGTTTTTCCTGCTAGTCAGTCTTTCTATGTGCCCTAGTATATGTTCAGGAGCCAATGCATATGTACTTCTGATGATTTCCTGCTTGTCAACACAGTGGAGGTCTTGATCACCCTAATTCATAAATTTTTGTGGTCTCTTCTGTGGCTCTGTAGTCCACATGCAGACTGGTGCTACAGTACATTCAATCTATGCCCTCTGCATGTTAGATTTCCTGCTTGTGTCCTAGTGTTCCTCCTGCATCTCTGCTTGGATTCACTCTAGAACTGCTCATGATAAGAGAGCATCTGACCTTCCCAGCTCTTCTGCAGAACTGTCCTTAGCCTGGCAGTGTGACAGCCACTGTAAATTGAAAGCTTTGTGTGTGTGCATTGGCTTTTTCTGCATTAGTCATAAGTAGACCATGGATCTGATAGCAGTGGAACAGCTTTCTGACTTCTTGTATTTTA
Source organism: Sterrhoptilus dennistouni (assembly GCA_013397095.1). NCBI lineage: Eukaryota > Metazoa > Chordata > Aves > Passeriformes > Zosteropidae > Sterrhoptilus > Sterrhoptilus dennistouni. The sequence goes on from VWZU01012524.1 coordinate 137,676, forward strand.
TTTCTGCAAAACAGAAAGAAAATATGTGAAATGGTGAACGATTGAAATCAAAGATAGCTGTTATGGTTAAGAGAGTGCAAAACTGAACAATGTGATGTGTGCTGCTGCAAGTGCAGACCTCTGACTGTTGCTGGCAGGATAATTCTGTGCAGCAGAACTGTTTTGGTAAACAAAGAAAGAGCATAAAATAAATAAATGAACAATTTTCTGTAAGGACTTACTGTGACACACCAGCTTGTGTGCTCTCAAGGTGAGAGACCAGGTGACTCCAAAACTAGGCAGTTCACTTCTGAGCAGCAGCCCAAGACCACAACAAGTTCCAGTTGTGGAGGTTTGAGAAGCAATTACTTTTGCCCATAAGGGGTGACTGACACAAAGAATATGACAGCTCGTTTTTCAGGAATGACCAAACTGTGTCAGTGGTAGGTACATTCCCCTAATTTGCCCTTTAGACAACATGAATGGTAGCCCTAAAGAAAGTTACTAATACATAAACTTTTGCAGAGCTTGTACCACAAGAGAGGTTCATGCATGTTAGTGTGCAATATATATGAAATGAATAGATGAAAAGAAACTGAGATAATTTAGTGATTAAGACGTCTTTAGAAATTTAGGCATTAATCCTCCTAAGTGATATGGCTATTACTTCTGGGACTTGATTCCCTAGAGCAAGAAAAATCAGGTATTTTTATTTTACCCTACCCTAGAATCTCAAAATTATGTGAGTAACAGCACGGTTAATAGTTGTGGATGTACACATGATACCTTTATTTATTTTTAATTACAGCCTTTGTTAAATTTTTGAGTTTGGTAATTTGAGTATAAATATTTTCATGTATTAATTTTTTGTTATTCCTTGTCTGTATATTGATTCATCTTTTGAGTGTATGGAACACATTTGACACCTTACATACTGATTTATAGAATATTAGAGTGTAACTTTGGCAACATCTTTTGTAGCTATAGTTTGGGCAAACTCACGAACACAAGAGTTTAGTGATACATAATGAGTGGTTTCCAATAGCTCAAAAAAATGGTAACTCTGATTTGCACCATACCTAAGTCACCTGAAAACAGATGCTTTCTGGCAGTATCAAATGCACTGATTCACCAGGTTCATGTACAGTTTTCCAGTAGTTATGTGTACAGGTTAGCCTTCTACTCAGAGAGAGATAGAGAAGACTGGACTTTGCAATGGGATCTGGAAAGTGTAAGAAAATGAAGAAAAATATATTCCTGTATGTTGAAAAGCAAACCCCATAGTATCAGGTAACAAAGGTGGATTGGAGTCCACATAAATATTTTTAACCAAAATTGGCTGGTAAAGGTACAACAGTGGTTCCTATTTTACCAAACCTAAAGATCTCCAGAGCCCCAGTTTAAGAACCTCCAGAATATTTAAGATGCCTCAGCTGAACTCAGACCTCTCTACATAAGGATCTTCAACTGGTAAAATTTTCTTGCATATTCCTGTTTTGACAGGGAGAACTTCAACTGCAGAGAAAATCTGAACATGTGAAAAATGACTGAAATCTGTGAAAAGCTTGACTATATTCATGGTAGTAATTCCCATCAAGACAGAAAAAATGGAAAATAGTTGTCCTGATACCTGAAGGTGAGCACCAAAATTTATTTGAGGAAAGATTTAGGGGATTAGAGGCCTGAAAATATGATGGAAAATTACGTGAGTACTTGAATTGTGATATAGTCCAAGCAGAATAAGCTGTTACATTCCAGTCATGGGACAAGCTAGTATCTGCACAGCTGTTTTGGGTAAGAAATTTTGTAGCATGTGAAGTACTCTTCCTTGCTAAGAGAGGAGCGGAAATTAGACACAGTAAAAGAGCCACTAAAAACTTTGCCAGAGGCTAGTTGAGGTAAGTTTTTATGGATATAATGAATAAAATAATCAAGCAATTGGAGCACAATTTGGCTTCTGTAAGTTTGTTTTGGTTTTGTGTTTAAATTCCCTAGTAATTGGAACTTTGTGGTCATTTAGAAGAAAAATTAGGATAATGAGCGGTTTATAAAGAAAAAGAGTACATAAGGCAGAGGCAGTTAAGCAGACAACATTGAGAAGGCTAAATCTTAACAAAATTTTGTTAAAATGTCCTGAGCCTAAAGAATGCATCAAAGGAGTTGAAACTTTTCAAGTTGCATTAATTCAAGCTTCTGCATAAAAAAATTACATTGAGCTCTTCTCTTTATTGACGCTGATCCAATTCATGCAAGTAAAAAAGACTATAAATTTCTAAACAATTTGTTGTATATTTGTTCAAAGTTAATAAAATTAGGGCCAGAAAATATTTCTTGATACAATGTCTTCAGTCATCACCCCATTTAGCCAACTGAAGATTTCAAAAATAAACTCCAGTCCTTAGAAGATTGCTGGTTAGAAATGTTGAGTACTGGTGTGACATTCAGAAAAATTTTAAATATTGGATCTTGTTTCAGGTGCCAGTTTCACATCCAAGGAGTTATGCTGGTTCAACTTGTTTAATGGATGCAGAATTTATCTGCATGTGGCAGAGCTGCACAGGCTGGCAATAGCCAAGCTTTACACCTGGCACACACCAGCTTTTTTGCTAAGGGGATAATTTTGAGGGATAAATATCATGTAACTCCCCAATATATGACAGAAGCATGAGATAACCACAAACAATCATTGCTGTCATAGGTTCCTGTGGATGGGAAAAGAAAATGAGAGGTTTGGTCATGTAGTGAGTGTTCATACGTCAAGCGGGGTGTTCACTGGGACAGAGTGTAATAGTCACTTGTGAGCAGGAATAGGAAGCTTTTATGCTGCTAGTGATATATTTTTAATCTATAGATGAAACTCCTACTGGAAGAGGATGATACAGAGCAAGCCTGTGGCCAAATGACTCATCCTATTTGTGAGCTAAAGCTTGGGTTTCTCCTGGGGTTTCCAGGACAGTGTGTGCTAGAGGATCAGAAATCACCTCTGAGTCATCTCAAAACCAGATTTGCCTCTGCTGTTGTGGTTTCCTTCCTATGTCCCTGCTATTTGCAGTGCATGAGTACACTTCCCTGGTTGCAAGGATCCCTACTACACACAACTCCAGTGCCAAACACCCTGTTAGTCCCAGGGGATGATCACAGAGGTTGGATGGAGATATAACAAACTTGTTTCCCCAGTACAGGTTTTGAACACAAAGATAGATATGAAATACCTATATATCCCAGTGAATTATGCTCACTGATCAAATTTAATGGACTTCAAGAGCAAATCTAATGAATTTTGCTCTGCTGCTGAACTGAAAGTTTATAATCTTTTCTCTTTCCATGCATGTTTTAGCTCCAGAGCTCTGTGTGTTACTGATAACATGGTATGTAAATATATAAATGCAATTATAAGGCCATATACCTATCTGGGAGACTTTTGCTAATAATTTTTTTAAACTATTCCTTCTCCTCTTCTACGCGTACAAAACCTCTATCATGTTGCCACCAGCTATTTGATTCTTAAATGAGAGAAGTTCTATCTTTATTTCAATTATGGAAATAATTATTATAGGCTATAAAACAGTAATCTTATTAAAAGTAAGTGAAGGGTCTTTCAGATATTCATTTCAGTGCTTTCCTCTGTAAAACAATACAATAGTGTTATACACATTTCTACATTCAGTATTTTATATCTACTCAACTGGTCTATTTGTTTTATAAGAGTAGCTATGAATCTTCCTTCACTTTCAACTTTGAACGCTAAGATAAAATTAATTTTAAAATCTCATTACATACAGTTTTCATCTATATTTGTTCAATACTCTCAATTATGCCCAGTTTATATATCTCATAACTACTTCATAAGCTTTCATTAACTCAGAAATTTGAAACTTTTTGTTCTCATAATTTCACCACTTTTCCTGAAATTTTCAGCATCAGAAACACACAAAAAAGCGCAGACTTACTTTAACTACAAATGGCAGAAGTGCATTTTTCTCTTGTATAAAACTTGTGACAGCTGTTTATTTTTAATGCAAGTCAAGTGTTGTGTATAGCACAATGCAGTTATCAACACACTTTATGAAGTCAGAAAATCATTCTTCTGCATCTCAAACTTGTAACTTTCACATTAAAACATAAATGCTGTATTCCAAAATATTTACAATACGAAACTTCATCTCCAGCCCCAGTGTCCTACCACATTGCTTAGCTTCAATTGTTTTGTTTCCCTATGTGATCCACATTAGACAGGAGTGATGCCAGCAACTTAGTGGGTTCAACACACCTTAATCCTAGAAAACTGTTCCAAAGAGAATATTTGATATTAAAACCAACTTCCTAAGGAAGAATCTGAATTACAGAAATTTGTCTTTGTTGGATGCTTCCCTGTGACTTGGCCATTTAGCTTGACTGAGATGTTTCATACAGCATTTAAAATATTTTGTCTGTGTGTGTGTAGGAAACCTGGCAGTAAAACATAGCCATAGCACCAAGTTACAGTCATACTGAGAGAAAACATCCAGAAATGTCTGCTCAAGCCAAGTGGAAGTTCTCAGATTATCTTGTTTTCCTTTTCATGTCTGTCCAGCATCCATTCTCTATCATTAAACTCTGTTTGGATTTATACTACTGAATTGAACCATGTGCAAGAATGTTCCCTCGTGTTGGACTTGCTTATTATACTTGTAAGCTCTTAGAATCATCTGTAAATGTGGTGAGTGGTCTTAGAAAAGTATTTATCCCTAACAGCCAAAACTTTTCATAAACATCTGCTCATGATATGAAAGTTGACAGGGCTCTAGGGACCCTGCTGTTTATTCCTACAGATATGGCCATGATTGCTTTGACATGGTGCCCTGGCAATGTCTTAGCAAGCCTCAGTCTGTGCTCTAGGTTCTTCTGGACATACTATTGTCATGCTATAAAACACCTGTCTGGTTTTCACCTTGAGTTGAAGAGGGGCATGGTGCTAGGAGGATGTTTGCCTTTCTTCTAGCCAAAGAGGGTCTGCAACAAGAGTCAGAAGAGTTAATCTCTATCTGCGACTCTTTGGGATATTTAGGAGTTCTGAATATTGAGTTCTGTTTTCTCAAGACATGGAAAATTACAAAGGTGATGCTCAGAAGGGCACAGAATTAAAGGCACAGTTGTATTTTGGCATGTGTAAAGTCAGACTGTGTTGGTCTCCAGTAGGTCTTCAAATCTGAATCCTGGGTTGGGAGGAAAGCATCCCAAGTACACAGTCTCCAAGCTCCTCTTTTGATTTTTGCTTTGTGTCACTCTTCTCCAGTAGCATTATGCCAACTCCCAAAAACAACCCAGTGGCCTTTCTGTCATGCACTGATGATCAGCTCAGACCATCCTGCTCAACAATAGGATCTGGCCTGGGCTTCCTCCAATATAGGAAAATTGAGGTTTGTACCTTAAGTTTTCTCATGGGAGAGTGGGAGGCTGAATGCTGAGGAGATTTAGAGACAGGTGCCTTTTTATGTGAGGCAAGATATGCAGAGGCAGGGCATGTGCTGTAGCAGACAGGAGGGTGGAAGGGGGGAAGTCAGCAGCTCCTCCTCAACCGAGAGTCTCCTATGGCAACAGCAGCAGGGAAAATAGCATCAACCAGAGCTTGCCTGCTGGCAAACAGCCGTGGGCCACACTGGGACCTCTGCTCCCTATCATGCTTAGCACCCTGATGGCAAGCACTTTAAAGTGGTTACAGCTGCCAGCTGAGGTTGACTTTGGCAGGTACGTGGAATATGTGTGGGTACATGCTCCCCCTGAGGCAGGAACTTTCACTGCCTGCCCCTTCTTCATTTGCATGTGGGGCTTCCAGGGCTCTGCCACACTCTGACACCCACCACAGACCACATCCTTGGTCACAAAAGGCATAAACAGATGGAGACATCACAGAATAAGAAGTGTTGCCTGGCTTCATCTGTTGAGAAAAGCCCAGGGAATGCCCACCTGTCATGAGCTGTGCTGAAGAACAACTCCAAGGTGGAGGAGATGCAGGTACAGATCTGCACCTTGAGAAGGACTAACCGTGTGTAAAAGATCTGCCAAGGGGGAGAAGCAAACCTGGTATTTTTCAAAAGGTGCAGGCTGGGTGGTTGCAAGGCTTTGATGGTTCAGTGCAGTGATTTATCTGAGCACTGTGGTGAGCTAGCCCTAGCCCTGTACCAAGGGCACCTTCATGGTTGTGCGGCCAAAGAAGTGGCCTGCTGTACCCTGACCTGCAGTGATTAATCACCACTTTCTCGTGTCCTCACTTTTTTACATGGTTCTGCATATGAAGGAAATATAATTTTTGTGGCATAGACAGCTATACCAGCAGCATCTTTGCTTGCTTTTGATTAAATTTGCCAACAAGTTCTACTATGGTTTAATTTAAGAGGACCTGGAAACATCCAACACTGGAGTCTCATATGATGTGGTAATGATGCAAACCCTATACTGCACATTTTAAAAAGGCAGATTGTTCTGTTTCACTGGCAAGCAGCATATCCTTGGTTAAAACTGAGTGAAGATTCATTGTGAAACCTGTATTCAATATAAATATAGTACTATTAATACAGAGAAAGGTTGTATATATTTGTGTGCATGTGCACACAAACAGAATGCAAACCTACAGGAAGGATGCCATATTATTTTTCAACATTTGAACTTAATGCAGAAAATTACTGTTGAATTTTCATCATTTTTCAGTCATGTCATGTTCTTCTTTCCTGTTGCTGATTTTTGAGTTTTGTTTTTCATTCCCTCCATCTTGTCCTTTGTTATTTTGTTTTAGTGAAATTATTTATCCTGCAGGTTTCACTAGCATGTTCTTTGAAAGGAGTAGGGAAGTAAAACATATATACTTCAAAGTAGCTGCTAAAACATTGTCTCTTGCAAATAAAAATGATAAACTTTCCAACAAATGGTACAAATCCTAATATAGAAATAATTTTGAATTTCATAATCTAGTATTAATATGCATATACCTTTAAGAAAAACATCCAGGAAAACTCGGTTTCATATTACAAACTATTTGCATATCACATAACAAAAGTAATTACCTTAAACTTCTTATATAAATTAAACAGAATCTTTTGCAATCCATTTGATTAATTATAAATAGTGCCACTTGCAAATTTTCTTTGTGTGGAATCCATCCATCATTTTTGGATAATCAAGATTTTCATCAACGTAATTTTCAACAGATGAAGTAACTACTGCCACTTAGATGAGCCCGTTATGTCTCAGAATGAAGGTAGATATGTTTTGATCACTGTTGCCACAACAGCTGCCAGGGTTGCTGGAGATGCCTGGAGCACCTTGCAGCGATTTAACTGCCCAAAGGTGAGTTTTGGGGGCAGCTTTATGGGTACAGTGCTTATTAGCACTGCAAGTTCATCATGAAGTTTATCTGTATCACCATTAAAACCTCATAGGGGCATGCTTGGAAAACATATCTTTTTCTTGGTCCTGAAGTGTGGTCTATAAATTCTGGAAGTGTCAGATTGATTAAGCTGTCTATGAGCTAAGCAGAGTTGTGTCATCCACAGCAAGAAAGCTTTTGCACCTGGAAATATATTGATGCATAGTCTTTTCCTTTAAATGGTAAATTTCTGTTTCTGCTATATATTCAGACCTGAGCTCCTCAAAATACTTTTGAGTCAATCTGAGATTTTATTCTATTGAGGCTTCCCCAGCATTGTCCACCCTGGCTGTGTTAGTTTTATTTCTGTGGGGAGGAAGGTGAGACAATTTATTCTACATACACTGTCCAGAATGTAGAAAATTTCTAAACAAAAATGTAACAACATATTAAAAAATAAAATGAAATGTTTATGCTCTGACTGGAGTAGTTCATCCTGCCTTCTCTTTGTATTTTCTTTTATTTTTTTTCATAAATTGTAAAAATTCAAAATAGTTTAACAGGGAAGTTATGTGTTGTGGTTAATGCCAGAGTCTTGTGGTTATGAATCATTTCAGAAGTTTTAAAAAAATTGATGTAATCTATCCTGAGCTGCTTGCAAATTCTGTTAGTACCTCAGTAGAACTAGATTCTGGAGAGAAATATGAATGGTGGAGGAATGGAGTGAGGAAATGGTGACAGCTGACAGAATGGTAGCAAGCTTGTACTAAAACTTCACACTTACTTTCTCCTACTGTTCTGGAGTGATAGACATGTAATGTCACATAAACACCCAAGCAGCAGTGCAGCTACCAGTGCTTCTCTCTTCCTGCAGATTCTTTTCTTCGAGATTGTTTGTCCTCAAAATAAGAATCAACTGGAAAAAAGGAAAAATAAACTGTTGAGTTTTTTAATTTGAGAATCTAGGTGGATCCTTCAGATACACCTCATGTAATTTGTTAAAAAATATTATTTAGTATTTAATTAACGTGCACTTTGGAATAATCTCCTTAATGCTACTTTCTCTTGAACTTTTTTGTTCTGTGATGCTCTCCTCCATCATATTCATATTTTCCTACAAGAGTAGGAATTTTGTACTATAACAATTAAGAAAACACTTGTACATTACTTATTTAATTTTATTTAATAAAACTAGACTGCCTCCAAGTTGCCAATACACTTTGGTGTTGATATTTTCTGCTAATCTGTCTATTTCCAGAACTGGTAGATTTTATATTGAAGTAATTATTTTTTTGGGGGGGGTGGGGAGGAGGGGTGGACGGGTGATCTTTTTTGTTGTTGTTTTTCTGAGATCCAGTTTTATCATCATCTTAATTTCCAAATTTACTTAACTGAGTGCGTTGTCCTGAGCTTATTCTCCAGAGCTGAATGCATCATGGAAACCTGTACTGGCAGCAGAAAACCAGCAAGTGGCATCAACTGCATATGAAGAGACTGGGAAAGGGTGAGCAGAAAGGCAGCAGCTCTGGCAACTGGAAATGGGCATCCCTCAAAAACACACAGGTAGTGAGTAATGGTGCAATGGCAGTTTGATAATATCTGAGGATGCAACTCCCCTCTATAGCAAATTTGAAATTACCCTTCAAACAAAAACCACCAGGGGTCAAGATTTAGGTGCCTCAATATTAAGGCTTGAGGAAATTATTATTTTTTTCTGTTTGCTAAGGGAATTTCTCTCTACATATAGTATCTTTCAGATGTTAAGACAGTGATTTTGAGAATAACTGTAAAACTGAAATAAAATAATGAAGTGTGACTACCATGTAAACCCATACATTTCTCATCTTTCTTTTTTCTGTCATAGAAGAAACTTCACAAATGATGTTAAAGAAGGTGCCACAGAGTGGCAGTCTCTTTGTTTTTGTGGAGGAAATGTTTCTCCATTTCTCACTTTTATTCCCAGTCTGTGTGTATGTTAAATTTTGCTTTTCTCACTTTCTGGTGCTCTTTATCTTTTGTGTTTGGATTGTGTTTTTTATCATCCTTTTATCTTTCAGGCTCTAGAATCCGTGCTGCCTCACTGGATTTCAAGTGGGATAGTTTTGATTCATGTATGTGTATGTTTGTCTTCTGAAGTTTTCTTTTGAGTCAAAGTTCAGTTATAACTGAAAGAAGAGTTTACTTTTTCTTAAAAAAATTGATTTATAGCCTGTGTTTAACTATAAGTTCTGGCTTGCCTTTAAATCTTTATTCGTGACTCATTCAAATGCTTATTTTAACTAGTACCTTCTTTCTGCTTAACTGGGCTTTCTGTCATCAATCATACTGCCTGTTCAGCCAGAAGAGAAAAATGCAAAGAATGATAATATTACAGTAGCACTGCTGTGCATTTCCAGAGCTTAAATAGGATAAGTGTCAGCACTGATGCACTTCAACAACATCATTCGCAACAATACTGAGAAGCAGAGGAAGAAGACAGCCAAGCTACTTGACATTTATGTATGTATCTTATGCATGATCAAATTAGTGTTTGCTCCCAATTGAAAGCAGGAGTATATAAAGGAGAGGATTATGTAAAATGAAGATTACTACTCTAAACACAGCACTTACTATTGTAAAGCTATGAATGGAAGACTACCTTTCTGTGAGAAAAGACAGAAAGACTGATCCAGACATGAGAATTCACTATGTACCTTTCTAGCTGACTAACTTACCATTCAGAAGGAGAGATGGGGAGGGGAAAAAATGAATTCTTAAAGCATGGCAATGAAGCAAATCAATTACAACTCATCTCAGATTCTCATCTCCTTGGTTTTGCTGACTACTTTTATTTGTAAATATAGTGACTGATTTCAAGTAGATCCTGACTCTGCCTGCAACTGGATTGTTGTGATTAGTGATCAATATTGAGGAACTTGAGACCAAATTCCATCTCTTCACCAGCGTCAGTGTTATGTGAATAATATAATTTATGAATTCTCCTTTCAAAGGCCTCAGGATTTATCAGGATTACACTGTCCACTGTAGCTCACTTACTGTAAACTGATTTTTTAAGGAATATAAAAAAGTATAATGAGGCCATGAATAAGCAAATTGCAAAGCACTGGAAATTAGATCAGTTAGGTAATTTACAATAATTTGTATAATATGAATGTTTGATCTGGGAGTGTCAGAGGGCTGGCCTCTCAGTTTGGTTGTTAAAGCCAAGAATGGATGGAGATCGGGGGGGGTCCAGAAGTTAAGACAGAATAAGGCAAATGTCTGGACTCTCTCAGTGGTAGTAATGACAGATTGGTGAGTTCAGAGGTTAATTCTCCTATTTATCTGAAACACCCATTTTTGAGAGGGCTGGACTGCCTGCTGAAAGTACCCATCTCTTCAAGATAAGTGGCTCAAACAACACAGATAGCTTTTGGGTGGCCACAGCAGCAGTGAGTGACTTTGTGACGAATGGGAAGCTTAAACAGTGGAAAAACAAGGAGAGATAACACAAACCACAGAGTGATTCATTACAGCTGGATGGAAAAAAATATTTTTTAACCTTCTCTAATCTTTTTTTAAAAACACTCTGTTAAATGTTATGCACTGGCGATCTTTTTCACATTCTGCTTTCTGACCAGTAGATTACTTGACATAATTGGTTTGTGGTAAGTCCACTGGTATGAGAGATCTTCTCTATTCTGGGTGGTTTTTTTTGTGGTGTCTGTGAGGGACAATGAAACGTAATCTGTTCAGAGGCCACCTCAGCTCATGGCGAAGTGTAGAAGGGAGCACAGGTGACCTCACCCCTGATAAGGGACAACTCTGTTAATTAACCGGTACAGCCTCACCCCTGATACGTAACAGGTATATCCAGTAAGGATGAGTGAGATTAAAGAGGGGGTGAGCCAGTTAGGGGAGGATCATCATGGAGGAGGAACTTTGAGGAGTGTGAAGGAGAGACTCATGGAGCAGGATCCTAGGGAGAGAGAATCACTCTGCAAGACCAGTCTGGGTCTGCAGTTAGAGCCTGTTGTTGGAACCTGCAATAATAGTCTAGCTAAGTAAGAGCCTGCATTTGGAGTCTGCAAACTGATACATCCAGTCATAGTTTAGCAGGAAAGAACCAGCAGTCAGAAGCTGCAAGGAAAACCTACAGTAGGAGCTTGCTGCAGCCAGAGTCAGTGAATAGTCGGAGTTAAGATGACTAAGCCATGAAAAGGAATGAACCAGGACCGTTTTTATGCTGTGTTTAATGGGAAGTCTGTGCCTCGGCTCATTTTTACCCTCTAATAAGAGGGCTGCTGCAACAGTGAAGAACCTGAAAGCCACTCTTTAAAGCTGAAATGTTGGAAGCATAGAAACTATCCAGGCAAGTTTGAGAATGTCACTTGGTGATTAGGCTACCGTTGAGGAAGAAACCCATTTGAAAGCTTGTGAGATGCTTTCTGAGAATCTGACAAGTGGGCAGATGCAACAGAGCATGGTGAAGAGGAAAGGGAAGACAGTGCTGATGAGTAATCTCATTTGAGTCTTCATGGCACTAAACCGCTAAAATAATATCACCATACCACCAAGTACCACAGTTCTGTTAAACAAGCTTGAAAATAATTATGTCAAAAAGGCTTCTAATGGTGTCGCATTTTGAGTCATCTAACATAAATGATTATGGTATCCAACATACAAAGCAGTAATTCGAAAACATATCCAAGTGACTTAATAATTGTAATGTTATAAAGTTTCATAGTGTGGTGCTCTCCATGTTGTCATAGCTATTGCCTATGCATGTACAATACTGCACAATGAAACTAATATGCCACTTATCATGACAGCACTGAAGACCTTTTTTCCTTTGTGACATTGCAGGAAAAACTACTTAATAAAACACATGTCAAGCCAAAAGAAAGAAATAGTTATATGACAGGGTTTCCAGTTGCTACGCTGTTTGTTGCCTTTTTAATTAGAAAAAACAGGTGTCATTAGGTACTTAAAAGAAAAGCAGCTGCGTGCTGGACTACAGATAAATCCAGAAATGTTACACGCACCCTACTGCAGATTTGCTGTAGGGTGTCAGATATTTCTTCACCTATGAAATTAATGTGCTGTGTGATCTTGTGTCAGCTTTCATCATCATCAGTGGATCAGACTGTTAGCACCACTTCTGCATTACTTTCAGCTGAGTTTATATTGACAGAAATGGAATGTTTTAAAATACAGCTGTGAACTTCTGATTTCCATCAATATTGCTAAACTGCTCATGTTTTCCTTAGACAAACTGTGCGAACCTCTCGCCTTTTCCAGTCTCAGGGCGTCAATATTATAACAAATAGCCTTGAAAATTTCGATATCTTTGGTGGTCACCACTGCCTCTTGTTTCAATGCACAGTCTCCTGAGGCTGATGCAAATCCTCTCTTGCTTGGCATATAGAAATTATATCAGTCCAAAGCAAGAGGTTCACCTACAGAATGTGCTTTTGGAGGTGATTTTTGATGTGGTCTGGTGACATAATCTGCACCACATTAGGATGTCCAAGAATGCTGCCAGGGATGTGCTGCAGTTCCGTTCATCCTGACCACTGTCACTTCTTTCCCTGTAATAAGAAAATAATCAACCATCACTGCCACAAGCAGGTCCATAGCTGCAGGCTGCTGTATACAAAAACATGAAGCTAAAGTCAAAGACTGACAGGGCTACTGTATGAAACTCTGGCATTTCAGTTCCCACTGAGAATTTAAAGGTAGATATTCCTCTTTAGCTCTCAGAAAGTTCTGAAATGATGCTTTTTTTGTGGCAAGAATTGGGATTTTGTTCTTGCCAGTAAACTGTATCAATTTTTTAGTGCTGTTAATATCTTGTGCCAGTTAATCTCTGTTGGCACCAGCACTCTTACCATGCAGACCTGCTGATCACTTCCTTCCTGATGCAGAGGACATGAGGTCCAATACACCCAGCTTGCACCTGTGTTTTAGACATAATGAAAAACAATCTTGCAAAATGTCTGCCTTCCCTGAACATTTATTGGGGAGTGGTCGGTATATTAGCACACCACAGGTAAAGCTTCTCCAGACTCAGTACAGGCACCAGGCAAGTAATTTACTTGCATCTCCTTCTTCTTACTTCTTTCCAGATATATGTATCATTTCTGAGACACGCCACCTACATGTGTAGGTAATTTCTCATGGGTCTTGGCATTTTGATGGACAGGAAGAAGTCTAAACATTAGACAGGAAAAACTAAGTGCATCAGAATAGGACATGGATCATTCCTTTTCCCCTCTTCCCATTTCTGGAACAGAACAATCATGCAGCTAGAACTGCTTGGGCTGTGGTTCGTATTGAGCCATTCTGGAGCTGTGCAAGGCAGAACACTGTGATAGCAGTACTGCACATATCCATACCTAATAGTGTTAGTCTTTCTCAATATCATTTGGAAGCAAACTACTCTCATAAGACTGTTACACAACACAAGAGAGTTTGGCAAGAGAAGAGGAGTTCTCTACAGCTCTGATGGATGGGGATAAATGAAATTAATCCAGTAAAAAAGTCTGCACTGTTAATTCCTTTAAGAGTCCTGAAAATTATTTTTACGTGCATTTTAATGGTATCCACCGGCTTATCGGAGGACATGTAGTAGCATAGCCCCTTTAAGAGCAATAAATCAGAGTGACAGGATGCTCTCATGGTATTGTGGTGTGGCACACTTACACTTCAGTTTGGAGGTTGATGAGTTCTTGTCTCTGAAAGCTAATACAGATTTCAGAAAGCATTCCCCAAAGGAGCTAGCGTGGTGGTTTAATGATTACCAAACTGAGTGCTTGCATCGTTGTCAGGTCTATTTGAGATATTCTGCCAGTGCCTCTTCCAAATCTTTGTAGAAAAGGTTTCTCAGGCTCCCACATGGATTAAGAGTATATTTCAACTTCTTGAAGTCTTACCATAATTTTTAATATGCATTCACATATTTTTCTGACTGGCTAGAATCCATCTCATTTAATTCTCTGAAAGTGTGTTTTGGGGGTTCTGCTAGCTGCTTATACCTCATATTCCCACCTCTCTCCCTCCCAGGAACACATGCCCAGCTATGTTCCACTGGCCAGCTGGCAGCACCTCATGAAATGCTCCTACTGCAAGGATATTGCTCACCAGAAAACCAAGGCAGGGGCTTATCCTTAACAGAAAGGAATAGGGGATATTTTATTCTGGATTTACATGAACAGCTGGTGGTCCAAAACTTGCTGGATTGCAGCTGTGTGTAGATTTTATAGGTAGGAAGCCCTGTGGGACTCTCTTGTAGCTTACAAACTCAGCAAAACACACCAAACTCTACCTTACCTAGCTATGTGCCAGAAGAGTGTTTCTAAAGTCCAAGGATCATGGCTTTACAGCCTGATGACCGGCATAACGAGTACCTATTAGGTGCTTGAATCAGACCACCTCCTTACTCCTCTCTGGCTCCTCAAGTTGTTTCTGCACCACAATCACCCAGAGGCAGAGATTTCCTGGGCACAGAGCTGTGCTCTGTATCTGGATTACAGAGTGATGCTGCTGGGGTGGAAATGCCTCCATGCCACTTCAGCTGTAGTCTTATCTGATGGCAACTGCTCAGGGAAATGTCAGCACATGGAGACTGTTCAGTGTCTGTTACGTGCTGGCAGAAAACCTGGGGTGCTTTGATCAGATCCCTGCTGGCTCACGCAGTGTGGGTGTGCAGGAACAAAGGTGAGCTGACAGCTTTTTCCCAGGAGCAATTTCATGAGGAGCTCACCACTGCAGAAGTAGGTGTAGAGGATGTATTTCTTTCTTATTAGATTATTATTCTGTCTGATCAGATGAGATTTGATTAAAAAGATTTTATTCCATCTGATAATGAGAGGAGAGCATTCCTTTTTAATTGAATTCCTTTTCAAGCTCTGTAAGCACTAGTAGGAGAAATATTCTAGAAGACAACTGATGGAATTCATTATCGTTATACTTAATAATAGAGAGATTCTGATTTCAGAGTTGATTTCAGAGGGCAATTCCACTCCTGCAAGGGCAATCCATGGTTTTGGTCAATCAAGACGCTCTTAAAAATGTCTTTAATATGTCCTTTGCATTTCATTTTTCAGCCATCTCTGTTTGTCAGAGAGCAATTTCTGTCTGGTTTTGATCCCTCAAATTTTGTTAGCATACTTCAAAGTCACATTTTAAGCTGCCTCTTTTTTTTGTCTTTTTATCTATTTCTCTCTTGCTGTCTCTTAACTTCTTTGTCATTTTAAATAATAAATAACTAGATAGCTATGAGTTATACTATTCCTTTTCCCATTCTCCCTTACGTTGTTTTACCTTGACTTTTAATGACCTAACTTTTACAATTGAACTGTTTCTCTTTTGTAAAACCTAGGATTTCATTGTTTTTGTTGTGTCAATTTTGCAGACTTGTTAGTTTCTTATTCTATGTGATTCTAATCTTGCTCTAGTGCGTCACATGAAGATACTGCTGTTGTGAGATTATTTTGTAAATTATTCTCATATTTATGCAGAGTGTGGTGTCAGAGGAATCCACCATCAAAGCTGTTCAGGTATTTCAACAAAAAGCCACTGCTTAGGCACAAAGATTTGTCTTGTGAGTCAGAGGGCTTTGTCCATTCCACACATGCAATATGGATCTTAGAACAAAGCTTTTGAGTTGAGATGGCTGCATGGTGGGAACCTTCTTAAACTACAGATGACACATCTGTGGGTAGACACCAGGTTGAGTAAGAGTTTTTTTAAAGCTGTATAAATCTGGAAAGTGATTGTAATCACACTGTAACTTTGGTTTAAGGCAATGGCTCTCAAACTTTATACTCTCCAGCTTCCTCCTGCCAGAACTTGGCTGGCAACAAATCAAATAAGTCAAGCATTAGTATAATCAGTAACAGAGTAGCTCAAGTGTAGAAACCTGGAAAAATTACACTCAACTTTCTGGTGCTCAGTAAGTTAGTTTTCCCACCCACAAACAAAAAAGCAGTATTTCACCAAACAGATGAGAGGGGAAGGAAAACAGAAAATGAGGAGATGAACAATGTGCCATATGATACCAAACGACTCATCTTTAAAGGGAATAAGAATTAAGAGCTCTTAATTCAGGAACAAAGGGCTCTTCATTCAGGTATTCTGGAGAACCACATGTTAATCCATATTTTCAGCTGGAAGAGAGTTAATTTCCTTAGTAGCTATTGCAGTGCTGTGTTTTGAATTTGGGATGAAAATAATGTTGATAACACACTGATGTTTTGGGTGTTGCTGGGCAGTGCTTACCCTAAGTCAAGGACTTCTCAGTGTCTTGTTCTCTGCCAGGTGCACAAGAAGCTGGGAGGGAGCATGGCCAAGACAGCTGGCCTGAAACGGCCAGAGGGACATTCCACAGCACAGACTACCAGACTCAGTATGTACATAAACTGGAGAGAGTTGGCTGGAAGCCCTCTGATTGCTGCTGGGGGACAGGCTGGGCACTGATCAGCAGGTGGTGAGCAATTGTGTTGTGCATTGCTTGATTTTCTTGGGTTTTATGTCTCTCTCTTTCCCTCTCCTTTTCATTACAATTATTATTTTATAATAATAATCAGTATTATTAGTACCATTATTGGTATATATTACTTAATATTAATTATTAAACTCTGTTTATCCCAACCAACAAGTCTTCCCCTTTTTCTAATTCCCCTCCCCATCCCAAGGTAAGTGGCTGTGTGGTACTTGGTTGCCAGCTGGGGCTAAACCACACACACAGAGTAAGTCATCAGATGTGATCATCTGTTATAAAGCTAAAGGTGGATCAGAAGGTTGCACAGACATATTTTGTTCATCAGCCTGAAATTTTGCAAAACTTTAAACTAATCCAGTAGTAACTGCTGCTGATGTTACATGTCTCACAGAGTTAGCGGGTAAAATGTCAGGGGAAGGGGAAAATTTGAGGTGAAAAAGACTGGCCGTTTTCATGTGGCATTTGTCTGAAAATTTACTTCTCCTTTGAAAGGCTCTATGGGCTATGGGAAAAGAAAAGTGCCTTCTTACAGACAGGCATGTATTTAGGGTAACTGTAGAAGGTAGCAGTAGAGCTAAAGCAGGGAAGTTCCTGGTGGATTATGTTGTACAGCCTTGTTCATGGGACAGGCACCATCAGCCTGTGCCCTGACATTTCATGCTTTCACAGCAGAGTCAAAGGACAGAAAGAGAGATGCTGGGAGTAGGAGATGAGTCCATGAGTCATCTTGGTGTTCCTCATTGAAGAAAAGCCTCTTCCTGAATTTGTTTCTTCATTTGCCCTGTCCAAGATAGACAGGCAATCATCCACTTAGATTAAGTTTTGGAAGGGGGGCTGGAATGATAATGCCAATGGGAAAACAAAATGTGGAGCTTGTGAAAATTCCCCTTTCCTTCCAGTTTTTTTCCTGTAGGAAGATTTGTCACCTGATGGTTTCCATTTTGCAACATTTCAGAGGGGGTTTCCACAGATAGAGGATATGAAAATGAGAGGAAGAATTGCTACAGGAAGTGGATTTATTAAAAAATATGGTTGACACATTTTTTACAATTTTTATCTTTGAGTAAACTGTAGTGGTATGGTAATGTAAGATGCATCACTAGGTTTGATAGTTCTGCCAAGCGGAGTATGGAAATAAAGCAGAGTGTATTTTATGCTATTTTTTGATATAATAAAAAGATTCTACCTTTTCATAGTGTTTTTAAAAATTTTATTTCCAAATTCTTTATTAAAAACTTACAAGGTATTTTATGCAGTGGTACTGTATCTTGGAAAGCACAGATCAGCCTTTCCAAATATTTGTGAGAAATCATGAATGAAAGAAGCATCATGAAAGTCAATGTCTTCTAGTCTGTCTCCTGCAGCCTTCTTTCCTCTGATGCATTCATCGTCTCTGTCCCTCCCTGCCAGGACATAAAAGCAGAGAACTGTTGCCAGCACTACTCTCTAAGGCACTGAGAGCCCCCTCACATCTTTACTTGTCAGAAAGAAAATTACTTAATCTGGAACCCAGATTTCCCCTCTTCTGCTGTGTTCAAGTCTGCTCGTGTGTTTCTACGTGTACCTCAGTGCTTGTGTATGGTTTTCTATAAATGGTTGCATACATCTCCTTGAAGCAGGAGAGCTCCTGCAGTCAGGGATGCCATCTCAGTCCCAAGAGAGTCAGAAACTGCAACTCTTTCATGATGTTCAAGATCAACATCCTCTTCCTGAGTGATGGCTTTTGTTCTCTGATCGTTAGTCTTATCAGAAAATCGTTGGCTGATGAACAAGAGGTTTCCATACAATTAATGTGACACACTTTCTGTAACAACACATGGTCTTAACTTACCATGGATTTAGTTAGTGGCTCCTCATTGACAGCTGAAAACAGTGCTATAAAGAAGGCATGAAGAAATTTGTAGGGTTTTCTTTTTGCTGGTCTTTTGTAGCTTTGACATTTTTTAAAGGTTTTTTTTTTCATGATTTCTCTGGGTTTAGTTTTGTCTGGTATTTATTATCTGTGCAACAATCATTGCAACAAACTCTGCTCCCCCAGTAGCTTTTCTGCAATGTTTTTACCCATGTGCTTATAGATAAAGCAATTTTCAATTTCTCTCACAATTTCACCCTCATGTAGCTCTGCTCTGTATGCCAGATAGAGCTGCTCTGTGGTTCATGACGACACTCAAGGCCCCAGACTGGAATGTATGTGATGAAAGGCAAGGACTATAGTGTGCTTTTAATGTTTAGGATTGACACAGAAAAAAAAAAAAAAAGATAGTTATGACAGTATCTGTTAGTGTTAAGAGTACCCTTGCTTGAGTGAAGAAGAAGAAGAAAAAAGAGGGAGTAGCAGTGTGCCTTTGTTTCCTCTTAATGCATCTGTTCCTTCTGCTTGTTTGCAGAGAGGGGCATGGTGGACAACAACATCAATATGACCTTTCTCTGTGAGCAGGCACAAGGAACAGATGAATCAGAAGGAAGATATGAATTAAAACTAGGTATGTCTCTTGTGCATCACCCTCTGCACTGTTGAAAATGATATGCTTGAGTAAGGTGGGAACAGGCCACCTGTAGCAGCAGTGTAGCTGTGACAGCAGTCATTTTTATGGTAGGAACCACCTATAGCTTTCCATCAAACTAGCTTCTGAAGTCAGGAATACAAATGGGATCGTGCTTTTGGTCTGTTTGCCTGCTCTGTTCATGCAGAACTACATGCAGAGAACAAAAATGGTAGATACACTTAGCAGTTTGATATTCTTTGCTCCAGAACGTCTGAGGATTTTCCCAGTCTTTGTTGGATAACATTAAAAATGAATGGGGTGGCTACATGGCTTACAATTTTACATGATCTTTTGATGTGAAAGCAATTATTAATGTCTATAATTATCTCCAGAATTACTTGGGTCCTGCAAATGGCATTCAAATCAACATTTTTAACTGTTTTCTAGGGAATGTCATTACATAAATCATAGTAAGGAATAGTACCCTACAATCTGAGCTCAATATTATTGTCCTTTCAGAATTTATTTCTCAGACCATCCTTCTGAAGACTGATCATTTTTTATTTTAACCAGTTTTTAAACTGCTTTTGAAGCTCTCAGCTGGGGACTGGGTATTGAACAGAGTTTATCTCTATCACTTTAATGTGAGTCTTAGATGTAACAACACTGAGATCAATGTTTAATCCATTATCCTCTGAATTAGGCAGACCATAGTGAGGTCTGCACATAAGCTTTCCCATTTTCTTTTCTGCCCACAGCCTACCCACTGTGGAGCAGAGTGGGAAAGAGAGAAAGCCTTGATGCTGCGCAGGTTCACTCCATCCCACCCAGAGCTGGTGCTGCATGCAGCCCCATGGCACCCAGGCAGGGCAAGCAGAGCACTCCCAGTGCCAGCCAGCAGCCAGGGGCTACCAGACAGCTGTGATGGGCAACACAGCTTCAGCATCACACCAGGAAGTCAGCTCTGTGGGTCAGGGTATTGGGTATTTCAGCAAGGTAAAAAATGTCAGGCAATACAAAAGCAAGGCCATCGAGGCACGACTGGTTCACATGGCTGAGGACATGCATGTAATTTCCCTTTCTCTCCCCCAGACTTGCACACCATTATGTTGGACTGATAGATCATCAGCAGACTCACAAGCAGGGTCAGATGACTCTGATCTTTACCATGTAGGTCACCTTGGAAACATTGGTCAGTGAGAATAAGCAGTGACACAGGACATTTCTTCAGGGAACAGATATTTTATTTAGCCCCAGGAGTACAGTAAGGGAAAAACAGTGTACTTGTTGCACCACCTGCAGCTATGTCAGTTTTTCTAAGGACTTTGGTAGATCCAACTTTAGAATCTGTTCCTTTGCACTTCATCTCTGTAATATTGAACTTTGGGTCTACCTGCTGCCTTTGAAAATCAGGGACTGATCAATCTATTGTTTGAATAGGAGTGGACATGGTAACTCTAGAGGAAGCCATCAGATCAGGATTTTCAGATTTTGGGACTTGCTGCTGGACCCTAGACAACTCATACTTTTAAAAAGAGGCAGAAAGGATCCTGAAACCATCAAGAGTTTTCAACTTTTTTTTTTTTTTTATGGGAATGTCAAAGCAAAATCATCTATTCAGGATTGACAGGGTATGCCTGCCTTCTTTCATTCAAAGAAATGTCATCAATCTGAGGTATTAGTAGCATTACTTTATAAGTGTACTCTATAGTCCTCCCAAGTCAAGCTTTAATCAGTTTGAATCCAGGGATCATAGCACTTTCTGTAGCAAAAATTGCCAGACTAAAAATTATGGGAACTTATAGAGCTGTGAAGGAGGAAGTGTAGCCTTGTGTGACTCCTAGGAATCTGGGGTGGGAGAAATCTGGCCTGAAGCTGTTCGGATGCAGCAAATAACAGTGGGGCCTTCAGCAGAACGGTTAGAGACCTTCTGCACTCAGCAGAGCAGGAAGAATGAATCATTAAAAAGCACTTTTAAATCATGAAGATAAAACAGAGATTCCCAGAGTGGATGTGATTCCCAAAGAATATAATCTATCTAATGGAGAAAAGATACACTTCAGAACAAGTTTGTATACACATACACAAGCATATGCTGAACTGATAAAGCACTGTTCATTAAGTTTATTCTTGTTCTATTTTCCATGCATAAATGGAAAAAATATGGCATCTGATAATAAATCAACAGACAACTGAAGGTGGCCAGACATCAAAGGTTTTTGAAGGCTAATAAAGTATTTCTCTGTCCAGGAGAGGGTCTGATCCTTCCCCTCAAGTGAATTCCAGATCCAGTTATGGAAGCACAGCAACTTTTTTGGCTACAGTGAACCTAAGAGATAACAACCACAGAACCAGTCCTAATGGGAGACATAAAGCAAAAGTTTGGAGTCCTGCTCTCATTCACTCTAAATATATAATTATCACCATTCAGAGCTCCTTGTGGATTTGGAATGACACAAGCAAAGGTGAAGTTGCAATTATGATTAGTTTTCCCATAATTTAATTTAATATATGCTTTGTATAAATTATACAAAGGGAGGTTGGATCAGATGACCCACTGTGGTCTCTTCCAATCTGACTCATCCTGTGATTCTGTGAATATTCATTTGAATAGAGTTTATGTCATTGCTATCTAAAATCTCTAGTACAAATATCCTGTAAAGGAACTTCTTGCTTCCATCTCTTCCCTTTAGTATCACAATTGCCAGGACAAGTTAGACCTTCAGAGAAAACAACTTATTGGCCCCAGTGGATTGTGGTCACTGAGACACTTTGAGGAAAAAAATACAAAGGAATGAATACTTGTGCTGCAATTGCTAGAGAAGGACAGCTGAGGAAAATCTTAACGAAGCTTCAGGGCATGACACTTAGATCAAGACTTGAGTAAAACTCAAGTGGGTCTGCCTTCTAGAGAGAAGATAAAAAAAATAGCTTGTGAAAGAGGAATATTACTGGACTGCAAGAGCCAAACAGTGCTATAGAGACCTATAGAGACATGCCATAAACTCACCAGTCTCCCTGGCTCAAGAAATCTCAACAGTTTTATTTCTCTCAAAAGCCAGTATTGATACACTGCAGCAGGACTTCCTGGTAGTTCACAGTTCAGTGGGCTATTCCTGCTATGAAGCACAACATATCCAGACAGCACATTGTTGTTAAAGCTAAAAAAACCTCATTGTATAGGAGTAGTTTATGGTCTTTATCAAGGTTGTAGTTTTGGATGTAATATACTCTGAATACATGATGAGGCATAAAGCAGATTAATGTTACCAAGATGAAGAACAAGCTCTTTGCCTGAGCCCTGAATTCCACATGAGAGTTAATGTCAGGCCAGTATTTCACAGCTACTCTGTAGATCACAGACAGCTGGACTCCGGTGAGCACTGCACACACCACCACCAAAATCCCAGCCAGGCAGTAGTTCGCGATCACCATGTGAGCCTCCTGCAGCTCCCTGTGGAACTGGAAGCACTCAGAGGAGTGGTACGTCTTTGAGGTGCCGTAGTAGGAGAGAAGGACAGGAGTGATCACCAGTGCTCCCAGCAGCCAGACCGCCCCCACCCAGGCTGTGGTGTAACACTTCCGAAATTCCATGCGGAGGAGGCGGGCAATGACAATGGCCACGTAGAAGGCGAAGGTGGTGTACATGTGCAGGTAGATGATGGCGCTCGCCAGCCTGCAGGCGAACCTCCCAAATTTCCACTCCCCCAGAATGTAGTAGCTGAGGCGGAACGGGATGCTGAGGAGCATGAAGCTGTGCAGCACCAGGAGGCTGATGATCGTCATGGTCATCACGGACTGGGATCTCCTTTGGAACAGCTGTTGGGACATCATGATGACCCCGAGGGTGCCGCCAGCCAGGTTGATGATGTACAGGACTATCAGAACTGCGTGGAGCTTCTCTGAGGAGTCCAGCGCTGTGTCATTGGAGGAATGGTTCTGTTGGGTTATGCGGCTGTTAAACATCCTCATACGCTCTTCTTTTGAAGGTTACTGAGCAGGAAAAATAGGAGTGAAACATTTTGTTATTTCCTTTATTGTTAACTGGAATATCACAGATTTCTAATGAGACACTACTGAATTGCATCTGAAATTATATTATCCCATGTAGTTTACAGCATTATAACTGTTGTGATCCTGCATATGACAGCAATAACCCATGCCTTCAGGGTTAAAACTACATTTTACATAATTATGAATGAGATTTTGATTTACTAAACTGCACTCTAGGATTTTTTTTGACAATTATTTCCCTCTAGATTCAGTCATTTGTAATAAGGAAGACACTGTTTGTTAGCAAATTGTTCAAGTTTTATCTGCACTCATATTGTAAAGCTAAAATTTAAGGTGGGAAAATACTGAAATATGAAGATGTTGTACCTATCACGTATGGATACTCTATGATGACACCTGATCCATCTTTTAAGCATCAAGCTGGATGGGTACAAAATACACATAAGGTAGCAATGGTTTGTTTCTAAATACATGGAACAAATTGAAAATAAAGGCCTGCAGATGAAAATTCAATTTGTTCTTGCTTCATCTGCAAGCATTTTTGCTACAGAATTTCACCTGAGCTACTCTACTATGAAAAGTGATGAAAACATAAAAATGAATTTACGAATGATCTTCTGAAAGATAGTGCCAATTCTTTTGTCACTTGTTGAACAAAGCCACATAAATCTGCATTCTTATTTAGACTTAACTCAAAATGCGGACTTGTATACAGATTTCTGTACAAATATACAGGGATCGCTCACAGGGTAGATAAATACTTTGCTGATGAAATTTATCCTTACCTTAGAAATAGTTTTGAAAGAACAAAATAGGAGCTGAAAAATTGTCTCTTAAAAAAGCAACGTCTTCTCTGTCTGGTTCCTTTTAAGTTTGAAATCAGTAAACTTGTTTTAATCAGTAGTTCTTAATTCTTTGCACTCATCCATAAAGTGATAGACTGCAACTGTAAAACATTTTCAGAGAAATTTCTTATTTATGAAGCATCAGGCAAAATATCTTTAGAAAGCCAAGATCACTAAACTTTTCTGTTCACCTCCTTTTAAAATTCATGACCTCAAAGAGTTTAAATGTTTAAAATCATTTACCTCCCTAATATTCCCAGGACAAGCACAAGAAATTTCCCAGAAACTTTGCTACACCAAAGGTTTTACAAACCATTTTCCAACATATATTATTAATATTTCAAATTGGCTTTGAAAATGTGCAAGTTTAAGTTGTTCTAGACAGCATAAGGACAGTTTAATGGCAGCATTTTATATCAGTTTGAAATTGATTATCGTTTTTATGCTATTTATAGCAACAAAATATTTGAATTTTACCTTACAATCTCTTCTTTTTGTGACTTCACCATGAAATGTGTCATTTCAAGCAACTGTTGCATATGGCACACATAAGCAGAGCGAGAAAAACAGCCTTTGACCTGTTTGACCAAGAAGGACTGAAGGTTTTCTCAGCCCACACACAGGAAGGAACCAACCACCCTTTTGCTTCACTGTGATAGCAATCTCATATGTGCAACATCTAATGCTCTTTTCATCATGCTGAGAGAATCACAGAAGAGCTGCTGAGCTGTCAGAGACCATCATTGTGCTGAGACACATAGAACAGATCAAGTCATGACTGCCTCTGACCACAATTTGGTCATTCTTAAAGCTCAGGCGGGCAATGATTCCCTGAGCCATACAGCAACCACAAGGTACCAGGTTTTGCTACTAAACAAGTGAGAAGTGTCACTGATCAAGGATAGAAGTGTGCACCTGAGCAAATGATTTTTTCCTTATACATCCACTTTCCCCCTGAACTTGCCTTATGTTTAATAAATAAGCTAAATGTTCCGGAATAACAAAGTGTTTAGCAGAGTTAACAGGAGATTTCACTCTTAAATGTTATCGGATTGTCAAGCATTCAGAGATTTCTCACTGCTTAAATATTATATGTAAAACAAGCTGTATACATATACGGAAAGCAACTTAAGAGTTCCTGCTGTTAAAAAAAGTCATAGAGAAGCCAGTGGGCCTTGAAAATTATTCCTGAACCAAAGGTATGAGTGCAGACCCCCAAACATATTATTAGTACATAGTAGCTCACTAAAAATAGGAAGACTTTGAGTCACATCTCTTGTAGAGACATCAAAAAGCAGTTTCTTGACCAAAAATTAAACAGAAAAATGTTAGTAGTGTTTATTTTTCAAATACAATTCTAGGCTTCAATCAGAGTCATCCCTATTCAAACATTATAGGCAACACATAAGGTTTTGTGAGCAAACAAAAACAGAAAACCAATATTGCAGCAGGGTTGAACTAGCATTGCTCCTTGCCATCAATCAGCCACCTTCTGCTGTGGATGAGAGGATGGTTCCCTCTGACAGGCATATCTCCCATTAAGAACAGTGTTAGGAAAAACAAGATGTGAAAAAGAGCTACCAGAACTAAATAAATACAAAACCTCAATAAATAAAAAGTCAGAAAGAGAAACAGGAAAGTCTTTGAGGGTGAGCAAGAACATGGAAATAGCAGTCTGTGAGACATTCTCAGGATAAACCCTGAAAGCTTTGAGAGAGCAGTTACCATTTCACCTGGACCAGGATTCAAAACAGCAGGGATGCCCGTATTGGACAGCGCATATATTTGTGGCCTCAGGGTAAAAGAAATGTGCAATTGTTCTGTCAGAGCACTGTTGGAGAGCAGCTATGTGGATAATGGTACTCACCAGTTGTGGTTCCAGTATCACCTAGTCCCACATAAGGATAGGCTGCTGCTTGGCACTGTAGTGATGGTGGTTGGATGGCAAAATGACCATCTGCTTCTGCAGAAATGCACAGGAAGATAGTGAACAGCCTCGGTGTCAGATGCTGATGGTTTCCATGGGTTAGAATGATCATGAAACTACAGCCACAGCCTCTGGGTGAAGCACAGAAATAGCTGCTGCCTTGCCCACAGAGCTTGAAGGAATCCACAAAACTTGAACCACCACATAATAAAATCAGAAGAGACATGAAGAAATTGCGTTCCTCAAGCAGCTGTTTAGTGACAGGCAGCACTCCAGGCAGAGTTAAATCAGACTCTGAGATCAAGAACTTGGTGCACTCTGTTACCTTCTTGAGTCCAGTCTGAGCTCTTTGGATGTAAAGCCAGTCCAAAACCCAGCAAAGGAGTTGCATAGATAATTCTCTTGTCGCCTTGGGGACAGTGCTGTTGGCTGGCACCAAAATTGCTGAAGATCAGAAACTGAACTTCTCCACTGATGTTTTCATACTTCTCAGTCTCTTTTTCCTTGAAACATTCCTTGAAACTTATATGTTAATGCTCCATCAGTGAGCTATATTTGTTATCTTCGTGTTCTTCTGTTAAATAAATAAAAAATAAATTAAAAAATCATGTAATTCAGCCTTGTAATCTAGGTTTAGTTTTTAAGTTAGTTTGCTATTTGAGTTCAAGAGGAAATTGAGTCAACACGTAGCTTGCCTTGACCAGTGGTGAGAATAAAGATTGAAAGTGAAATGCATCTATACACAGCAGAGATCCAGGTCAAGACTAGAATTATAATTAGATTTTAAGGATGGAAGGGGCTGGGCATATCTGGTTCAACAATGGGGTAAACAGAAGACAAAGAAGAGGTGTGAGGGTTTCAATTACTGAGATGGAAAAATGCAACAGAAGAAGAAATAGCAGTTGAGAGAAGAGAAACAAGGCCTACTGTATGTTTGGAGATGGGATGAATCTCAGTGGAAGTGTCACTGCTGGTGCCCATGCACGGATGTAGCAGACTTCCTCTGAGTGGGGACCAGGTCCATGGCAGAAGTCTAACTTCTCCATTTCATGTGTGCATGACTTCCTCAGCTTCCCACATCAGTCTACAAAAACACTGTCTTTTCTGGTCAGTATAACAGCAACCAAGGTTTCACATTTGGTTTCAAGAGGTGTATTTCTGTTTTTGAACAGCCACAAAATTGTGCTGTCTTTTGTGATTGGATAGATTTTCAGTTTTAGCTACTTTCATACTGGGTGATAACTGCTGATAATTTAAATGATTTATTAATAATAATCCTCTATTGCTACCTGCTTACAAGAGCTGAGCTAACACATAGGTCATAAACAATGGTAAAATAGGGAATACCTGTGTTGTGCTTCAACATACTGCTTTTTCTGGGATTGCAGGTGAAATCACAGTTCTTGCTGTCTCACTCCCACCTTGTCAGACATGAGTCACAGGTACTGGATAGTAAAAAAATCATACTCCATAGTTAGGGAACATACAGGATAATTCCTCTAATTTGCCAATCCCATCCACCCATGCATCATGAATAATTTACTGACTTCGGCCAGTAAATGGTCAACAAGTTTAGCAGAACTTTTCAGATTCTTAGACTACTCTTCTAATTACTTGATTGCAGATTTACTGAGAGATTTCTCAGGCACTGACAGTATGGAAGAGGCTGTCTGGCTTCTCTGTTTATTAGAAATCATAATATATAGTTGCCTTAGTCATACCTATTTAGAATGCCTTAAAAGTAGACATTATGCTTTATATAAATAGAAGTAATATATAATGGATTTCTGTGGAGAAATTTGGCAGAGTATATCTCAGACAGGCTATGACTTACCTATTAAAACAAAGCTGTTATTTATTTGGTTTGGTGCAAAGAGAAGAGATTTTTTATTATTATAAATCCAGGAACTTGTCATTATTCTCCTGTCCTTGTACATACTAGTTTAGAAGTAAGTTAGAAAATTTATTAAATAGGTTTGTCCCACTATTTGGTCTAATTGCCCTCCAACATCTGTAGTGGGAATTAAAGTTGTTGTTGCTTTAGTTTACTCCAGAAAATTGATATTTCTGGCTAGAAAACAAATTTACTTGGGAACAGCTTCAGAATCCAAGTCAAAGATCTGGCACCAACAGCAAATTTTTTTTCCTTATCCCAAGTACTTTCCTTTCTGCTTGACCATGCTGCTACTCACTGTCCTTTTCAAACTTCCCATTGTTTCAGTCTCACAACCTTTCTCAGAAGTTTGTGTCTCAAAGAAGAGCCCCACATAATGCTACTACTATACCCAGTTTCTCATGTTCTGCTTGATAAATAAGGTCACAGCCACAGAGACTGAATTCTTTCCTGTTACTTATACATAGAATCAATGAGTCTCTTCAGGAATTAGATCCCTGAAACTAATTTTTGCTTGATATAGAACTGAGCAAGGCTTAATCTTTATTAAACTAAAAAGCAATTAGAAACAAAGCACATAAACCAATTAACTCATGCAGGCAAGCAAGATAGCAATTTTCAGTGAGCTACAGGAAGCATGGAGGGTGCCCAAAACACAAAAGGTGGTGCTTTCAACGTGGGGTGGAGAAGTTGGTTTTGTGATTGCTCTCCCCATCTACTCCTTTCTGGTGACAACCCAGCTGGAATACTGCATCGACAGGTATGCATACATAAGAAGATGTGAAGATGCTGGAGCAAGTCCAGAGGAGGCCACAAAAAAGATGGGAGGGGTGGAGCACCTCTTCTATGAAAATAGGCTGAGAGAGTTGGGATTGTCATCCCAGAGAAGAGAATGCTCTAGGGAGACCTTAGAGCACTCTCCAGTACATAGAGGGAACCTACAGGAAAGATGGAGAGGGAGTTTTCACAAGGACATGTAGAGGTAGGATAAGGGTAATGGTAATGGCTTTGAAATGAAAGAGGAGAGATTTAGATTAGATTAGATTTAGATTAGATGAGAGGAGAGATTTAGATTAGATGGGAGGAATGACACCCTTTATTGTGAGGTTACACAGAGAAGTTGTGGATGGCCCATTCCTGGAGGTGTTCAAGACTGATGGAAGAGCCTTTGAGTGACATAGTCTAGTGGAAGGTGCTCCTGCTCATGGCTGGGATGCTGGAACTTGGTGATATTTGAGGTCCCTTCCACATCAAGGCATTCTATGATTATATGATCGGGTTTTGAGTTTGGGTTGTTTTCACAAATTTGCATTGATCTTAAACTCATCAAGATCTTACAAATCTGTGTTTGTGACTACATTTCACAAAAAATGAGCCTTATCTTTACTGAGACAAGCTCCCCATTTTTCTGAAAGAAAAGCATGCCCCTATGTTCTGAATGGAGTTGCAGAGAGAGCACTAGAAGACAAGGATGAGGATTCTAAAGACTAAAAATGATGGAATTTGTCAGTAAATTAGTTTATAATTTAGATGAGTCTGGTATCTGGAGGCCTGTCATCCCAATTTAATCAAAACACACATCCATAAAAGTCAGTTAATCAAAAAATAAGAAAAAAAGAAAATTTTGAACTATTGAGAATTTGAAGCATCTGATATCAGCTCCACAGGAATGAAATCTGTGAGCAAATCAGAAAAAAAAGAATTAGCATTTATCTTTGTGAGTGTTGGGTGGCAGAGAGTGGGAATGAATATCAATAGCATGAACTCTAAGATACAAAAGAAATTAAATACATTAAATATGAGTACAAACCAGAACACCAAGAGCAACTCCAAAAAATAGTGATAATGTTTAATTCTGTTCTCAGTGGTATAAAATGGATTGGTTGTGAAAGGTGAAGGTTTTTTAATTCTTATCACTCTAAAGAGAACTAAATACAAAAACTATGCTGCAAGCTATCAGACTTTTCTGATTTACTTTCCTGTGAGATATCCAAAGATGCCTAAAGAAGAAAAAGTGAGTTTGAAATATAAACATTTTGGCTAGTGGCTGCCAGGAATTGCTTCCTTCAAGCCCCTGGAAGAAAAGGCAGGATTAGTCCCACGAACAGGAAACTCCAAAGCTGAGGGCATTTGGTGCTGGAAAGAGCCCTATATTTCCAAAAACTGATGCTCTCACCTTCAGAGAGCCTTGTCCATAGGACAACCACCATTTCAGCAGAAAATACAGCAGAGAAAAAGGCAGGTCTGCAGTAACAGAAGTGGCTTAAAGCATTGAGCAGACAGGAATAATCTTAAGGGATTTAAGAAGAGATGCTCACCATACATTTAAAATGTACTTCCTCCCAGTCCCTGCCTTGGAAAAAGTTCTCTTGACTTCTTCAATGACACCAGTAGCAGCCAGAAATGAACCTCTGTGCTGGTAAGTCCAACATCCATGGTTCCAGCAGAACAAAGTAATTTCTGCTGCTTTTTTTTTTTTTTTGCTAGTTGGGAAATCCCTCTGTTTCCATTATGCACAATCTTCCCAGGAATGAAATGCAATGTGTGCCACCTGTATGTCTGTTTATAACCCATGATCTCAGCACATGGCAAAGAGGATATGTACAACCAATAAAAATGCACTCATGATAAAATTATCATGATCCTAAGTGCCATCAAACTGTCTACATAGATTCATTCAATAGCTTTCACCATTTCTTTGTTTCCTCAGTTCAAGGATTTGAGCAATTACTGTAACTGTAAGAATATTTGTAGCCTAGACCACAGATGGGCCATGTGGCCAATTAAGATATTTTAACCTAACTCTGTGAAAATGGAATACGATAGGTTCTTACTGAACTGTTTATCAGAATCCTGTTGAACTTATTTTTCCATTATAACAAAAATAGATTGTAGAACAAAAGAACAGAATGGAGGGGAATGTTTAAAATGGAGTGATTAACTTAATGGCCTTATATTCAACCACCAGTACTTCCTAGATATGAAAGATGGGAGAAGCCACTTATTTTTTTTATTTAGTTAGTTATTTAACTCAAGACTGAAAGAGAGAAAAAAATGCCTTAAATATGATTCATAATAATTTGATCTAAAGTGTAGAAGAAAATCAGGGAGAGAATTTACCTACACATTTCAAATTTCATAGACCTATGTTCTTCAATTGTACATTTTCAATGTACAAAATAGCAGAAATAATTGTAGTAGAAATAAGCATCTTTAAACACATTATATTTAGCTATAAACC
Source organism: Sterrhoptilus dennistouni (assembly GCA_013397095.1). NCBI lineage: Eukaryota > Metazoa > Chordata > Aves > Passeriformes > Zosteropidae > Sterrhoptilus > Sterrhoptilus dennistouni. Next base: position 168,888 of record VWZU01012524.1, read on the forward strand.
TAAAGGCCTAAATAATAATAAAAAAAAAAAATCAAAAGTTGCTTCCTTTACATGAGAAGATGTAAACTCCCAAAAATAAATCCAGGGATTATGTTCTCAGTTCAAAGGAGGACACTGAAAGGACCAATTAATTTTCTTTTTACTTTTTTTTTCACTAAGCATGCTTTTGGGCAAGACTGTCAAAACATTGCTAGCCAGCATAAACCAGTTGCTACCTATGAGAGGATAAAGATTAATTAATACAAAATTTGTTTTTAGATCCTCTTGATATTTCAAAATCCTCCTAATTAAAAAATTAATAAATAACAGGCTTTTCCTATTTGAGCCCTAGGATTCTTTTTGCTTTAGATGTTCAAATTTAACAATTTAAATAAAAATAAGATTGTATTAAAATCCAATTTTATTTTCAAAATTAAAGCTCTTTGGTACAACTCAAACCACAAGTTTAAGGAATTTTACAATCTTTAACTCCTTCTTTAAAAATGTGGATTAAATTCTGGCTGGTAGCTAAGCTAAGTCCTCACTTTTTTTCCCCAGAGGGATGGGGATGAAAACTGGAAGGGCAAAAAAAAGAAGAAAACTTTTGAGTCAAGATGAAGGCAGTTTAATAAGTGGAGAGGGATAAAGGGAAGTATAAATTAAGCAATGCAAAAGCAGTCATAACTCACCACCAGAAAATTATGCCCAAAACTCCCCTTTGGCAAACTTTGGCAAAACTCCCCCTTCTCAGTTTTACTGCTGAGTGTATTGTTATGTGATGTGGAAGATTCTTTTGGACAGTTCAGATCAGCTGTCCCAGCTGCATCCCCTGCCTGTCTCCTGCCCACCCTCAGCCCATGGGCTAAGGGAGCAGAGTCATAAAAGAGAGAAGGTGTTGGTGCCCTGAAAGCCTGGCTCAGCAAGGGCTACACCACTGGTGTATTATCAGCACTGTTTTGCCACTAATCTAAAACATGGCACCATATGGGCAGCTATGGAGAAAAATTGCTCCATCTCAGCCAGAGCCACTACAGGAAAAGAAAAATATGGTTGTGAAGAAAACTGTGTAAATATTCTGGATATGTAACAAAATATCAATAATTTCAAAAGGAAATCTTTTGTTTGGAAAAAAAATCAAAAAATAAGTTACAAAGATTGTCTGGAGTATGGATTAATCCAGGAAAAAAAAGTCTTTCTTGGTTAAACCTTCCTCTGAATGAACCAGTAATAAAGACAATACTTACATAATATTTTCCTAAAAGCATCTGTCTCTGGTAGCAAAACTCTCACTTGGTAGAAGACAACAGGGACAGAATGGAGTATGTTAAAAAGGGACAGAGTGGGGTATGTTAAAAACGGTTTGATCACTGGAAGATGGGGCCTGTCAGGTGACCAAGGGTTTGAGGGTCAAACATGGCATGGAAAGGCTTTCAAAGAAGAGCTGCCAGGAGAAGCTGGCAGTCAGATGAAAGCACAGCTCCTCAGTGCTGGATCTGGCAACCTCCAGCATCCTCACCACAAGCAACAGGACAGAGCTTTGTGGATAGCATTGAGTGGGAGGAAGGAGTAACATGCTGGAAGTTGGGGCTGCTGTTCAGAGGGACCTCAGCAGGCTGGGGGAATGGGGGTCAGTCTCCTCCCTGGGTGTAATTTAGTTAATTGTGCCTTGGGGTAGCAAGCTGTGTGGTCGTTGGCAAAATTTGCTTTGTAAATAAGAAGAAAGATAAGATTATGGAACCCCATGCATGTTGTTTCCAAGATCACTATTCTTTCTTGATAAGGGCTTTGGGTACAGCATATAAAATTTGGATTACGAGCACTTAGGGGAAGAAAAAGGGCAGCACCAGTCTCTTCTCTTTGGTACCCAGCAGTAGGGACAAAGGCAATGGCTTCAAGCTGTCAGAGGAAGTTCAAGCTGGATATTAGGAAAAAGTTCTTCACCCACAGGGTGGTTGAGCACTGGAACAGACTTCCCAGGAACTGGTCATTCCTGAGCTTGGTGGAGCTCAGGAAACATTTGGACAATGCTTTCAGGCACATAGTGTGATGCTTGGGGCACATGGTGTGATGCTCCTGTGCAGGGCCAGGAGTTGGACTTTGTACCCTGTGGGTCCTTTCCAGTTCAGGGTATTCTGTGACTTGTCCTGGAGCTGTGGTAGAGGAGGTTAAGGTTGCGTATTAGAAAAGGTTCTTCATCCAGAGGATGGTGGTTGGGCACTGAAACCTGATCCCCAGAGAAGTGGTCAGAGCCCCTAGCCTCACAGAGTTCAAGAAGCGTTTGTACAACACTCTCAGGCACATGGTGTGATTCTTAGGATGTCCAGAGTAGGGCCAGGAGTTGGAATAGATGATCCTTGAGGATTCCTTCCAACTCAGCATATTCTATTGAATCTGTGATTTTGTGATACTCATAACAAATTGAGAGTGGTATAGCTGTGGATCAGGAGGCCCAGAAAAGGTGTTTGGACTTTCCATCCTTAAAGATTGTTTAAACACAACTAGACTCAGTCCTGGGCAGGCTCATCTAACTTTGAGTTTAGCCATGCTTTGAGCAGAGGATAGGACTGTATGATCTCAAAAGGTCTCTTACTATCCATTTTTGGCTGTGATTTAAACTCATCTCAACACTACAGAGGTGAATCTTCCTTCCACATCTTTACTTTGTGTTCACAAGTTTGAAGGTTCAAGTTACTAAATGTGGTTACTAAATGTAGTTACTAACTGGCAGCAATTACTAAAGTGGAACATTTTGTAACACAAGTTTAAGTTATCATTTGCTCCTACACACGTCCTGACCTCCAGAACAAGATTTTGTCCTTGCTATTATTTTATCATCTCAGCATTTTTCTGTACTAGCAAAAATACCCCTTGACATTAAACTACATGAAACCACCTTGGTCCAACATAATTATTGCTTTTGTCATTTTTACTTCCCAAGTACTGCAGTGGTTTCACACTCCTACACATTTTTGTAAAAGGTGTTGTTATGGTGATACATTTCACATGCTGTATTTCTAAGTATGTCTCTGCTACCACTCGTTTGTGTCCCCTGTGTACTTAAATATGTTCATGAATGACCAGTTTGGGGTATTTAGTCGAGAAACAGCTGAGATATTTTTTGCAGATTCTATTTTGTCACAGCTTGGCTTTTCTTATTTCTCTGTGAATTAACTGCCTTGTCATGTGTTTCATTTTTTCCTCTAATTTTACACCTTCCTGTACTTCACATTCATTGGGGTGTTAAGTTTGGTGGTGGTGGTTGCCATCCTTGTTTATTGTCCACACCCCACTGCTGCATTGCAAAAAGCTCTAACTCTTCAAAAGAATCAGACAAGGCTCAGCCTTTCAAACTGCCTAGTTGACTGAACATTAATACTGCTCAGTGAAACAGGTATCAGCTCAGATTTATAGTTGCCTGTCAGTGGCAGATGGAACGAGAACTCCATTTTCAAGTGTGGTTATTTTTCATTTTGTTATTTGTGACTGAATTTCCAGGCTGATTCTTGTTGAGACAAAGTAAAGTGCACAAAAGTGTGCAACATCCATTCAGCAGCCCTGAAAGGAGCATATTCCTAAATATCAGAGTAGTGCTATAGTAAATTGCCTCTTTATTTATATAACAGAGCATACAGAGGAGATAACAGCAGAGCTAATGAGACTTTGCATATACATGGGTTACATTAGTAATGAGAAACAGCTCCACTAATTAACTTTGCTCCCTAATGAAATTAAATTCCTGCTGTAAAAGACTTTTACAATAAAGTCAATACAAAGCTGAAGTATATCAGTTTCTAACTCCTTCATTACGGCAGCATGATATAAACAATATCATGATTTTATATTGGCATGGGACAGTAAGCATTGTTGGTAGGCTGAGCTTGTTCCAGTTTCCACAAAAACCCCCAATAGCTTCCTTTCCTCATCCCTTCCTTTCATGCACACATACAGACTGGTAAATCAGTGAACTATTATTTCTCAGTTTTTAAGATAATTTTTGAAAAAACCCTCAATGCCTAAGTCTGTCCATGTAAATTCATTAAAAGCAATATAAGTTCAAATTGTAATCTTGAATTTTCTTCCCAAGTGGTGAGCTGAATTCTTAGCAAACTTGACAAAGCATATTCCACCTGACTGGTCCTACGAATTATCATCTGCCTGACACTCACTCAGCATCTCCTTAATAAGCTGTTTGGATGCTCTGCTAGTTATTTCCTTCTACACTATCCTGGTTTTCCATGCTCAAAGCTGGACTGAGACCACAAATACTTTAGTTCTTGCATTATCTGAGTAGCAAATTATGTTCCATCATGATCCTGCAATATGAAAGGGTCTTCAAAAGTGAGAGACATGTCAAGAAGCTGTAGAACCACCTCAGCTGCTTTTTGTTGTTGTTGTTGTTTTTTGTTGCTGTAAGTGGATGGAAAACACAAAATTTGGTGATGCACTCCTCATCCATCATTATCCACTTCAGGCTGCTCGGACACATGGACTGCATATTGACAGTCAATTTACCCCATGCTAGGTTCTCCTTGTTCAGAACAGACCTGTCAGGAAACCATTCCAAGTAGTGCCTTCTCTCTTCTTGGCACACTACACAGAAGTGTTTCAAGTGCTCAATGACATCTCTGGTGATGTTTGCATACTTAGACAACAAGTGTTTTGTGGCACTTAGCCATATGTGCTTTTATGATTAAATTGCATGTATCCTTGATGCTCACATAAAGGAGACTCCTCTTCTGTTTGCCTGCTCTCAATCAATATGTCCATATGTAGAAGTTCATATCTGAAATGAGGGCAAATAGTAAGCTGTTTATTAGAAATAATTCTGTGTATGTAAATGGGGAAAGCACTGGTATATACATTTAGACTTAAAAAAACCCAGAGACAGTGTGTTCTCCATACTTACTTTCTAAGCAGGTAGTGTTCATGACTCAGCTTTGTCTTGGGATTCTGTCTTGTCTTTATTCCAGCAACAGTTGAACAATACTCTTTCTTTGGGATCATGTACGTGGAGCATTTCTTATTCTTTTTGTACAGCTGCTCTCTAAATTTAAGTTGAAAATCCTGGGGCAACTTCAGGAATGATTACGCAGCAATTAGAGAGAAATCTGATTTAACTCCCTCTGTTGATGTACAACTGCTCTTGCACAAATTTCTGACATACATTACAGCCATATTGTGAAATAAAACATTTTGCAAAATGAATAAAATTTTCAATAATTTCTTGGAATGATTTCCAGTTATTTTTCAAAATGACAGAAAATAGTAGGCATGTATTATGCAAAATATCCCATCTCTAGCTTTTTGAACTTGTTGGTTTAAAATGTAACAGAAAGAGCTCTTTTCATTTTATTTCCCAGACTGTTTAATACCCCACGGTATATTTTAAAGCACAATATATATTACATTTTCAGAAATAAACAGTCTTCTGAGGTCAACTTTGTCACATGTACAGCCATTCTTAATTTTTTGTTCAAATAGATGGCTATTTGCCCTGGCCTTCTCTACTAGAACAGTAGTGGGAGAAGGGGACATTTTGCAAAATGCTGGAAACCATTAGGTGTTTCAGGTGATGACCAAGAAAAGGATATGGTCCAGGGGTGTAATAAAGTGACCATTATTTTCTGAAATACCTAAAGCCAGTCATATTATGTAGCTGAAACCATCATTTCATGAAAGAACAGCAAATTGCCAATATTTTTTTTTAATAGCCACTTTCACAGACTCATGATATTATATACAGATTGTCTGCTGTTCAGGTTTAAACTTCTGAAGGCCAGTTCACTGTAAAGACAGTTTTATTCTTGCAAGCTGATTTCAACTTATATGCTACTTTTCCCTTTGTGTGTTGGAGTCCAGGGCATCCCTCTGGGCACCCTGGAAAGGCACACACCTTGGCAGAGAGGCCTGGGACACGAGAAAGAGGGTCTGGGGTCTGTGCAGGGGTTTTGCCTGTCACAGAGCCCATAAAGACACAGTCTTTGATTTTGGTCCACAAGAAAAACATCCAACACAGAGAAGAATTGCAAGTCACAAGTGTGTGACAGAGAGTAGTGTAGTTTATCACCAGGTAGAAGATTTTGTAGTTTTGGATTTTTAGAATGTAGATGCAAAGGGAAAAGATGGAGATTTTAGGGCGATGCCCTGGGTTCTTCTTCTTCTCCCTCGGTATCCATCTTCTGCAGTGACATGGGCACAAAACAGTTTCAGTGGATTGGATCAAAGTAGAAATGGCCCTGTTAGTATAGGTGATAGACATTGGCACAGAATTGTAAACAATGGGTACGTAGTTATCTGTATAAGAGGTAGCGACCTCCCATCACGGGAGTCACCTCGTGTCCAGACTGCTGTGAACATCTTGGCCGGACACAGGGGAGTCACCTCATGTCCAGGCTGCTGTGAACATCTTGGCCAGACACAGAGAATTGTAAGATAAGAACTAATAAACAACGCGAGAAATCAAGAAAACCAAGACCTTGAGACTCCCTTCATTCTCGCGCCAACCACCGAGCACAGAGCACAGACACACAGTATCAGACTCAAATCCTTCAGAGGTCAGGAGGGAAAAACACTCCCTCGAGCCCACTTGAACCACCAGCCTTGGAATCTCAAGAAGAAGAGAAACAATTAAACCCAAGATTTGTGAAACTTTGTGACTTTATTTCTAGTGTACAGACATATTTCACGTCTTGAGAGGATTTTCATTCAGCTGCTCCTTCTATAGCAGAGGACAGGGACTATGATCTGTCTCCATGTATGTGGAATTTACATCCATTTGTGTTTCTCTCCATGCAGCCTCCAGACAAGTGAGAGTCTCCTCTCCGAGGGTAGGATTGAAGGTTATCTGTCACGTTTTCCCATGAATGCAGACACAGTCTGCCCTTTCTTATTTTTATCTCACATTTTTGTAGTTATTCTATTAATGAAGTCTCTGTGAGGTCTTGCTCCACAGAGGAAAAGTACTGGGAAGACAAATTCCTATGTGCAATCCTTACATGCTGTCAATAGAGATCATGGTGCCACCACTCCATTAGGGTATGCCTCCCCTCTCAACCACTGGCTGGTTGTTGTGTTTCTCCATGCTGCAGAACTCTAAATCAGATCAGGGGCTATGAGTTTTCAATGAGTCCTTCCCTTAGTGTGTATTCCCTGTTGAGCACAAGTCAGGGTCTTGCTTCCTACAGATTTAGATGAAGCATTTGAGGATGCTATCAAATTTCTCTGCCAACAGCTCTCCTGCGTCTGTTGCCGGCATTGGGCATGTGTCCTTTCCTGACTATGACCCTGGAGTTGCCTCTGGATTGGGTAACTGAGCCCCCAGGTGGTTGTGCATTACCCTTCCCAGCTACGGGACTGACACCATTTCCATTAGAAAGACCTGAGTCATCTGAGCCTACTTGTCTCAAGTTCAACAAAGGCAAACACAAGGTCCTGCACCTGGGGAAAAATAACCCCCTGCACCAGCACAGGCTGGGGGTCAACCTGGAAAGCAGCCCTGCAGAAAAGGATCTGGAGGTCCTGGGTGTCCATGAGGCTGCAGTGCCCTTGTGGCTAAGAAGGACAGTGGTATTCTGGAGTGCATTAGGAAGAGCTTTGCCAGCAAGTCAAGGGGAATGATCCTGCCCCTCTACTCAGCCCTGGTTAGGCCACACCTGGAGTGCTGTGTCAAGTTCCGGGTTCTTTGGTACAACAGAGACATGGAAGTCCAGTAAAGGGCTGGGAAGATGAATACCTCTACAGTTCTGCTGGAGCCTCTTCCTTATGAGGGAAGGCTGAGAGAGCTGGGCCTGTTCAGCCCAAGAAGTGATGTATGAAAGGGGCCCTCATCAATGTCTATCAGTATCTGAAGGGAGGGTGCCAACAGGATGGAGCCAGGCTCTTCTCAGTGGTGCTGAGCACTAGGACACAATGCAATGGGCAGAAATGGGTGCACAGGAAATCTCACATGAATATGAAGAGGAACTTCTTTACTGTGCTGGGACTGTACACTGAACAGATTACCCAGAGAGGTTGTAGAGTCTGTCTTACTGGAGATATCAAGAACCATCTGGATGCAATCCTGTGTTATGTCCTCTAGAATGACTCTGCTTGAGCAGGGAGGTTGGATCAGATGATCCACCATGGGCCTTTCCTACCTTACCCTGTCTTTGATTTTGTCATTCTGAGCCCCAGTCACACATGAATGACACACAATTCCTGGAAGGCATAGGTGTCAGAGCTGGTAAGCAAAACCAGCCTGATATTCCCAAACTGGAGGCATTACTGGGAAAGAGGGAAGTTATTGGTTGGGGGTGAAAGCAGCCAGTTGGCATGTCTGCTGCCTCACCAGAGAAAAGAGGACTGTATATTGCTTATAGTTAGTCTTCAGGGAAGGAACACTGCATATTATCTTTATTGGTTTTTCTCTATTCAGCAAAAAATCTGGTTTATTAAGCAGCTGTTTGCAAGTGAGGAAAATTACTTCACTGAGTGTCAGAAAGTTTCGTTTGATTTTCTGCAATTTTTGTCTAGAAAGTCAAGCTAGTGCTTTATTAATGACCCTTTGACTTTTTAAACCAGCCCTTGCTTCCAATCAAGTCCTAGCCATAGGGTGTACTTACAGGTAAAATGCACACCAAGTCCTATTTCTCTGAAGACAGCAGAAATGGGTCACTTTATGGGTCAGAAATGTCTAATTCTGCAACTCTTTTGAGGCTATTGTTCAGGAACTGCTGCCTTCAGGGTTTTTCATGCCTATCTCTCTCTAACCCTGGAGAAAGCATCAAGTGCCTGGAACCTGCAAAACCCCTTTCTTAGCCTGCAGCTACAGAAGTAGCTTCTTCCTCAACCAGTACTTTAAGTCTAAGGCACCCTGGTTATTGGGAATACATGGAAATGGAAATGTCAAGTGACATAGATTATGGAAAATTACCTGGAAAGAAAAGATCTGTATCCTGAAGGGAATTAGACAAGTAGGATTACAGTCTGATAAAAGCCTCAAGTCAGGATTTCTGCAAAATGCAGTCTTGCTATATTTGTCCTTGCCTTGACTTATTTTCCATGATTCCCTGGTGAGCTAGAGAGGGAACTGATGCAGTTGAAAGTCATTCAGCAGGCAAATTCCAGCCATATGGAAAGAGCAAAGCAGGAGTGGGAGCAAGGAGGGCAAGTTTGCTCCCATCAGTGAGAGTGCCACTTTTTAGCAACTTTGAGGATTAAATAAATAACCTGAGATAAAAGCCAGAGTCACAGTCACCATACCTTGTTACTGTGTTGCAGAAGTATGCTGATTTTCTTCTATCTTCTCCTCACTCCCAGTCCTATTCTTCAGATACTATCCCCTTTATGTCCTTCTGTAATAGTGTGTTTGTGTTCATGGTTGTTTCCTAGCCTAGTTCTGTCCTTTGTCATATCCAGTCAGTAAAAACAGGTCTCCTTCAGGACTGTGGTGCCTCTGACCAAGCAGATGATGGTAACTGGAAATTCCCTTTCTTCTTTAGTGGTCAGTTTCTGGCAGAGTTAAGAGAGTTCAACCTCTCAGGGCAGGGGAAGTCTTTCTCTGCCAAACACTTGACACTCACAAAGCAAGACAAGTGGTAGACATAAAGTTTGCATAGACTGTGCCATAAAAAGCATGACTTGATGCTGGATAACATCACCAACTTAAATAATAGAATTATTGGGCCTCCTAATTTGCTTATTATCATGCTGAGTTAGTATTAACATCATTAGCATCAATTTTTATTCAGGGAAAAAAAGCAACTGCTGTTTTCTGTGATGTTATGGTGCAGGCTACTGCAAAAGTGTGCGTCTTTACAAGAATTAAATTACTTGTTATTTTAACACGTGGATGAACAAGATGAGTTGGGCTGTATAGTTGGGAGATACTGTTTGTAAAATCATATTTTATGTTTCATTCCAAATTCAGATCTAAAATACTTTTAATTTATGTGCATTTTTGTTGGAGGGAATTTACTTTTTCAGCACATAGTCATTTTGTTTGTTAATGACTTTATTATAGTAGAAAGATTATAATATAATGTTACAATGCTATGCAGTGCCTACAGAATGCATGCAAGGCATTTTCTTTAACCAACCACATTGCTAAGGGAGGAAACAAAAATGTTATGCCAATTTCCATTCTCTCCCGCCACAAGGAGAATATGATTTGTTTGTGTAGCTTTAAAACAAATCTGGATCATAGCAGTTTATTGCTTTCTTAAGGACACGCGGTTAACTAGTAGTGAAGTGCACATTCAAATTGACTCCTTCCATGTTTTGAAAGTCTCTGTAGTTCCCCAGCTACTGTTGAATCTGGCTGGTATTTGTCATCCTTTTTACAGTGATCCCTTGGGAATGAACACTTTCTTGGATAGATTTTTCTCAGATACACACACACTGCAAGCTCTCACATTTCTTTCTTAACAGATGTGGTCCAGGCTGTTTGCCAAGGGTGAGCCATGAGAGCTGCCCAACACCTCACCTGTGTTATGAACTTCACTGATTTCCACCTTTTGGTGTTGTATAGCATGACTCATAGTCTGACCTGAAAATACCTGACCTGACCTGAAAATCAAACATCCTAGTAGAATTGCAGGACTTTGAAGCAAGAAGGAAGAAAGATGAGGTGGAAAGACTAGAGAAGAGATGGAATCCCATAAAATAACCATCTTGGTGGGACCAAAAGCAGTGAGCATAGCAATGAGATTGCACAGCTGCAACAAGATCAACCAATTGTTTTTTTATTGCTGTCTGATGTGCAAGAGACGTTGAAGGTGAAGCAGAAAGAAATGGAAAGATTCACAAGTGTGAAAAGGTGGATTTCAACAGCAGTGTGAGGAGACACTCTCATAGAAATTGATCAGCTGATAATCTCTAATTAGTTAAATGATTAAATTTTTATCCCACTAACTCTAGATGAAAAAATATGACCTTATGCAGATGGCTAGAAAAAGAAATATATATTAGCCATTGATGCCTTGGCTTAGAGGAGTAGGAGATTTATATTCTTTTTTGAGGATAGGTTTAAAGCAGCTGAGCTATGAAAGCTGCAATGTCCTTCACAGAAATATTTTACTGAAATTTTCACCTTTTTTAGTGGAATTTATTTCTGTCTTCAGAAACAGGAAGTCACTGAGATATAACATGTTTTTTAGCTACACAAGGTCTATTAGCTTCTTCCATCCCTCCAATCCAAGCAGTAACATTTTTATTCCTTCTACCAATACAGGGTCCAAAATTTATAGAATTGCTTTCAAGCTAAAGATATTGTAACTACTTAAACTTCATAAATGCACAAAATCAACATAAGATTTTTTTTAAAAGCATTGCTACCTTGGATACCTAAAGTATTTGTTGTCTTTTGAGTAGAAGACAAATGCTGTCTGAATGATCTAAAAAAATTGCCCTGACTGTAAAATATTATTTTTAATTGAACAATTTTGTGAAGAATAATAATACAGGCTTTTTTTTGAACCTGCAATGTCCATTTCAGTACAGTGTATAATTTTTAGACATATTTTCATAATGTGAAAAAGATAAAATTATTTTCTGCTGCAGTGATACCATCTCAAAAGGTGATTTTGAGAAAATATTTTAAAAAATAACTATCTATCACTGGTTTAGTTTGAAATAGCTGGTTTAATTGCTCAACTCACTTAGAAAGTTATGCTTGTCTTAACAATAAAGAAACAGACCTACTCAGGAAGAACATTATCTTCCTTGATACTTTATGGGAGATCGAGGGACATAAATAAGAAATGTATGGGAAAATTATATAGATCTTTAAGTTTCAAAAATCTGTACCTTAGTCCATAAAAACAGCTTCTTTAATTGTGTTTCTACATTGCAATTCTCAAGTCTCCTCCTAGATTTTTGACCCACAAATCTTGACGTAAAAACAGTAAGAACCCATGACCTTCCTCCTCTCTTCTTCAGGTCCATCCACAACTCACTGGGTAGCACCATGAGGAAATTGTTGAGGTCACCTTCCTGTTTACCAGCTGAAGCCCTGGAGGCAGTTTGTTCTATTACCTCAGGAAGTTGATCTGCAAAGCCCTGTGTGAGTGTGTTGTACTGTTTCCAGAGCACACCCTCACTTGCTGAGGAGGGAGTTTGCTGTGTCTGTTCATCACTGTCCTATCCCAGGTCCTGTACATGCTGCAGGAGGCTGATGCTAGCAGCAAGCAAACCGCTTGTGGAGCATCCCCACATTTTGCTTGAAGAAGCGGCTTCCACTCAGCATGAGTGACAGCAGGTCCAGACAGCTCAGGGCAGTCAGGCTCAAAAAAACCTCATTGTAGCTTTCTAACTGGTCAGAATCACTCACATGGTGTATGTAGTAGGCCCTGAAGAGGTGATAGGGTAGGAACCAAATAATGATGACCCAGATGAAAATCAAATTTTTCACCTGGGCCCAGAATTCTTGGTGTGAGCAGAGGGAGCTGGAAAATTTTCTGGCCACTTTTACCAGGATAAAAATCTGCAAGACCAAGAGGACACAAGAAATGAGGGCAACAGCTACAATTACGGTGTAGTTCAGGGCTTTCACACTCTCATGCTGCAGCTCCTTGTGGAACTTGAAGCACGTTGTATTATTGTACAGGCCCCAGCGTCCATACTCGAAGTAGAAGAGCGGCACCCCAAAGACCATGACGAAGACCCACACGGCAGCGCTCGCCGCAATGGCGTGCAGCTTCCTGTAAAACTCCACCTTGTCCTTCCACTGAAAGAAGATGAGCCATCGGATCACCAGCGTGATCACGTAAAATATGAAGGTCAGGTACATGTGGATGTGCACCATGGCACTTACCATTTTGCAAAGTGGCATATCAAACACCCACTTCTTTTTGACATAATAGTGGAGGCGGAAGGGCACCGTGAAGAGGAGGAGGCTGTGCACAACCACCAGGTTAATGATGGCAGTCGTGGTCACAGAGAGAGTGTTCATCTTGAGCAGCACAAAGGACATTGTGATGGACCCAACTCCACCTCCAGCAAAGGCAACCGAGTAAACAGTCACCAGTATGGCACTCATGGCACTGGTGTGAACGAAGGTGGAAGAGGAGTCACTGCTGTTCCTGCTCCCTTCAGTCATGTTCCTGAAATCTTCCTGGTACATATTCTGGAAATGAAAGAATACAGAAAGACTAAGATAAGGTAGGAATGAGAGGGCCTACCTAAAAAGCCAGAAGGGCTTCCCACCTTGCTCAAGGAATAATCCTGAAATCTCACAGATGGGATCAGTTGCTGTAAGCTGTACTTTTATCCAAACATCCTTCAGCCTAGGGGAAAATAGATGAGAGGGCAGGGCAGAAAACTTCTCTAGTCCTTAAGATATTTCCAGCCATACTCCTAAAAATAAGCATGAATCAATAATATATGGGGAGAAACTATCCTTGGAGAAATTACATCATTGTGGTGGTTTTGTGCTGTGTTATTTTTTCTCTTCTCTTCTGAGCATTTGCATGCTTTTGCAGGGAAGATCAGAGGTATTATTTTAATTCTGCTATTCATTCATCAATTTGTTTATTTGCAACACAAATCTGTCCTTCCCATGGCCAGATGACAACCATATGTTGTTCTATCTAAGACACAAATTTTGTTTGTCACTGAGAGCTGAATTTTGAACACATTACAGTCAACTTCTCCACAGACAGTTTCTCTGAGCAAGGGATTAAACACCATGGATACTCAAACTCCATGGAAATCCTGCTTAGATCCTGCCAGGCCAAGAAGCGTGGGCAGTACTGTCCTAGTTCTCAGGACCATTCCATATCTTACATGCAATAACTGGGTGTTTTGAAATGGGCTGCTAGAAAATATTATAAAAGGACATCCTCGGTGAGGGTAAATCATCCTGTCTGAACCAAGCAGAAGCTAGATGCAAGCTAATAGCAAGCTTTAAAACTATGCTATACATTTTTAGTATATTACTGTCTAAAAGATTAAAAATAATTCTTATAAATCTAAATGCAGCTCCTGTTAGGATTTTAAGTACTACACGATCATATAGGAGGGGAACAGTTCAGGTAGGGTGCTATCCTGAGGCATATTTGGATCTGTAAAAACATCCAGGGGATGTTCACATTACAGTTACAGAAAAGAAGCAGAGAAAACTGGACCGTGTTGGGCTCTGTACTATCACAGTTATACTGCTACTGTTACCTGAACTGCAATTTAAAACTGACTCTGGTAAGTCATGCATTCTACAAGTGTATCCCACAACACGAGAAGGAGTTTTTTAAGTTTTTGTGAGTTTTCATTTAATACTCACATGCTTTTCACTTCAGAAATTAGTTCCTCAATCTCTTTCTATGAGTGGTGTTTCAGCTTTATTTTCATTTTTCTAGGTTGCCAAAAAAACCTGCCAAAAGTTGGGAGTGGAAAAAGTTTTTTAGCAGTCCACTCATTTTATGGAAAAGATGAAACAGTTTTATAAACAGCCTAGAACAGTTTTATAAACTGGTTTTCATGATAGTGGGGAATGAATATCTGCTATGCCCCTCAGGTGTTTTGTGTTGTTTCTTAGCAATATTTCTAAGCATTTATCCTCACAGTAATCAAGATCTCTTCAAACAATGAAAAGTTATTCTCTAGCTATCTCAATGCATCTAAGACTCCAGATATCTTATTATAATCAGTATAAGTGCCAATCTCAAACTGATGTGTTGGTTGCTGGTGTTACTGGCCTTTCTGTGTTTGATCTTGCATTTCAGAGTTATGTGGACAATTAATTCCAGTACATTAAGAGAATTACAATGGGTTGCAGTGAAGGAGCTTTTTATCAAAGTCACTGCACATTGTCACACTGCAGCTCTTGCATCAGAAATGGTGCAAGTTCCTTCCAGTTCTGTTCTTGTTTCTGAGACACTTCATTTCATCCTCACAATCATGCAAGGCAGAAGGGGTTATCAAGAGCTCTTTGTCAGTTTCTCCAAGCTGTTAAACTTCATTTTGAAAAGATCTCTCTAAAAAGAGGCATTATCACACAGTTTTTATTTAAAATGAGTATTTAAAATTTGAAACTTTTAAATGTATCACAGGGGGAAAGGCAACACACTGGAAATATGGCTTGGTGTGAACAGATCCAACATCAAGGTTGCACTTGGAGAGGAAGAACCTCTTATTGTCACCTTTCAGAGGCCAGCAGTGAAACTTGAACTAAAGGCAGTAAGAACAGACACTCAGAAGACTGATAACTGATATTTTCCTCAGACATTCCAGTGAAGAGGGCAGCAGGAGACCTATTTCTGTCTGCAAACAGGCAACTGAGTCACTGAAATGCAGGTTTCTGCAGAATTCTGCAGCTATCTTTAAATCCCTGCATAGTAAGATTCTGCAGGATATGTCATTTTCATTAATCTTCCAAAGAAAAAAGCTACTAGCAGCTGTGATAAGAGATTATCAGCTCCCCAGTAGTACAGGCACCCCACTGAAATATCATTGCGTGATGAATACAGAGTGTAACATAATACAGGGCATGTTTCACAGAGGAAATGCTCCTTTCTGCTGAAATGAGGTTTCCTATCATACTGACATGCACAAAGCTATAACCTACTGACCTGAAATGTAACTTACAAGTCCTTTTGCCAGAACTTAGCAGGAGGCACGTGGAAAAAGAATTAATGTGGACCTTACAAGACACAGCTGTTCTTGTTTCTGTGCCTTCCCACCCCCTCTAGCAACTGCCAGTCCAGTGATATTGCTCAAGTCTTGGGGCCAGGTTTGGTCTTCTTCTGTGTTAAGCCTCTCCTGGCTTGGCTGAACTTCACCTGGACATAAGCCTTGAACAGCCACAAGGCAATAGTGGGCACCAGTTTGTTTGGATGCCACAGCAGCTGCTGGTGCCAGGGGCTGGGGGACAATTGCAAAAATAGATGTTTTAGTCTGACAAAGGAGGTAGGTTGCCAACAGACCAGAGGCCAATTTCTTTCAGAAATATGATCAGCAAAAAGATTCTTGTGCATTCGAGATTTGTCAGTTGTCAGTGTGGATAATGCCATCACACTCATTTCATGTGACTGTCTGTGCAGCCCAGTCTGTGAGACTTCCCTGGCCTGCTCTCTTCAGGACAGAAAAAGTCACAATGCTCAGCCCCTGTCTGTGTTCAAGGCCAGGTTGGATGGGGATTTAGGCAACCCAGTCTAGCAGAACACATCCCTTCCCATAGCAGGGCTGCTGGAACTAGATGATCTTTGAAGGCCTCCTTCATGCCAAATCATTGTGTAATTCTGTGATTTATGAAAACAATTTGATCTCTGTCAAAATTTTTCAGGTAAGAGATGTTCATTCCAACCTTCAGGAACTTGTTCCTTTTTTATCTTACTCTTATCAGTCTTACTATTAAATATATATATATAAGAAAGGAAAAAAATAACCATACTTCTGGACAGAACTTGTACAACCTCAGCTTCCAAGCATTTTATGTGCTTCTGTGTATCTGTCTTCAGATTTGAAAACCTTTTGTCAAATTTTAACTTCCCCTGTAGATACCTGATATCAGACAGAAGAGGCTTATTCTCCCTTGATCCCAGCCATACCTGTGGCTCCTTAGTGAACTGCCATTACACTTGTACTTGGTTCTTAGCTGAACAACTTTGCATTTGGCAGGGGTAAAATGCTTATTCTATTTTGTGCCTGATTTAGCAATCCAGATCAGCCTGTCACTGGCTTGTTCCCTTCATGGCATGCTATTTTCCCAACCAAGTCCATGAGTCACCATTATGTTACATCAACATTATATCAACTTATTAAAAAAAACCACTTCATTTGTCAGAAATGATGACACTCTTACAATTTCTGTCAAACAGCGAGCTCTGCTCTCTATAACAAGTGTTTGCAAAATTTATCCCCCCATACACGTCTGCCGAGAGACTGGCAGGCTTCACGCAGATTTTCATGTGTTCTGACAGTTGGGTTCTGCAGAAGAAGCATTTGCTGTCTGCATTCACCCAACTGAGAAGTTTCATTTGAATTTGGAGGAGAAAAAAGTTCAACTCAAATGAAAGATTTCTATTTTCGACAGGCTTAATAAATTGAAAAATGAGTGTTTGTCAGAACTGACATTCCTACACTGAACTAGACTAGGTTGGAGGAAGTGCAAAATACAAATAATTTTTAACAAAAGTCTGTTTAAAATCTGCATCTGTTTCAAAGAATCCTCATTTGGTCTCAAAGATGTTTTCTGTTGAGGGCATTGTAATTGCATTTCATTTTGTTCTAATTGCATGCTGCGTTATGGTAATATAGGCTATGCCACTAGAATAATTGCAGAATTTCTTTCAATTCAAAATATCCACACACATCTGAAGTTTGAAATATAAAAACCTGCTTAATGGAAAACTCTAAAAATGAAATAATATTAGATATCAAGGACATTTTCACATTTAGACACTGGCTTTTCTCAAACAACTTTTCATGATTCCCCAACTCCTTCAGTAGCTCAACAGCACATGTCTTGCAGGCTGTGTCAACAATATACTGATATTTTTGGTTTCAATTCAGTCAATTGAAAAACAAATGGGACAGAAAAACATGTTGAGTTAGTTGTCTTTCATTTGAGATTATCACTATTTTTACAATAAAAAAATGGAGGTTATGAAGTGTTCCTAAAAAGGATTATTTACCTCTTTAGCTGTATCTTAACAGAGAGGACAAACCCTTCTAGGCCTTACAGAGACTGAGTAGTAACAAACACACACAAAAAGATACATGAAAGCAAAATGCACTGCCTCCCAGTTCTAGAAGACAGTGTAAAACTACAGGGTAGCAATGTGGAAAAGAATGAAGCAATGCTGTCCCTTACTAGGAAATTACCAAACACAATGAGAAAACATTTGCGCAGAAAATGGGTTCAAAATAAAACAAATAGACCACTGAATGCTTTTTCCCCCTAAATTTGCAAACATTCTTTTAAAAACTCTGCAAACCAAGGCTCTTTTTTTTTTCCATTCTATGTATACTTACAGATTAGAGTTTCTCTTCACTCTTCAAGTGTTGTTTACTTGGATCTTCATTCTATGTGAGCTCTGAGAACAAAAAAGCAAAAGACCTGATACTTTAAAGAGTCATTGCCTTACTTCCTTCTTTGAGTTTATGACAAAACCATAACCTTGAGGCTGCGCTATGTGAGGGTAGGGCTGCCCATAGACACACAACTTTGGGAAGATTTTTAGTTGCATCCCAGCATCCCTTACCTTCCAGCTACTTCTTAGCCCTTAGAGGTCTTCAAAGCCTTGCGTTTCTGAACAGTTCTTTATAACAGTTCTATATATGTTCTTGTAGAACAGTTCTGAACAGTTCTACAACCTAAAATGAGAAGTGAGCCTCACGGTTCACAAAGACACGTGTTCCCCAGAGTGGAGGGGATGATTTGAAAGTGCGTTTTGAGAAAACAGGGCAGCACAAGAGCAAAATATGATCTAGATTGTAACTGACTAAGTGTGGGTTTGGATGTGGTCAGAGACACCTAAGTGTAAGGGATGACATAAAGCTCACTCTACAGACCAGCACCATTTCTCAGCTCTGCTTTCTGCCAAGAGTTTAGCTCAGTGTCTGGATCTCAGGACATGGTGCTGTCACTACAGCTGCACAGTGATAGCAGCGGGAAACTAGGAGATCTAATTAAAAAGTGATTGGCCATGCCAGTGTCAAAGGCTCATTGAGCAATGATGGTTGCTGTGAGGTGTATGTATGGTAAAAGATGTCTCACTGTGGGACTGAGTCTCTGTAAGGAGTCTGTGCAAGGTCAGTTTTATCCTCCTGCTGGCTTAACATGTTTCTGTCAGAACACATGGTTATATTTGAGTATACTAGTTTTGAAAGCAACAGTATAGACATAAAACTTTTAAATGTAATCTCACATGAGAACGTTCTAACTGACTGCATCCTGTTGCTTCACATTTGGTTAAAAAAGCATAAGGGAAGTCCTGCTCTGTGCTACTTCACAACAGATTGGTATGTGATGGAAGTTGTCTTTTTGCATTTTGCAATTTTAACAAAGGCTGACAGCTAAGTAACTGTTTAGATGCAATTAAAAAGTGATCATAACACTAATGTTTAGCTCTTCTCTAGTACTTTTCTTCAAGCTGGTCTCAAAGCTCTGTTGAAAGTCATACAGATAAAAAGTTGAAAACTATGGCAAAGCCAGAACTAAAGCTAAGATATCCTTGAATCCATTCTTGTGCCTTCTCAATTTAGTAATTTTGTCTTGGCTTCTTCTACGTCTTGTTTTAGAATGAATACATCCCAGTAGAAAGCAAGCTAAGTACCTTTAAAACCTTCAGGTAGCAGCTGTATGTTTTTAAATTATATTATATTTTTGCTACATCAAATAGGTTAACACATAGTTAAACATAAGTTGAAACGTAAGTAATGTTTTAAAGCTCTATATTGATACTTTTTTGATGCAATATAATAATTACATAAGTTATATAATTTTGCTGATCAATAGCAATGTTGTTTTCTCTAGCACTCATCTTCTCAAGATTCAAAACAAATAAGAGTTTTTCAGGTTGACTTCCATCCACATCTTTGTAGTTGGCAAATCATCAATCCTTTAATCCAAATAGTGAAATAGCAGAGTGTGACCTGGTTCAGACACCCTCATTGCCTTTGTTGCTCTCTAATTTGTAATTAGCATCAAGATCAAGATAGGTATAGAATGCTTAACACACATCATTTCAACTAATTTTCCCTACTAAATTGATGCAATTTTGCCTAGGATTTACCAACAGCATGTATAATGGATTCCAGACTGGTATGTTTAGATTTTTAGCTGTAGTGTACTGAGCTGGTGGCAGAATGTGATTATTTCAGATCATCATGGATTTAAAACACAGATACTAGAAATGCATGTATTTTACAAGTTTTGAGTAATTGATGGTAGTTTTAGCAATACCTTAAAAATCTAGAAGTGTGATAGAGTGTTTTCATTGTTTTATCATGTGGATTCAGCCATCATCTAGTTTGAGTTTGCATTACAGCAACAGTTTCAAGGGCTAAGGTTGTTTAATAATAGATGAGAGTCTGGGCCAGATTTCAGGGACTGCTTGTCCTGAGACTGATTAGCATTGAGTTACCTTTACTCTGGACTGTGAAAGGTCCTTGAGGAAAGAGAACCATGCCCTTTATGCTGTTAGTGATTTTTCAGCTGTTCCAAACTTAAAGTTGTACACAGAATAACCATAGCAACACAGGTGTTTTGTTTGGTGAAATTTATTTTCCAGGACTCAAGGATTTGGAGTGCTAATTCAGAAGTTGACTACACAGGGTGGCAGGAGCTATGCAAACTTGGTGGTTGGGTCTTCTAGAAAAATATTCTCCTCCTTCACTTATTTAAGTGGCAGAAAGAGAGAAATAAGACCCACCTGGACACCTTAAATTGACTGCAGGTAACCTGGCTCTTAGTTGTGGATAAAGCTTGAATGACAGTACTGACAGCACTGATGTGGATTATGTAGAATCGGGGAGGACATCATTCATAATAATTTGTACTCCTTACAAAAATTCCACTTTTTGATCTGCTCAGAGTCCCTCCTAGTGCCAGCTGTGGACCTGGGACTGGTAGTTAAGACTGGCTGACCAGTTATTAAGTTGCAATTCTGACAGGTTATTCGCAGTTTAGTATTAAGTAAAAGATCAGCTGCTAATATGAAGAACTGAAAGGCAGTATGTAATTAAAATAGCTTGTAACTATCACCATCAAAATCGTATTTTTGACTCATATTTCTAATGTGCTTTACTATTTCAAGCACCTCAATAGAAAGATATTAATCACCTATGAAAGGAAAAACATTCAGTGTCGGTATCAGGCAAAAACATTTTATAGATAATAGGTTTCTTAAAATGTCTCTCTCTGGGTTCCGGATCAGTTGTGATTTGTGACTGTCACCCAGGCAGTGCAAGGTGTCCTACGAGTGAGAAATACTGCCTGTGACACGTCTGAAAGAACATTTTGGAAAAGTACAGGGAGGAAAATGTGACCTGAAATTCCTTGTTTCACACATACCTTTGCATAGCAGAACCATAAATTTAGGCTTCTCTGAAAAGTGGAAATGCATCCACTCCTGGATTTTTACCCGATTAGGAGGAAAAAATACCCACTTTTCAAGTTATTATCCCTGGGCATTATGACTCAAATGTGCTTAAACATACCTGAGGAAAAGTGGTATGGAGAAAGTCTGTTTTCCCTTCATCCTATCTCACTACCTTTTCCTGCAACAGAAATGCCAAAATTGCACCATGTTGAAGTACAGCACACCAATAAAACCTCCTCAAATTTCTGTTCAGGTCTTACTAGAATTTAAATCTTTCAAAAAAGTACTGAAAACAACCCAAAACTTAAGTTCACATCAAAATATGAAGTATTTCTTCTTTGATAGTGTGGGAGGGATCCCAGATCTAAACCCCAACTGTTCTAATACTAATAACTCTAGCAATTTGCCCAACTTTTGCCATACCCTCTCTTTTCTATTGGACTCTGCTTTGGCCTGTTTGTCACCAAGGGCGGGAGGAGGAATCAGAACTGCAGACAAGAAGTATCTCTCTGTCTCCAGCCTAAATGGACTTTTTGAGAAGGTGTCTTATATTTAACAACTGCATACTTCTAACAGTCTATTACCAACTTTATTTTTACCTTTTTTGGAAGGATTTTACTAGTTCATATCTGTTGCAAGCCAGTAAGTTTTTCAGGGGATGTGCCTTTCATCAGGAATCCAGCACAGCAATTCACTCATTATGGGAACTTGTTCTCACCAGGGTGAAAAAAAATGGAAGGAGGAGCTGATTGACATGGAGATGTATTACTCTTACTCTAAAGATGACATTAGACTGCAGAGAAAGAAATCATATATGCAGCACCATGCTGATTCTGTAAGCATATATGCCTCTCTGAGAAGAAAAAAATCCTTCCCTTCATCTTGAAAAGACAGTGCTCATCCTAAAATATTTTCAGACTTGGTAGTAACCTCGCTAATTGCCTGCTGGGTTAGGCAGCATGCTGTAAGGAAGAATATATTTTTAAAAAGGATTTCAGCACAAGTCTATTGCTACTCAACCTCAGAATGTGTACTGCAACTACTAATACAGTTTTATTCCCAGATTGCTTATTTCATCTGATTTCTGGCTGCAGAGGTAATGCAAACTCTATTATCAGGTGCATGTAAAACTAATTTTACCAAAGATCATTTTCATGCTGAATATACACATACAGATATTTATGAAACTTAATATACTAAAATATGTTTTCTGAGGAACAAACCTCCCTGCATTAGTCTAAGCTTCTACTGCCTAGGAGCAGTAGAGAAAGCAAAGCTTGCTGCCAACACTGATTGATAATGAAGATGATTTCCTACCTTAGCATAAACACAATTAAATATATGATACTTCTGCTACAGTTAGGTTAGAGAAAAATTCAGGTTCCTCCTATCATTTCAGAAAGGAGAAATTTACTTCAAGGAAATTTTCCACACTGGATTCCCAAAGCACGCTGGTGTGCAAGAACCTTTCCTTGATCAGCACAGCTACACTCTGCATATTAGAGTGAGGTGCTGTGTGCATGCAAGTGCTCTTTTACATCAAATTGTTTGGGACAAAATGGTTCATTTTGCTGTTAGATCTGGAGGTTTCCACTCTGAAAGAATGATAAGCAATGATAACTTCATGATTTAAATGATAACTTTAACTATGTTAAAGTAAGATCTTCAGTGTATATACCAAAGTGGGAAGCCAATTGTGCTGTCAATAAGCTCATTACTGATGCATTTTTTAAAACTTTTGCCCATTTGAAGTTCAGTTGAAATATTTAAGGAGGCATCTAGATGTCCCAGCCATGAGTGTAGAAACATTTATGGTAAAAGCTGCTGTTCTGGGCTGTGGAACAATACCCACATCTGCCCTCTGCCCCACTGTTCTCCTAATATATTTTCTCCTAGCTTCTTCCCATTTCATTGACACAGGAGACTACAGAAAATCTTTGCCCATGTTGCTTGTGGCCTTAATGGTGCTTTTCCAGTCCAAATATTCAGTTTTGTGTGCCCTGTGTTGTGTTGTTGCAGTGGGTCCCTGTACTTGGCTGATCTTTGGGCCTCTCAGCAGAAAACAGATCAGAAAAAAATGTTATGAAATAACTTCCCTTTCTAACTTCCTTCTTTTCATTTCATCCAGCCTATTTAATGTTCTGTACATCTTCTTTATCACTGGAAAGCATAAGAGCCCAATATTTTATGTCATTATTCACTGTAGCTCTAATGAAGCAGTAGCTAAAGACAGACTGACAGGACATTTATTTATGCTACTCTGATCCCTACATGATAGATGAAAAAGGTAAGATAAAACTAGTCCACATGTAGTCAGTGAAGCATGGTGGAGAGAAGACTCAAATAGCATCAACATAAGCTGGTACAAAATGAATTGTGTAGGATGTGAACAAACCCTGATGTATTGGGTTTGCATAGACAGGTTTTGGCAGTGGGAGAGGCTACAGGGGTGGCTTCTGTGAGAAGTTGCCAGAAGCTTCTTCTGAGTCTGTCAGAGCGAATGCTAGGCCAGCTCCAGGATGGATGTGCCACTGGCTAAGATTGTGGCAGCTGGAAATGATAATGCCTCTGTGATAACATATTGAAGGAGCAGAAGAAGAAAAAGGAGAAGGAGAAGAAGGGGAAAAAAAAGTTATTATGGCAGTTTTACTTGAAGCCAGAAAAGAGCAGGGTGGGAATATGTGAGAAGAGCAGCTCTGCAGACACCAAGGTCAGTGGAGGAGGGGGAGGAGGTGCTCCAAGCACTGGAGCTGAGATGCCTTTGCAGGCCATGGTGAATTCCATGGTGAAGCAGTTTTACCCCTGCAGCCCACGGAGGATCACAGAGCTCCACCTGCAGCCTGTGGAGGAGACCCACACTAGAGCAGGTGGATGCCCAAAAGAAGCTGTGAACCTGTGGTAGGCCTGTGCTGGAACAGACTCCTGGCAGGGACCTGCAGACCTGTGGAGAGAGGAGCCCACAATGGAGCAGGTTTCTTGCTAGGACTTGTGATTGCATGGGGAACCCACGCTGGAGCAGGCTGTCTGTGAAGGACTGCACTCCAGGGAAAAATGAGCTACATTGCAGTACTTTGTGAAGAACTGTTGCCTATGGGATGGACTCACACTGGAGAAATTCATGGAGTACCATCTCCCAGGGGAGAGACCCCACATCAGAGCAGAGAAAGAAACAATGTGTAATGAACTGACCACACCATCATCCCCTGTCTCCCTCTGCCATTGGACTGCAAGAGGAAATAGAGCTGAGAAGGAGGGTGTTTTTAAGGTCTGCTTTTACTTCTCATTATCCTGCTGATTTTGTTAGTAATAAATTCAGTTAATATCCCCAAGCTGAGTCTGTTCTGCTCATGATTGTATTTGGTGAGTCATCTCTCCTGGTCCTTACCTCAGCTCATGAACCCTTTTTTATATTTTCTCTCTCCTGTTCAATTGCAGAGGGGAGGGATAGAGAGGCTTTGGTGGGTGCTTGGCACAGTGGGCAACTGTGTAGATATGACCTCTGGTCCCAAAGCAAAACAGCCACAGGTGGGCAGTGACCTGACTTTTATCTTCTCAACAGGCCAGGTTAGATTGGCCACAGTAACTTGCCTCTTTAGCCCCATTGCTTCTGGTTCTCCAGCTAGCACATTAAGCACCAGTTCAAGTATATCTTCACAGAAGAGATTTCCCCAAAATAGCTTTTCCTGTTGGTATCGGTAATGGTAAGAATTTGGGAAGCTTAAGAAAATAAAGCACGCAGTTAATGTGTTTAATTGTGCAGCTGAGATGAAAATGAGAAGCATCAGCTCACTGAGTAGCAATTTCCATTGCTGCCTTTTTTCTCTCTGCACCATGAAATCAGGACCATCAATGAAAGTGATTCAATGATTTCTACAGCCCTCATGGTGAGAGAGCTCACCCTTTACTACTAAGTACCTCTAATACAGTAAGTGCAGATAAAGCAATGCCTGTTTTATACCCAGTCCAGATTTTCCTTACGTCTAGTATTTTGGCTATTTCTCTTTTCCCCTTATTTTAACTTAAGGGAAAAGATTTCACTGTATTCAGTGAAATTACAATAAGATAATGAATTCTGTATCAAAACCTATCTCCACATAATTTTCTGATTTTCCCCTTATCCATGTTAGTCAGTGTCTGATGTTATTTCATGCCTGCACCTAAGATTATCCTCACATGAACTTAATTTCAGCTGTGCAACAGAGATCAATTCTAGGCTAGGAAGAGGTTCATTAAATTGGTGAGAGGCTCTAGCATTATATTATACTTTTTCTGAAGTATTTTTTCCCTGGACTTTTTCTGTTTCAGATTCAGAAGCATCCTGCACATGGCTTTTTTTAGGGGTAAAACAGTAGAATTCACAGAGTCTTTCTGTACAGCATTGGATATAGAAGATATGCACGTTGCCATGTGAGCCTGAGGTATGTGTCCAATGCAGAACACAATGCTGTATAGAAATATCTAAGCTGACTTTAAATAAGTAGTTGGTGATAAATCTGTGCTGGAGTGACACTCCATCATCAAATAAATCCCTGTTTTCCAGGTTTAGAGGCTTGAGCACTTCAATTAGCTCCTCCAGAGCCAGTTTTGGTACCTCTGCATGACTTTGCAGAAAGTAACAGGCATATCTCAGTCTGTGTGGATTGTGACTGTTGAATCTTAAAAAGATCCAGGCTGGCAGGCATCTCAAGAGATTTTACTGTCCTGCTGAAAGTAAGGTTACAGACTGAGGTATCCAGGGTCCCATCAAACTGAGCTTTCAATATTTCCAGCAGGGGAAATTATGCTACTCTGAATTTTTCAGTGTTTGTCTTAGACAAGGAAGACAGAATCTGGACACCACATCCCAGGTGTGGCCTAACAGGTAGTAAATGGAGTGGAATAATCACACTCTTGACTTGCCAGCTGTAGCTCTTGACCTGCTGGCTGGGCTCTTGCTGCTGCAGCCCAGGATGAGGTTTCATTTCATTGCTGAGCTGCGTGAATGACTGAGAGCATCAGGGGTGATGTCTAAAAGTGCCAAAGTGAAGGCAGATCTGGCGATCTTTTATGAGGGTGGCTTGAGATGATCAGAATCTGAGCTGATTCGGAAAAATTTACTCATCGTGAAAAGTATTGGACCCAATGAGGTACCAGCAGAATCATTATGAAAATTTCCTTCTTATTCTTTGTTCAAAGATTAATTGGCAAAACCAATGACATTTTCTTCTTTTAATAAATTTCAGAAAGGATTATGAAAGTGTGGATGCTATTGTAAAAGGAGACCAGCAGCAGTTTCTGCAATAATATTCCCAGAATACACTTTTATCTACCACTTTACTTCCACTGATTTAACAAAATATGACATTCATAACCACTGCAGTGGACTAAGAACCCAAAGTACTTTCAGCTTCTCTCCTGTCATGTTTCTCCCCTGCTCTGTTGTAATCTTACCTCCCACCAGGAACTGTTAAGCTCCATCCAGATCTGCAGCTTCTCATTTGAGTTTAATTTCTCCCCTCCTGGTCTGTCTCCAGTACCTCAGCTGAGGACCTTTGCAGCACTTACCCAGCCACTCTCCAGCAGCATAGCAGGACACTCTCCTCTCTCCGTGTGACTCTTGGACTTTGCAGAGAAGTGCTGCTGAGGATCTGCTGCTGCAACCCAGCTCTGATTGCTTCCTCAAGTGCCACACGTTGCTCATCAACCACAAACAACTGACAGACAGGACCGGACCAGTTGTTATCATCTCACGTATCAAGTTCATTGACAAAGATGTGCTTTGTTCTGTTTACTACATGTTAAATATTTTCAGCTCTTGCAAAATGTATTTTGTTGTAAGTGGCTACAGGTGAAAGAAAGAGGACTAATGGTAGTGAAAGTGAATATAACACGAGAGTATGTGGTTTTGAATATATATAGACATGGGTATCTCTCCTGTGGTATGAAGGCCACTCAGTGTCTCAACAGGATTTTCTCAGTTGCTCAGATAATACTAAGAGGAGATCTGACAAGTTTCCTCAGGATACAGTGATAAAATATCTGTAGCAATCCGGAAGCTGGGCGTCCTGAAAGGCTGAAAATATTCTGATATCCTGAAATGCTTCTATCTCTATCAAACAGTAGTCTTCCAGAGAAATGTAAGCATCCAATCTGCATATGATTTTTTGTCTACTGCAGCTGTTTTATAAATGAAAAACACTGACTTAAACTTTTTATAAATGAAGAGAGCAAAGCATATAAAAAAAAAAAAAAAA